>OY998180.1:101612613-102212613 GCA_963921935.1 Galeruca laticollis | reverse complement strand
ACCTTGCACGTGAGAGAGAGAGAAATTCGAATAAAGTATGTGTTGGGTGGTTATTGTTATAAGTTGAAGTGTTTGTTTTGGTTGTGTGCCCTGATATAGGATTAGTTTCCTCTGCAGGGCTGAAACCCTTGCACGTATTACCGACTGTCATATATATTTTCGTACATAATTTTAGAGATACGTCACAGTTTAAGCGTTTGCGCACTGCCTAATGTTTGTAACATTTCCTATTACTCCCTGATCTAAATTTCGCGCCGAAAAGTCTCAGCAGCTAGCATTTATCAACGAAACAGTACCTACACCACGGATATAGGTAAACAAAAATGGATTGCCAGCCCTTATGGAAAATATTTACTAAAATGACTGTGGTATGCAAGTCGCCATCGCATGACTATTTACGTCGGCTACATAGAATTTTCCAAAAAATTCTAAGCTGCTGACACTGAAAAGTCAAAACATTGAAACTATTTACAGTTAAAGAGCATCTGACTTGATTGATAGGGAAGATAGGGTGGATCTTTATTATCTCTTAATTTTGTGTTTTTTTTATATAGTAATTTGAAACGAACCGTAGTAACATGGTTATGTTTACTAAATCGACCACATTTTCAAAAAAATAAACCATAGGTGTGGATTAGAGTACATATTAGACTTCTATTTCAAAATTTTAATTTTGACTTCTAGTTCCACATATTAAGGTAATTTCGACGCTGCACAAGCTGTGGTATTCGAAAATACAACAATTAAACATAAAAATTGAAAGATCAGAAGTAACTTCTTAAGGTATTGTACTGTTCAATTAGGATGTTAAGTAAACATTATTTGGTTGATGGAATTCGGAATACCTTTGAATAATTAAGTTTGTGAGTAGGGGTGCTTGCTATCTATCTACTGGATTATAATACAATGTTTGAGACACTTATAAATTACATAGTTATATTATGTTCATATTCTCTTTTCTTTACATTTTATTAACAACTGTGTAGTAGGGATCTGTAATAATAAAAAATAAATCTCGCATTGAGTAAAATAAAAATAGGTAAAAAAGCTTTTTAAGTTAAACGGTTTTATGTTAAACATACATTGCAATGTTTAAGATAAATGTACTAAAAACCAAAAAATAATAAAATAGATACAGTCGTGGGAATTATAAACATATGCATAGACTAGACTAAAATAAAACCGTGGGGCACGTCAATTGTCTACAATCGTTGATTAAATTTTTTGTTTTGTAATGTTACACTATAATTAGGCAGTTGTTCAACCGACAACGATGGACGTGTGATAAGTAGGGCTAGAATGTGGAAACAAGCTAGCAAGCTCGATTATAAGCGAGTTTCAAGGTTTCATAGTGGTGAGCGAGTAGTACTTTTATCATATGTTTTGTCGATTAAAGACAAACTACGAGCAGTGAAACGATTCCTCGCCAGCCAGCAGTGTGAATGTCCAACGATAAACTAGTTGAAACATCTCTTTTATTTACATGGAGTGTATAACTATTGGAATTTCCATGAGCAAGAAAATAGTAAGTAATTTCCTCACCGTCTGCAGGCCAACTGCCTAACGACGAATTAAACGATTCTTCTATCGCACATTAAGTCGATAATTTGTAGACAATTGACGTGCCCCACGGTTTTATTTTAGTCTAGTCTATGCATATGTTTATAATTCCCACGACTGTATCTATTTTATTATTTTTTGGTTTTTAGTACATTTATCTTAAACATTGCAATGTATGTTTAACATAAAACCGTTTAACTTAAAAAGTTTTTTTACCTATTTTTATTTTTTAGTTTTTTATCCACCCTAATGCCATACAGTTCTCGGCGCGTTTTAACCTTTCACCTTAACTTGGGTGGTGTACCGCTAACGACGTATCATTTTTAGCCACCCTAACGCCACACAGTCCTCAACACGATACAAAATCTTGACTTGGGTGGTGGATTCAGGCTGGATTAATCAGATACCTAAATTACAGATTCAATTTCTAAATTTAAATCTTATTATTATACGCCATTTAGTGGCTGCGCCCATCTTTAATATTGAGGTTGTATAGTGCACTGTATTCTTCTTGTCAAGCCCTTTTATTTGTTGATACCCATATTGGTGGGATTGATAAAAAATTGTTATCAGCCATTTGGTAGCGGCGGCCATCTTAGATTTCAATTTTGCATAGTAAATTGTATTCTACTTGTTGAGACCTTTCATTTGATACCCATGTTGATGGGATTGATAAAACCTACGTTATCCGCCATTTTGTAGAGGCCGTTATCTTGGATTTTAATTTTATATAGTATATTGTATTCTACTGGTTGAGCACTTTCATTTGATACCCATATTGATGGGATTGATAAAACCTACGTTATCCGCCATTTTGTAGCGGCCGCCATCTTGGATTTAAATTTTTTATAGTATATTGTATTCTGCTTGTTGAGCCCTTTCATTTGATACCCATGTTGATGGGATTGATAAAACCTACGTTATCCGCCATTTTGTAGCGGCCGCCATCTTGGATTTCAACTTTTTATAGTATATTGTATTCTGCTTGTTGAGCCCTTTCATTTGATACCCATATTGATGGGATTAATAAAACATAAATTATCCGCCATTTTGTAGCGGCGGCCATCTTGAATTTATAATGATAATGAATAAACATAATTGTATTGTCACCAAAATCCAAAGAGTATACAAAATTTCAGATTAATCGGTTGACAGGAAGAGGGTGAAATTTGAATTACTAAATTTGGCCCAAGAATAAAACAAACGGGGTGAGCAAAATAAAACCGTTTAAAAACAAAAATAAATGTAAAATAAATGTAGATGTTAATTAGTTTAACACAGTCCAAATACATAAATACTCAATGAGTCACAGACAACAGTCAAATATTACCTTAACAAATCGTTAATTAAAAAAATAAAATACATATATTGATATTTCAAAGAAACTAACTGAATATATAACAATATAAACTTAATTAATTCTAATACATTCATTTGAAATGGGAAAATACCAAAGATTGTCTAAAAATTTTATTGATTTTTATCCAATACTAGTTTGCATATTTTTTCTAATATTTTCTGTAGAAAAGGGTTTGTTGGCCTTATTTGCAATGCTATTTATTCTGATATCACTGTAGATGTTGAGAATTAATTTAATTAGTTTGTTTTGGTTAATTTCATAGGGTGCATAATCACAAGAATGAAAAATAATGTCATTTAAAAGAAAGCATTCTGTTTCTTTCATTAACATATTGATTAAAATATTTCTTAGTGGAAGTTTGCCTATTAGTTTTATGCAGTACTGAACTTTTCTCCTTATCATTAGACACATTTTTTCTGCTTTGAGAAGGAAATAATAGGCCGCCTCTAGAT
The DNA here is from genome assembly GCA_963921935.1 of Galeruca laticollis. Taxonomy (NCBI): domain Eukaryota; kingdom Metazoa; phylum Arthropoda; class Insecta; order Coleoptera; family Chrysomelidae; genus Galeruca; species Galeruca laticollis. The sequence continues at coordinate 102,209,241 of OY998180.1, read as the reverse complement.
TTCCTGTAAATTAATTTGAAAGATGCGTCATCTTCATTCCCTGATAATCCAGGTACTTCACAACAAACGTCGCAAGATAGTCTTTTCATAACTGATCTTATGACAAATCCTGCTATGTAGCCACTACATTTCCTGTAAATTCATTGAAGCTCAGTTTCTGGAAAAATGAACACTACTTATTTCTGGAACCACACTCAAACTTTGGGGAATCTTGAGATATATAGTTACCGGTGTTGTGGATATGGATATGAGTTATTATTCATTTACATGTATGGAGATTACGGTCCTGCATCTAATGTGGAAAGAATACAGTTAAATCGAGGGAGCGATAATATCAAATTGTGAGTAAAGCTAAAAACTGTAATTAACAAAAAGTACAAAAATACCTTGTGTAAGTGTAAACTATTACATATAATTGGTGAGTATTCTCCAAATATTGAGATAATAGGAAAATTTGTCATAAAACAATCCAACATTGTTGAATTCGAAATCTAAATTGAGTTAATTACCAGCAAAAAACAAAAGCGATAAGCGAAGATCGTTCATCAAAATACGAGAACTTGCTTAAAAATACAGTCCCGGACTGACTTCAAAAAGGAAATTAATATATAATAACGCAGCGAGACGAGTTCAGCCAGCCCGGGTAAGTGTTGGAAGCTGAACTGAGTAGGTGACTGACGAAACTTGACGGGACGATATGGAAGAAATTAAAGGAATGTTCTCGCAGATAAAAGATAGTCTTCGGATTATGGAAGAAAAAATAGACAGAAATGCATGTATTATAATGGAATTGAAACAGGAAAATCATAAGCTGAAAGAAATAATCGCCGAGCAAGAAGAAAGATTAGACTACTTAGAAAGGGAAATAAGGCGCAATAACATAGTAATTCAAGGAATTGAAGATAAGGAGAATGAGAGCCAACAATAATAAAGGAAATAGTCCAAAAAATAATGAGAAAAATAGAGGTAGAAGTAGACCCAGAAAAATATCTGATAGAATTCGGCAGGATCGGAACTTTTGGAAGAAACAAAAGTAGACCAATTATAGTTAAAATCAAAAATTGGAGTAAAAAATTAGAAATTATGAAACAAGGTAAAAAGCTAAAAGGTACCAATATTTGGATTAATGACGACTACTCGAAAAAAGTCCAAAGAGAAAGAAAAATTTTACTGCCTCAGGTAAAAATAGCCAGAGAACAAGGACACAACGCAGTACTTAAGTTTAATAAATTAATTATAAACAACAGAATTTATGGAGCATTTGCATTTGGGGATGAAAAGCTAAAAGAAAATGATGCTAAGAAACGTACAGCAACCGATCGTTCGCCGGAACATGGAGGAGGCATCAAAGAGAAGAAGTCAAAAAACTAGTAGCTAAAGAAAATACGATAAATACAATTGAAGACAATGCAATGAAATGGATAATGAGTAAGGGTAAAAATAAGAGAAGTAAACGCAAGAGTTTAGTGAGAATGGCAACATGGAATATCAGGACAATGCTGACAATGGGAAAAATGGAGGAAATTGCAAAAGAGATGTTGGAATATAAAATAGAGATATTGGCACTTCAATAAATACGCTGTAAAGGTGAAGGACAAATAAACAAAGGAGAATATATATTGTTTTATGGAGGGGAAGACAGTCGAGGAAAGAACGGCACAGGATTTATGATAAGCAAGAGAATAAGAAATAATATACTAGATTACACAGTTATAAGCGGTAGAATATCAAAATTAAGATTAAAAAACCACATGGCAAATATTGCAATAATTAATAGTTATGCACCGACGGAAGAAGCAAAAGATGAAGACAAAGATGAATTTTACGAGAAATTGGTAAAGGTATGTGAGGAAACCGCAAGACATTATACATTAATAATTATTGGAGATATGAATGCGAAAATAGGAAAAGAAGATTACTTAAATAATGTTGCAGGGAAGAACACTATACATGAAACATCTAACGATAATGGACGGCGACTATGCAATTTAGCTGAGGAGCTCAACATGTAGCACTAGTTTCAAGCATAAGAAAGAACATAAAATTACATGGATTATACCTGGGACTACTACGGGGAACCAGATAGATCATGTTCTAATAGCAAAAAGAAGATCAAAGATGATACAGGATGTAAGATCATACAGAGGAACAAGTGTTGATACTGATCATCAATTAGTAATTGTCAAAATGCAAATGAGAATTGTAAATATAGTAAATAGGACAACAAAATTTAGGAAATGGAACGTGCAGAAATTAAAAGTAGTAAAAATGAATATGGGGAAGGAGTAAAGGAGCAACTACAAAAGAGCAAAGAACAAGATAATATCGATGAACAATGGAAGGAAATAAAAAGAAGTATAATAACGGCAGCAGAGGAAGTGGTTGGTACAAAAGATACAAGACAGAATAATGAATGGTTTGATGTAAATAAAATAAAGATAAAAGAGAAAAAAGAAGCCAGACTAAAATGGCTGCGAACTAAGCAACAAAATTTTCATGATGAATACAGAAAAATAAGAAAAGAGAGCGCCAAGTTGATAAAAGCAAAAAGAATAAAATGGTTAAATGAAAGCATGGACATATTAGAGAATGATAATTAAAATAATGTAAAATTATATCAATATATAAAGAGACAAAGCAGAAAATCAACTGCAATAAATATCAAGGGAAAAGAGTGGAGTCAATATTTCAAGAATTACTTAACGGAAGAAGATGGTGAGTATGAAGAAGATGATATGACTGATAATGATACAGGGATAGAATACGAAGAAAAACCGACCGAAGAGGAACGTAACGACATAATTAATAAATTGAAACACAACAAAGCAGGAGGGTCAGACGAAATAATAAATGAGCTGATAAAATATGGAGGAGATGACCTAAGTCATAAAATATTTAAAATCATGGAAAAAATATGAGAATCAGAAACAATGCCAAAAGAATGGTCTACTGGTATGATTATACCAATAATGAAGAAATATTTGTAGCAATTAGAGAGGAATTAGTTTACTCAACACCGTATATAAAATACTAACAACGATAATAAATGATAGGCTAAAAAGGTAATTGAATCAAAAATAGGGGAGTATCAAAAAGGTTTTCGGAAAGGAAAATCAACAGTAGATGCCATACGTACTATAAATCAAGTAATTGAAAAATGTTATGAACACAATGTTGGAGTCCAAATGCTATTTATTGACTTCAAGCAAGCTTTTGACAGCTTGAAACGGAGGACAATCATAAAGGATATGGAACAACTAAATGTACCACAAAAGATCATACGGTTGGTGAAAATGACGATGAAAGATTCTAGGGCAAAAGTAATGACAAGGGAAGGTCCATCGGAGGAATTTGAGAAAAATGCTGGAGTAAGGCAAGGAGATGGGCTGTCAGCGGTATTGTTTAACATAGCAGTGGATGGCATAATTAAGACTTGTAATATCAACGGAAGCATAATTAATAAATCAAAACAAATAATGGCATATGCTGATGATTTAACCATAATAGCGAGAGACCGAAAGAGTCTTGAAGAAACATTAGAGAAAATTGTAAAGGAGGAGGGGAAAAGAGGATTAAAAATAAATCAGGAGAAAACAAAATATATGGAAATGAAAAGAAAGAAGGAAGTCTACCAACCAGAAGCAGTAAAGTTAAATGAATTCAGTTTTGAAGTTGTTAACACCTTTAAGTATCTGGGAACAATTATTAGTAACAAAAATGACACAAAAATCGAGATAAGGCAAAGAATTCAAACAGGTTATAGAGCATATAATGAATTTAAAAACATCATGCAGAGTAAGAGAATAAGCTGAGCAACAAAATTAAGAGTCTACAGGACGGCGATAAAACCGGTAGTTACATATGCGGCAGAAACTATGAGGCTGACAAATGAGGACGAAGAGCAACTAAAGATACATGAAAGAAGAATGATTAGAAATATTTATGGACCGGTCAAACTAGGGTATAACGAGTACCGAAGACTTATGAATTATGAAATTAGAAATATATTAGAAAATGAGGACATAGTAAACACAATTAAATCGAAAAGGATTCGTTGGTACGGATATGTTAAAAGAAGGGAGAAAGGACAGGAGGTGAGGAGAATTACAGAATGGAGACCGAATGAGGAAAAATTACCAGGAAGACCAAAAATTAGATGGGAAGATCAGGTTGTGAAAGATATAAAAATTTTGGGAGTACAAGGCGGGGAGAGACAGATGAGATGCAGAACAGAAAGGAGTGGAGAACAATTGTTGAAACTGCAAAAACCTCTAATAAATTGTAGATAAACAGCAAGAAAAACGTGGGCTGACCCCCCACAAGATACAGGGTCAAAAGAGCTCAATTTGAGCGGCTACAACTCCAACTGGAGTGTATAGCCTTGTATATATATATATATATATATATATATATATATATATATATATATATATATATATATGTATAATAAAAATTGTACGCAGCTCGGATTGTTGTTGGGGCCATTTTGTGATCTAAAAAATTAAAGAAAGGAAGATTACAAAATATATGTCATTTAAACTTTTTACATATATAAAACCGAAAAAAATAGTGTCTTCTGGTGAAAAAAATGCGATAAAACTGGAGTGGACTTTGTAAGTCAGTTAAAAACGGGTACTCACCTTACACCATTGAAAAATAACTCCAAATGATCTTGGCTGAATTTGTATGTTAGTATCTTAGGTTATTTCCATATTTATATTGGGATTTAATTACAGCAAGTAGAGACTGAGTAGAAACCAAAAAGCCAATAATAACTGCTTTCTTCTTTGTCTTAGGCAAAACTGTCTTTTTAGTCTTTCAGATTTTTAATGTAGTTCAGTGTATTTAAAAGAATTGAGTTCCAGTAGGTTTCATTTTTTCTTTCATTGGAGTGTTCATACCTCTTTCAGAGTTTCTGGAATCTGAAATATCGAATAAATTATTAAGAAGAAGGGGTAACATCAAGTATTGGTTACCGTTATTTAGGGAAGACTTTAAAATAAATGTAGCTTTAAGAAGCACTTTGATGCTAAAAATAATTTAAATTTTAGGTACATTTCTAATATAGATTTATATTTATACTATCAGTTTCTAAAAAACTTTTTCTATGAATAATATATTTAAATATTGTTCTGACCTACAATTAAACTGGAATTATGATGTTATGAAAGTGCTACTTATATTTGGAACTATAAACTAATTAGAAGTCATTAAATAAAGAACAGGTAGACAAAATTATAACCAACTGCTCTCTAATGCGCTATGACTATAAAATTACTTCAATTAATTATATGTGGATACTTACTTCTTAGTAACAATATACGCAGCGAAAATTTGTCGTAATATACCCACACAAAAATTGGAAAAATTGAAGTTATTGTCAGAAACTAAACATAAACACAACTTTTAAAAGCCGGTTGATGTGACATCCAGTATCGCCAACAGCAATTGTCACAGGATGGCGAAACCCATGCTACAGTCATTTACTGAACAGTGGGCTAGCAATTCATTTTGTTTTACTATATCCGTGACCTACGTATGTTATCGTAAGTTACCTTAAGTAACAATCCTAATATAGTGCAGTTTGATTTTCGTAATTTGTGAAATACGTCAAGTAAGTACTTTGATTAAATGACTATATAAGTTCGCGACACATTTGCGGCTGCGGTTGCAACCGCACGGTCACTGCCGCTGTTCTGTAAAATACATGATTGATTATAGAATGGTGCCACACTAGCGGTCAAGCGGCAGCAACCGCCTTTGCAACCGCATCTTGCCGCGGTCGCGCGGCCGGCCGTCCGAAATGCAATATGTTGTTACTTGCCTGACTGTTCACATTAACCGCGCGGCCACAAACCTAGCCAGTCAAGTTTTGAACATGATCGTCTTCGATACCGAAAAATTTATTGTTCTGGTGCAAAGTGAGACGTGCTTGTGGGATGTTTCCGACAAGGCATACAAAGATCGCGACAAAAAAGTTATTGCTTGGCAGAAGATTTTAGAAGAAATGTGTCCTAACCACAATTCGTGGAGTCAGGAAGAGAGGAGAGCAAAAGGTAAGAAAAATTCATAACTTAAATAGGTACTTTATAAGCTACAAAAAGTGATTTATTTACTTTTTACAAGTTGTATATTAAACAACCACTATATATTTGTTTATATCATATCAGTTTGCCAACTTAAACTGCCTTCAGGCGATACGAAGTAATCAGTAAAAAGATTTCTGACATGTTGTCCTCGTAGTTGTTGACCCCCAGTCCCTCGTACATCTGCATCCTCTAAGCAGCACGTTAGCGTGTCTTCAAATTTGTAACCATCCCTTCTTCTAACAAAATTGTGCAAGATGCAAGCTCCTTTTACTACCATCACTGCAAAATCTGGTTGCACTAATTTGCTACTATGAAACACACGCCACTTATTGGCCAGAATTCCAAAGGCACATTCCACGAACCTTCTAGCTCTTGTTAACCTAGAATTGAAAATTCGCTTGTTATCTGTTATGTTACGCCTTGGATAATGCCTTACTAAATTTTCGTGCAGAGCAAAAGCTTCGTCGCCCACCAGGACATAGGGGTAAACACGATCACCCAAATTTGGAAGAACTGATGGGTTAGGTATTAAAAGCTCATTATTGTACAACTTTTTACCAAGAGTACTAGGCCTAAACACATTGCAGTCAGATTCTCTTCCATACGCTCCTACATCAATGACTGTGAAGCAATATTTGGCATCATAAATGGCCATAAGGACGATAGAAAAGTATTTTTTATAATAAAAAAATGCCGACGCACTATGTTGTGGTGACATTACACGAATATGTTTTCCGTCAACTGCTCCAAGGCAGTGGGGGAAATTGGCTCTCTGATGAAACTTTTCTGCTATATTTTACCATAATTCAACAGTAGGTTCGGGCATTTCTAGTGGTTGTAAAACAGTCCACAATACAAGACAACATTCTTTAACGATCGTTGCAATCGTACTTCTTCCCATTAAAAATGTGTATTGCAAAGCAACAAAATGCGTTCCAGTCACGAGATACCTAAAATAAAATTATATGAAAATAATCATTATTGTATTCAGGTATGGGAACAACATGGTTTAATTTAATGAGTATTTCTAGGGGCTGAACTTCAAAAAAAATGGAAGAATATCAAAGATCGTTTTACCATAGATTTGAAAAATGATTCGAAGAGCGGCTCAGCAGCATCAAAAAAGAAAAAATACGTTTTCTTCGACATGTTGCAGTTTTTAGCTCCGCAAACGTAACAGCGAAAGTAAGTTTTAATTACAGCTGAAAAAAGGACAAGCATACATCGTTTACTTTTTTTAGTACTGAATCTAATGTAGTGGTGGAAGCAGCGAAAAGCCCTGAAAGGGAAAATACCGAAGAAACCAAAGACGTTCCGGAAAGGTCCACACCATCTATCAAACGACCAGCAATCCCTTCCAGAAAAAAAATTATTAGAAGACAAACTGTTGTCGCTTCTAGAAAATAAGCAACCACCATCTAGAATCGAAGACGACGACTTAAACTTTTCCAAATCTCTGTTACCAACAGTTAAAACGTTAACAGAGCAACAGAAACTTTCGTTTAGGGTAGAAATAAAGAAACTTCCCCAAAGGTATGCGAGTACAACACCTCAGCCCTCTTTTAATAATCAGTTCCAAACTGCTTCATATAATACCCCTATTCCTCAGCCAGTTTATCACCAAACCTTTCCTTCCACATCATTCTCCATTCACTTATCACAATCAAACCCATATTCATCTCATACAGTACAGTCTGCCCTTTCACACACTGATTCACACTCGTCCGACTTAAGTGAAATCTTAGATTTGTAGAATTTAACATTGTTTATTCACCAAAAATAATATTTATTTTTTCTGTAACAGGAAAAAAATTTGACATTTTGTCTCTGTTGACAGGTAACAAAATTCAACTTTTCACGAAATTACTTTTTTCCCCGGGAAAAAAGTGAGTATATATATATATATAATATATATATATATATATATATATATATATATATATATATATATATATATATATATATATATATATATATATATATATATATAGATAGAGGAAGATAATTGATTTTAGAATATGACATGTTCCTTGAACTATTCGGTACAACGGACGAATTTTCTTGTGTTGGAATAATATTTGTCTCTGACATGGACATAACTGCTGTGTTGATATACCTGGTCGCAAATCGGGTGTTATTTCAGAACTGCCACACGTTCTGAACACTTTATTAGCAATTTCTGTTCTGTGTGCCACCGATTCATCAACATACTCTTCAGCGACCGTTGATGACTTCCAACCGCCATGTTTCTTTAGTGTCATCAATTCTCCCCCAGGTTTAACTAAATAAATAAATGACCTGTATATGAGCATTTTCAAGTTGAAAAAAATTAGCTACTGTTTCAGGTACCTTATAAAACTGATTTTTACCCACAACCTGATTGATACATTTTCCATTGCGATATGCATAAAACAGGCGGCGATCCTTTGCTGCTGCTGGACGAAGGGCTATGTATATTCGGTAATATTTAATATATTCTTCAGTAACTACAAATCTCCTGTTCACATCATTCTTTGTTTGCTTCAGTTTCACAATTAATAACTTTCCCGAATCTTCAATATCATCTAATGTTACCTGGCTGATTTCACAAATTCGACAAGCTCCTGCAATCCCAAATACAACAACAACCTTGGCCATTAAATGAACTTCATCGGGTGCATTATTTGAAAAATCCCTAATTTATGTACTCGTAAAAATTGCAGTTTTCTTGGGCTTGTAACCTTTCCCATTTTGTTTCAGAAATATAATTAATTTGAAATATTTTGAAGTGTCTATATTATTATTGGATCGTAACATACTTTTAATCATTGAATAATTCGACCACACTGTTGATGGCGTTTGTTGTTGTGCCAGTTCCGGAAAATAAGCCAATAACACTGTCTCCGAGAAAGAACTGCATGTCTTTTTCATTTTCCATTCCTTAAATCTTGAATACGCGGTTTCGTAAATTTTCCGCGATTTAGCTGGCAATAATGTATCGTTTGGGGTCATATACCAGTAGTATGGCAAAAGACGACGGTAGTCTATCTGCCAGAGATCGGCAGGACTCCGGACCAAACTCCCAAGTCATTCAGACCTATATGCCTGTCCTCATTCCTACATAAAGCACTGGAAAAAATTGTGGGTGGACATATCAGGAACCACACATTGTCACTCCATCCGCTGAGCGCACGCCAATACGCCTATCAACCAGGAAAGTCTACAGACTCCGCACTGGATGATATTTTTCCTTTCATATTTGCGCCGTTGTCATAACACTGATCCCTACAGTCGCTGAATTCCAGTCCGTGTTTATTTAAAACATCAATAATAACTTCAGTCAGTTTCTCACCAGTCGTCTCATTTGCAGGTATAAATTCTATGAAATGCTCTTCCACTAATATTTTATCGTAATCTGATGATAAATCAACAAATCGTATTGTCAGTGAAAGTTGTTCTACATGACTAATGACCGGAGTACAGTCAGCTATAATAGAATAATATTTTGATTTCTTTGCGCGGGATATGATTTCTGATTTTACTTTTTCAGCTATCAACTCTATTAATTCGTTTTGAATGTCTTTTCCACAGTAGTGGTCTGAAACATCACCCTTCATAGCTAATTGCAAGTGCTTCTGCATAACTGGATCAAATTTGGCTAGTAGTTGTACCATTCCTTATACAATGATTGTACTAAACCCAAGAACTTTCCGTTATTTAGTGTATATAGTTTGTCGAAGTACCTCTGAACGCCATATTGTTCTCAGCTAAATAAAGTGTAATATGCATCAATCTAGGCAAAACGTTATTCCATCTTGTAGTTTCCTTTCTAATCAACTGTTGCTCTTGGCAATCTATTTTTTTCCTGTTTTTAATCGTATCAATCCATGAAAGGTAAAACTTCTTATGTGAAGTTATATTCTCATGATTTTTTAACATTTCAGACAATTGTTTCCAGTTGTTATATCCTTCAGATACTAAATTCAACGTTGAGTTACTATCAAATAGCCGGAAAAAAAAACAATAATGGAGTATATTAACCAACGACGCTGAATTGTTTCATTGTTTGCTAGTTTTTTATGAAATGAGAATTAGAGAAATGCCGCCCTGTATCATTCTTCGGATAATTATCAATGTGAGTTTGCACTGGGCAGTGGCCAAGTGGCTGAATCCGCTATATTCGGGACAACAGTACTAACGCCATCTAGCATTTGTATTTGTTGTACATCACCAATGGAGTCATCCTGAGTATCATCTGTAATTGTAGCACAACTTGTTCCCTCACTTCGGGAAACTTCGTCCACAATCTCTTCAGCACCTATCTGATCTGACTTGTCAGACCAAGGCTCCACTACTAATGCATTCGTTTGCATTCCAGATGTAGATGCCACATTCAGGTCTTCATTTTTTGCTGTGATATATTTATCTATATTCATAAACTTTATATTTTTTTTAAATTTCTTTTCTTTTTCCGCTTTCTGCTTCCTATATTTTGACCCAGATGGTTTTCTTTTGATAAGATCAACGTGTTCAGACATTTTGCACTAATCAGCGGAGTAGTAATCAATAAAATCTGCAACAAATTAAATCTCTATAAGTCGAAACATTTCTAACAGTATATTATACACCCATGTGGTGAAGACTGTTATTATAGCCCCGAGCGGAATAAGGTGCGAGGCCTATAAATGTCTTCACTACCGTGGTGTATATACAATTTTTTCCACTACTAGCCAAATTTAATATCAAACTTACAAATAAAAATTTTTCTTGTAAAAATTAAGTAGCACAGGAATGCAAATTCGCCTTTCCACTAATAAAACAAAAATCAAGTAGTATGATTCAGATTGACATTTCCACTATCTAGTAAAACTTATTTTCAAATGTTTGTAATTATCGCCATATTGTAGTTACATGTCATCTGTCATTATTGGTTGATCGCAAATTTTAAACTAATGTTAATATTATTCAAATAATTTTATCATGTTTTGGGGTATACAAAATTATGTTGCACAGGTAACATTGATATAGCAGCAGAATAGTTGTGAATTGTTTTATTTCAAAGCTTGAGTTTCGCGATAGTGCTTAGATTTGAACGAAAAAATCAATATCATCCACTCATTCCAGTGGGAATGAGACTTTTTCCCGCATTAAAAAGTAGGTAATCTATATGTATGTTCTCGGGATCTATATTATTTCCGTATCAAAATTTCATCAATATAGTATAATTAGTTCCAGAGATTACCCCGCCTCAAACCTAAATACATATAAACAAATGTTATAGAGATCAATAGATAGCAGAGAGAGAAGAAAAGAGTGTTTAGTATAGAGAGTTGAAATAAATTTGTACTTACCTAATAAAATGATCCATCAAAAAACAAATTCCTACTTTTACACTACTTATATTAAAACTTTTTAGATAAAACTAATGTCACTCTGTAGTCGGAACCAACCATAACTAAAGAGAGAGAGATTAATTACGTCCTTTTGCAGGTATACGTGAACGTAGCTTTTGAACATTTGAACCATACCCTGGAAACTTAAATGAGAATGACAGTTCTTTCTAAAATAGTTGATCCTCCAGCTGTAAGTGGCGCTGACTCAAATTGACAAGTGACAAGTTTCTGTATTTGTCATAATGTTTTCTTATTTATGATATTTATTTACAACGACTTCCTATATATTTTTATTTGTGTTATTTGTATTGAATAAATTTCCAATAAAAATGGTGTTTGTGTGCTGTGTTAAATACTGTTTTAACTCTACTAAAAAAGGATTTGAGATGCATCGTTTCCCGAATAATCAGGAAGTAAGTTAACCTTAAAAATTTCCCTAATGTTAATTGTTAAATTTTGAATATAAAAATACAAATATTTCAAACTAAATTTGTATATCTCTAGCTAAAAACGTTGGTTTTATAGAAAAGGTTTACATTGTGTACTGTTTTTGAGGATATTTTGTTACAATATTTCAATAAAAGTGATTGAATAAGCTTGAGGAAACGGCATTTATTTTATAATTTTAGATGTACAATATTTGGTTGTCTGCAATTGGACGTTTGGATATGAAGGAAAAATCTCTTGAAAGAATTCGTGAATCCTATAGAGTTTGTGGCATATATTTTGGACCAGAAGCTGTTTATGTTGGTAGCAGATATAGATCAACAATAAAAGCTGATGCTGTGCCCACTCTATTGGGCAATTCCACTAAAATATGTAAGTTTTTTTAATAAAATATTAAACTTATTTTTGTATTATTTTGTGGAAATGGAGGAAAAGTAATTATACATTTATTTTTTAGTTCAAGAACACAATTTAAACCAAGTTGATGAGCAACATAATATAAATGCTGTTCCTCTTTTTCTGTTATTTGAAGAAGACAGTAACAACATAGTGTGTGTTGAATAATATCGTCAACAAAGTCACCTGATGGAAAAGCTTCACCGTTTCTACAGTATTTCCTTGCGTTAGCTGTTTTTTCATTGTATTTGTACTATTTCTTAATGGATTTTTAATTTTTTTTAATTTTATAATATGTAATATACTTGTTATTGTGTTCAAATTGTGTTTTATTAAAGTTGATTGAAATTGTCGAATGAACTCAAATATGGGTAAATTTGATTCGACAATATTCGAGGTCACTCGATAATTTCATTCGATTTTCACCCAATCGGGGCTCTCATTAAATAATTCAAATCGAAAAATTATACATTCAAAAGAACTGCCGCGCCAAATTTAATTGATCCTCCAGCCGTAAGAGACGCTACCGGTTCTCTGGGACCTCGAGTTTTAACGTAAGATTCCGATCTATCCGTGTATAATATTGTCTTATCTATGATTTGAACCTTGCGCAGTAACGGCAAATTTTCGTCCATGTACGCATATGCTCCGTGAGCTTGCGTATCTTTGCGTGCAGACAAAACGTTAACCATATCCAACAAATTACCGTGGCAAGAAGATAAAGGAAACTACATTTTAACAATTCAAGTATGTTTGTGTGACTAAATCACACGTCTTTTTGTTGAAAATTGACTGGACTTGTGGTATGAGTGAGGATACCTACAAGGAGGTTTTTTTTTATTTCAATGCCTACTCTACACCTACTATTTATTTTTTATAGATCAGGCATTGAGGAAGAAGTCAGAAAATTCAAACAAAAATAAACAACAAGCACTCTGCGCAGCCGTAGAGATGCGTTTCGCCTCACGTGTTTAAACTGTAGTAGTTTTCGCTACTGGTATGTACATGAACCTACGTTCACGAGATCGTAAAACTTCTCGTAAATAGTGTTATGTTTTTCTTATTTATTTAAACAGTAAACGGGTGGGATAAATTTTAAACACACGGTATGGCTACTTACTAATTTATTTTTAAACACTAGACTAATCACTAACGCTTAATTTATATATACTCAGTATATTCACATAAACTAATTTATATGAACACTTAACTAATTTATATTTACTGTTTGCTATTTCGGTGTATTTATTTCACGAGATCACTTTATCCACTTATTTATTTGTTTATCTCACGATGTCAAATTATCAACTGACTCCTCCGCTGATCGGTCCTTATTTATATTAATGCCTTTCTTACTAGAAAATTCCGGGCTGCGGCTTACACACACAAATAATTGATTCTGGCCTTTTCTAGATAAGTCTGGTCACAAAAACAATGCTTAGATAAGATAGTCCCAAACAGTTATAAAAGCACTGCGTATCCGCCATAATTTTAATTTTCATACCTGGCTTAGACAGGGTTGGGTTTAGGGTCTATACAAGTGTGCTGTTTCGTAACAATAGGTACGTGTTTAATATCTCTACTAACAAGACCATCGGAACGTAGCGTGGAACGTCTGATTACTGCGTTTGTTTGTTTTAAAAATAATTGAAATAACTGTTTTAAGTGAGCCCACTTATGTGGAGAATGAGCTGAGTGTATTCCGCTTCGTCAAAAATAACGCCAACTCTTATTAAATTAATTTTAAAAAGAGATTATAATGTCCATGGGATTCTCGGTGAAATGAACTGCATGCAGTGCTCCGATCGAACGGATTGAATACTGCGTTCCATTTTAGTGTTGGCAACAAAAATGTTTTCCCTAAATTTTGGGAATTTACGAGTAATTAGACCTCGCTCTATAAGCGAGGAGATATAAAGGGGCGCATGCGGCGCCCTTTATTATCCGACGGCCTGGGCCGTCGCCCAACCGTGCCGCTGTATCGTGCTAACAAGATATCTTACAAAAAATGGCCGACGACAACGACGACATACACACAGGATTTTTTTTCTAAAAACCATTTTTTCGTGTTTTCTCGCTGAAAAGCGAAAGAATAACTCATAAAAAATTCTAAATTCCAACTATTTTTGGAGTGAACCTAAAGTGACCATATTTGTTTGAGAAAGAAACGGGACAAATGCGCATTCACCATTTTATCAAATTAAATAGGTAACAAAAGTAACAATTTGTTATATTTTTGGAGGAAATGGGCGGATAGAAGAAAAACTTGAATATGTTACAAATTTTATTAGTAGCTTTAAACTAGTACAGTACACGTCCTACTAACTAATATAATTATTATAATAATTATTATCAAACCGTTTAAACAATTAAAATTTAAATGGCCTGGTACTCTTCAGGAACAATTTTTTTTAATATAGTTGGTGACGATTTTAAATATCAGTAGTATTCTTGGCAACCTTTATAAATGTTCTCTTTCACAATAAGTATCGCCTTAAACATTGATACCCTGTGTTTTGTTCATCATACTGAATATTCTCTCGGTGAATGCATTTGTACCAAGTAGACACAAAGCATATTCCACAATCGTACAAAAATGTTGATAAATTAAATTATTGTTTTAAAAATGATTAAATATTTATTTAGTTATTTCATTCTGAAACTTTGTCTAGTGTAACATAGTTAGTTAAAAGTTCAAATTCATCAAATATCTCGGTATCTTGCTCCAGTTCCATAAAATATTAATTTATTAATATTAGTATAACTTTGAACCTCTTCCCGTGTTGAAACCGTAGCCAAGTTGACCCGTTGAAACTTGTCGAAGTCTTCAAAGGAGGATGTCCATTTGTACGAATACTTGTGATATGTTTTATAAAAATAAATTTATAGCAGTAGTCTTCACAAAGCCTTCTTCAATATATCCATTTTGAGCCATTAAGTTGCGTACAGTCAAACGAAGCAATTCTGCGTTTTTTTAAGATTAAATTTTGTTCCAACTTGTTAACATCTCTTGCAATTTCAATAACCGAATTTGTTTGACCGTCAATCTTTAAAATAACTTGGTGAAAGGTAAATGCTTGAGCATCGATAAAATCAAGACACAATTGTGAGCTAGGAAAAACGTTTTTAATACAGTTGGAAATTTTAACACGTTCGATCCCTGGCATCAGCGCCAGTCACCTTGTTTTGCTGAAGCTAGCAGTTTTTGGTACTCAATCTCAACACCTGCACAAAAATATTTTAGCGTTTCAGCTCTTATGGTGTAAATGTAAAAAAATATTTTCACAATAATTGTTACGTATTAGTAGGTAACATTATTTTCAAATCATTGCGTTGGTTAAAAAATCTTGAATTTACTTTGTTTTTTCTGGTTGTCAACGAAACAGAGATAATAGTAAAAAATTGATTGATCGCTTGTCAGAAAATTAGAATTGAGTTATTTTAAATTTCTCTCCCGTTAAAACACGTGTTAAAGTTCTCGTTTCTCGTTCCCGAAAGAGATTGTAGAGATGTAAGTTTTGTTAAGCAGTCTAGGTACCAGCGACCCACAAATTTTAATTTCCCGCTTTACAAGGATCACTTCTACATCAAACGGTAAGCAATCTGCTGCCGATTTAATCGCATTGTGCACTACATGCGTGTTACATCTAATGCCAATTAATGAGGGATTTGGGGTTGACTTTGATTTGCTGAAAACATGTTGGTTCCTCTTTACCGATAACCGCCAATATTGCAGTTTGCATTGTCTCCGCAAAAAGCTACAAGTTTTTAAGATAAATTATGCTCGCCTACAACCCTCCTCAAATACTGAAAAATAATCTAAGATGTTTCACCTGGTTCCTTTTGAAAATTCAGTAGTTTAACTTGCACACCTTCATATGGTCCAAAATATCTGAGCAATATCGGAAATAATTTCTGATATCCGTGATTGGATGCGTCGGTTAGAATTGAGACACATCTCGCTTCAGCCTAATGTGTTTTTAACTCTTCATTGACATCTGGTGCTAAAATATTAGCAATTCTGTTTTCATTCTAGCACATCGAAAATTTAGTTCGAAACAAAGCTGCATATTAGTTTAGAGGCAAAATCATTGCTACGAAAAATACGCTTTTCCTTCATAGTACGGTAGGCCCACACACCCTCAGCTGCTGCAACATTCATGTCTTTGGGAGTTCCTATTTCACTTTTTTTAAAGAAATTTTGTATTAATGTTCTACTAAATGCGTTTTTTTTATGATTTACAGACCTTAAATGCTGTTTAAGTTCGCGGGAACCTCCCTGAGAAACACTAAATTCTGTCCCACACTTTTCACATTTAATATCTGATGGAGTGTAATTTCAATATTTTATAAAAGGATACTTTTTCTATAAAGCTTCGTTAGAAGTACACTGCAGTTATTTTATGTAATAACGTTTGAGAACGGCAATATTTAACCTCACGGCAATGCTCATATCGAGTTTTGCACGTAAAGGAATAACATTTTAATAACTGTTGTAAACCGGGACTTATTCGTGTCCCGACGGGCTCGCTGGGGACAACAAGATGATAACCATAAATACGGGACTATCCCGTTGAAAACGGGACCCATGGCCACTTTAGGTAAACTAATACTTTTCTCGCATATTAGATAGGATTGGGCGGAAAAGTAATAGAGGAGAAGAGGAACATCAAAATACAATGCATTAGCATTAGCCATAATCCGTAAGGATTGAACGGCTTGATGATGATGAGACTGATGGATATTTCAGGAATCAGTTTAATAATTGCTAAATAATATAATATCGTGAATTAGATCTAAAATAAAACCACTTCAATTCTAGGTACTACGAATCTGATTCATCATCAGTAGTGTCACTTTCGGCGCCAATTCTTGGAACAATTTCTTATTGAAAAGATAAATTCCGGTAAGAAAGCATATTTTTGATTTTTCTCTCATTATATATATTTGCATATTTTCAATACATAACTGATCTTGCGTTTTTGAGACATAATTTCCACAAAACATTAAATGCAACTCTAAGTATTCAATTTTCTCTTCTTTGTTGAAATCAGAAGTATTTTCTTTGACTTGGGAATAAAATTTCAACGCACAGATTTGTCTACAAATTTCTTACTTAAAAATTGGGGAATTTCAAAAACATTCTAGTTAAATGTTTTTGGGTAATTTAGTTAAATTAATATGTTTTTTCCCAGTTTCTTTATTTCAACATTTGTCAAAATACTATCGTCTTTAAAAGTGAAACCACATTTTAACCACACTATCGATTTTAAATTATTCCTCTATGCCATTGAATATTTCAGTTTAGGTGAACAGACTTTTGTAATTATCGATGCGACCGTTGGGAAACCTTGAAGACACACGTGTATCTGCGCTTTTGTACACATACACATTATAAATAGCTGTTCAACAAAGAAAATAAAACAAGAGATACATTATGCAAAAAGCACTGTGTATACCAGAACAAATTGGTTGTGTAAGAAACTTAAAAAAATGTTATCATCAGTCTAACAAATTGAAATATTATTATTTACGCAAAATGTTTCATTATTAATCAACATAATCTTCCATAACGATAAAATCTGTCAAAATTTTTGTCACCACCTTTTGATATAATTCTTCCACTAGTAATTAAGGGTCGATATCTGGAGAATACGGTATATACTTCTGACATGTCGGTGTGCGTTGATGAAAGAGCTGGTTTCAGATGTCATACATATTGTTTTAATCTTATTTGCTGCTGCTCGGAATAATTTAGTTGTATTCATAACAAACAATGTTCTGAGATTTTTCAAGCATAAAATTCGTTTTCTTCCAACACTTCGATTACCCAGTACGTTTCTTTGCAAACGAATAATATTTCTGTTCATTCCTCAATACGTGTTGCAAGTTTTGAGGTTTTCGTATTTTTCCCATGTTAAATTACTTACTTCCATGTATTTGCCCATTCTTCTAAAAGTCTCCATGTAGGTTATATAATCTTTTGTTTTTGATTGATTCTTAGTAGACAGTTGTCTTTTTGGCATTAATATCCAAATAATATAATTAGCTACAATCTGTTATTTTATTCTTGAGCTGTCATAATCCCCCAGACTATCAGCAAAAATGATCACATCGTCCTTATCGTATTTATATAACGCATATTCTGTTGACTAATTTATATCTTTTATTGGAATATCTATGAATTTTTTGCTACTTATTACAATTTTAACGACCATTTTCTCTTCCGCTACAGTTTGATCGTATTTTACTCGTCATTCCATTTGTATACATTTTTATGGGGTATAAAAACCATTTTTCTAAATTTAAAAATACTTTTTTGGTTCCTATCATTATTTTCAATATTTAAAAATGTTAACCTATATTTAAATTTAAACATACTTTATTGTCGAGTCAACATCATTATTTTTCATGTACAAAAATTATTATTTTGAAACTTAGATACGTGATTATTTATTTTCAGGTTATGCAGAAATTTTCATTAAAAATAATTTTTTTGCGAAATGTAAAGGAAACGTTTCTTCCTTTGTATAAAACTTTTTGGGACACGCCGTATGAAAAAACTTTTAAACACGCTAATACTCTGTTGTCAGTGCTAAGCCTGCAAATGTGTGGAGGGAAGTTTTTAGTTTGTAAAAATAATTAACAATTTATTTTGATTCGTTTTTAATCCTCTCACAAATTAATAAAGATGTCTCTTTTGTTTATATTTGATAACCGATATAAAAGTTTCTATAAGCCCGGGCCAGTGGAGATGTTGATAGGTGCTGACATTTTTTGGAATGTTTTATGTCCAAAACAATTAAAGTTAACTGAGAATGGTCCTGTTTTACAGGAAACTCAGCTTGGGTGGTTGGTTTCAGGTAAAGTACAAGGCATTCATATTTCTAGTAATACAGTCTGTAATTTTGTTATAAATGAATCTGATTCATCTATCCAAGATCAGTTATCGAAATTTTTTGAAATAGAAAGTGTTAAAACTGCTAGTCCTTGGTCCAAAGAGGAAACTGACTGTGAATCTCATTTTAAAGATACAACCACAAGAACTCAAGAAGGTCGTTTTGTTGTATCGATTCCGTTAAAACAAAGTTCGGAAATGTTAGGTGAATCTTTAGATCTAGCCAAAAAGAGATTTAAATCATTAGAGCAAAAATTTTCAAAACATTATCAATTTTCCAAAATGTATAAAGAATGTATCTTGGAATATGAAAATCTCAGCCATATGCAAAATATAAGTAATGTAGCTAAAGCAAATCATGAGGGTGCCTATTATCTACCGCACCATGGGGTCCTACGTATGCATAGCGCGAGAACAAAGTTAAGAACAGTTTTTGACGCCTCGGCTCGAACTACAAGTGGAGTTTCGTTTAACGAACTCCAGTTAAAGGGGCCAGTCATTCAAGACGATTTAGTTTCAATATTATTACGTTTCAGACAATATAAATATGTTGTTACCGCGGACATTGAAAAAATGTACCGTCAGGTTTTAGTGTCAAAAGATCAGCATAAAATGCAAAGAATTATTTGGCGAGAAAACGAAAATAAAGAACTAAGTGTATTTGAACTTTCCACAGTGACGTACGGAACCACAAGAGCACCATTCTTAGCTATTCGGTGTCTAGTTGAGTTAGGCAACCTTTGTAATAACAACTTACCTATGATTTCAAATATAATTATTCACGACTTTTATGTCGATGACCTTTTGACAAGTTTTGATGATATTCACCTAGCAAAAGAAAGTTGCCTTAGATTATGTGAGGTTCTTCGCTTAGGTTGCTTTCCACTTCGAAAGTGGAGATCAAACTTTCCGGACATATTAAATGATTTAAAAGAATGTAAACTTGCTGAAGCTTCGGAAGGTCTAGTTATCGGCGAAGATGATGTTGCAAAAACTCTAGACATATCTTGGATGAGTAAAACGGACAAATTAATATTTCACATTGACGTTGAATTAAAAGGTGAACGCTTTACAAAAAGAGTAATGCTTTCATGCATATCCAGAATATTCCATCCTATGGGTTTACTCGGTCCTTGCATTATAATTGCCAAAGTAATGCTACAACAACTTTGGAAAGAAAATTTATCTTGGGTCAGTCCTATTTCCTATGATCTACAAATTAAATGGAATAATTTTATACAAGAACTTCCTTCTATGAATCATTTAAAAATTGTACGACATGTAATTTGCGATAACCCTACACAAATAGATTTACATGCGTTTTCAGATGCTTCTGAGGTAGCATATGACGCAGCTGTGTATGTCAGATCAGAAAATTGCCATGGAGAAATATTCTGTCATTTACTTATTTCTAAGGCTAAGGTTGCGCCAATTAAATCACTAACAATTCCCGGGTTAGAACTTTTGGTCAAA
Organism: Galeruca laticollis; assembly: GCA_963921935.1. NCBI lineage: Eukaryota > Metazoa > Arthropoda > Insecta > Coleoptera > Chrysomelidae > Galeruca > Galeruca laticollis. The sequence continues at coordinate 102,188,566 of OY998180.1, read as the reverse complement.
ATTGTTTATAAAGTTACTCCTTCTCTGAGGCTTAATGTAAATTCTGTAACATTTTGGTCTGACTCGGGAATAGTTCTTGGCTGGATTACAACTTCAGTCCATGTATTAAAACCATTTGTACGGAATAGAATTGCTGAAATACAGGATTTAACTGATATAAGGTCATGGCGTTAAGTTCCAAGTTTAGAAAAGCCTGCAGATATTTTATCAAGAGGCTCCTATCCTAATAGTTTAAATAATTGAAACATATGGTGGCATGGTCCATGTTGGCTCAGAGAGAGTCCAGAATTTTGGCCGAAAGATAATAAGATGTCTGTCCCTCTTCCAGAAATAAAAACGACTTTGGTTGCTGTGTCTGAATGTAAATTTCCCTTCGAAAGGTTTTCTAGTTTAAATCGATTGAAACGATGTATGGCTTATATCTTGAGATTCATAAAAAAATGTTTAAGTGCTAAAGAAAATCGAACATTTAGTGTTTTAACAGCTACTGAATTAGATTATTCATAGAAGTTACTTGTAAAAATATCCCAAATATCTTCGTTTACCAAGGAGTACAATGATCTGAAGGTTGGAAATTAAATTGACAAAAAGAGTAAACTTTTATTTTTAAATCCATTCATGGACACTGATGGCATAATTAGAGTTGGTGGTCGTTTGCAAAATTCAAATTTTCACTTTAATAAGAAACATCCAATGATCTTGTCTTCAAAACATTATTTCACCAATCTTCTTTTCTAACAAGAACATAAAAACTTACTGCATGCTGGACCGCTACAACTGTTATATAATATAAGAGAAACATATTGGCCCATTTCAGCTCACAATCTAGTTAGATCTGTTGCTCATAAATGTTTACGATGTTATAAATTGAAACCTAAACCGGTTCAACCTATGATGAGTAATTTGCCAAGTGATAGATTCCTATCAGGTTTTCCATTCCAAATTACAGGTATATATTATGCCGGACCTATACTTGTCCTCAATAAAAAGGGACGTGGCTCGAAACTCATAAAAGGTTACGTTTGTCTATTCATATGTTTTGCCACAAAGGGCATTCATCTAGAGTTTGTAAATAGTCTTTCAACTGAAGATTTTCTTTTGGTTCTGAAACGCTTTATTAGTCGGCGAGGGAAACCATGTCAAATTTATTCAGATTTCATTGGGGCAAACATAAATTTAAAGGAATTATATGATTTCCTAAATAAAAACAAAATTTCAATAAGTGATTTTGTGAACAACCAAGGCATACGCTGGAATTTTAATCCTGTCCAAGCTCCACATTTTGGTGGATTGTGGGAGGCAGGGGTTAAGGCAATGAAGTGTCATTTAAAACGTGTGTCTGATAATTCTAACTTTACAGCTGATGAATTCACAACTCTACTTTGCCAGGTAGAGGCCATATTAAATTCCCGTCCTCTTTCTCCACTATCTACCAACCCCTTAGATCTTTCTCCCCTAACTCCAGCTCACTTCATCATTGGTCGTCCACTGACTTCAATTCTGGAGCCAGATATGAGTTTAGAAAAGGAGAGCAGATTATCCAGATACCAGAAGATTTAAAATGCCCGACAACACTTCTGGAGAAGATGGTACAAGGAGTATATCTCTGACCTTCAGCAGCGAATCAAATGGAAGACGAGCAATGGAATGCTGGAATAAGGCATATTAGTGCTGGTAAAAGACGACAAGCTACCACCTTTGAACTGGAGATTAGGACGTATAACCAAATTAATTCGCGGAAGTGATAATATCTCGAGAGTTGCTGAGATTCTCACCAACAATAGAACTATTAAAAGAGTCGCGTGTTCTTCTCTTAATGAATAGTAAATATTTCAATAAAAGCTGGTGCTTTCAAGGCCGCGGGTATGTTAAGACTTAAAAGCTTCTGTAGTAAATAATAGAAGTGGCAACGTCGTAATTATTTTGTTTGCATGTGACAGAGACCCGAGGGGGAGGAAAAAGGAAGAGTCGCAGTAGAAGAGAATAAGAGTTACTCTAGACTTTATAATTAAGTTAACAATATTATTAAAATTTAAAAAGGCTGAATTCACTGTATTGTAGTATCGGTAGTGATTAAGTTTGATGTAAAAAAGTCACATAATACAGTCCACAAATGATTTATCGAAAAGGTAAATCAAACAAAGAAATTAACGCCGATACCTGAACAATAACCGATATTCAACTCTCATTCATTTATGGTTTCACTATATTTTATTTAACAGTTCTATAATTTCTGTAGTGACGTTTAGTTAGAAAATATCTTTATTGCAATAGTTTGTATAACCCCTATATAGAAGTATGTTAGAATAAATACATGATAAGCCGATGGTCTTGCAATTCTGCAGCCCTTGTGTACGTCTGATAATTGTAACTTGGTCTTTGGCATTATCCAGTTATTATAGTTATAGAAAGTTACTTTGTCCCTGGTATAAAAATGTGGCTCTATGGCTTTTTCGACTGGTAAATCCCTGAAAAGCAGCTGAAAAACAGGGTTTCAAATTCAAACGTAGGGTTAGTTTGTGAGGACGGCAACATGGCATATGTTGGTAGTGATAAATTTTTCTTATTGTTGAGTAATGATGTCAGTTTTATATTAGGAGCAACTAAGTTAACCCCTAATTGGTTATATTTGGTTATAGGAAATGAACAACCAATTATGTGAATCATTTTCCAATAAAATGTACGTACCAAATACGTACTGCTCGTACGTACTTGGTACGTACTATTTGTATCGGTATGATATGTACCGGATAGGACGTATTTCATATGTACCGATAGTACATATATGTATGTATGTACCATCCAGACATGTACAAAGCTGTGAGCTCACAACTTAGTTTCAAGGAGCTTTTAGTTCCTTTTAATGCAACGCCTGCATTGTTATTAAAATTGTGTGAAGGTAATTTAAGTTTAGCTGTTACAATATTAATAACGTTGCTGCCGTAAGAGGAACTCGAAAAAAGTTCCTTATCATTTAATTGTGGCTTGAACTGCATAGTCTTATAAATTAGAGTACACATTAGAAAGCCCACACTTAGATGTCAGATTACCCTGTAGAACAATCTGTGCTTGTTTGTTTTGTTTTAAAATGTCTTTATTTAAAATATTTTTGAGTTGGATATTTACAATATATGAACAGAACTCTATATAATTACATAAACAAACATAAATATATACAATGCGGATGTCCTGGCAGTCCTGACATAATTGCTTATGTCTGGATACATATATGGCACCTTGCTCTTCGCATAATCCATTTGTTTTCGCTATTCAAGTTACTTTGTCCCGTATTGATAAATTTGGCTCCTCTAGCTATTTCGATTTATTTATCCCTGAAAAGCAGCTGAAAAACAGGGTTTCAAAACGAACAGTGTTTAGTTTATGAAGAGAGGCAACATGACTGATGTTCCTTTTGTGGGGAATATGTTTTGAGTATAGATGTATTTGGTTGTTGGGGATTCAACAACTAGTTATGTGAATAAGTTACCATGAAAAAGTCTACGCCCACTATCACGGGTGTCTTTTGCGCGATTGGCGGCTCTGAGTGTTTCACGAAGATTTTTCTCCAAGCAATATTTATAAAAGTTTTGTGATATTTTAATTATAAAGTCCTTGATAGTGGGCATATCCGCTTGTTCATGTAACCACGAATTTCTAGGAAGCTTGGGATATTCGGTTTTATATGGAATTGCCATACGTAGACACTTGTTTTGCACCACCTGTAATGTATTAAAGTTGTGTTTTGTAGCGGTGTAATAAACTGGTGCGGCGTATGTTAGAGTGGGTCTGATGATTTGGCAATATATCATCAATTTGTTGTGTATTGAGAGACAACTTTTTTTGCATATCAAGGGGTATACTTTGCTCATTGCCATCTTCGCCTTTTGAACTTGCTTTGTTATATGTGCATTGGCGTTGGTGTTGCCCTGCACTGTATAAACAAGATATTTCAATGTGAGACTGGGGGTGATACCAATCTGTGCTCGTCAGTCGACTAGCTTCAAGTCGATGAAGGAGTGGATTCTTCAATATTTATTTAGTATTCAAAATGGGGCGCCAGAGAAATTTAGGCAAGCACCCAAGACTCCTTCAAACTAACATCCAACTCCTCAGAGGGTTAATACACATTTTCCTTACTCAAAAAGGTTTTTTAGGTGAGTTTTAAACTGAAAAACAGCAAATATCCCCTGCCTGTGGTTTATTGTTGGACCTTGAGTACCTTTTCCAAAAATTTCAAATTACAAATTTATAAGTTACAACAACAAGAAAACAACAAAATTTGTCGCCTGGACCTAGCTGAAGGCAAACATTCCTTAGGACCCAAAACTGCGTCTTGGTTTTGTTCCACGTGGCTCATTTCGGACTGTGCAGTATCTAAAAAATTAACAGTGATCAAGAACCTCCATTTTTAAAGAAAGCTACTTTCATTGTATAGTCTACAATTTTTTAAATAAATGTACTATTTTTCAATGGTGGACATTAAGCAATAATAGTTTTATTTACAAACCTCACAAATCAATGAAATATTACTGGGGAAGGTCAAAATCATTATTGTTATGATATCAATTACCTATTATGGCTGTGCGAGCTGCTTTTAGTGGAGATGACAACCTAGGCCCCTTCTTTTGCATTGCAAGTTCTTTAAACTCACTGTCGGATTCTGAAGAAGAATGGGACCTCTATTTAAAGACCCTTCTTTTTGGATGTGATTCGTCCACATCTGTGGTATTGAGGTCACTTGTATCCTCCGCCTTTCTGCACTTTAGATGAGCAGTTTCGTATGAATCTAGAAATGAATATTAATAATATTTAGTTTGCAATTTATATAACATATGTAGATTTTTACCATAAGTACCATCCCTAAACAACTTCACCTTATGTGAAGACAAACACAAATTGAATTGATGTGACTTGATAGTGATGAAGTTTTTTTGGTGGAATTGGTGGCCACAAACAATTGTCTACATTATTCCAGCTTGTGGGCACCACTGATACCGACGTTGCATCTATAAACTGCACAATTAATACAGTGATATCAAAAAAAAATAATTACATAATTATTAAAAAAAACAGTTAATTTTCCGTATATCGGCAGCACTTAAAAACTTTTTTCAAAAGTCCATCACTAAAAAATGGATACATATATTGAACAACTCTCAAAGAAAATTGTCCGATATATTCAGAAAAAATAAGTTAAATTTATTATACATGAAGGTAGTAGGAAGTTCAATGAAAGAAAGAAAACATCCAGTATAGAAAGATCAAAAAAACAGATATATTTATGTATTTATATATAAAAAAGAAGAATAAGGAATAAGGATTTTTTCAAGTATTTACGATGAATGGCTGAATTTCCCGATAGTCCCGATTTCTTAAAAATCAGAACAGCACTGGTTCGGTGGAGAAAACCAAAGATTCACCCTAAAAAGATATCGCAGACTTCAAGGCCCGAAGAATCAACTTCTAACCAAAAATAAAAACCTCACAAATTTCCGAGATCCTAGACTGAAATTGTCAGACGATTCTGAAATTCACAAATCCGTTTTACTACACCAATAGTTGGCTGCCTCACGAGACAAACCATCAACCAACCTATCGAATATTTATGCCTACCTGGAGCAGAAATCCCACGCCGTGGATAGCGTAAGCGTTACAACAAAATGTCGTCTGGCAGGTATATGTAGAATGTCACCTCCTTCGACGGACAATTTGAATAGGACTGGCTTCATCAACAACTCTAAACTATCACCACCCATAGCGGAAATCTTTCGCGACAGCGTTACCAACCGAGATTTCTAGAGGTCTGGCGATTTTTCTCGTGGACTGATTTTTACCATTACAATATACCCAAAAAAACCTCGTTTATTTGTAATCACTGGGGAGTTTGAGGGAAAAGTAAAATCCATAGAACCATTTAATAAATATTTCTCTCTGCGTCCTAAGCACATGTCTTACGATCGATTTTTCCTAACCTACAGGGACGACAAAAAGCACTGCTCAGCCAATTGGAATCCATACTATCTGCATCTGCTAGAGCCATCACTTTATACGGGACATTGTTTCCGCCGAACATCCGCCACTCTATTTGGCAACGCAGGCGGAAGTATAGAAAAATTAAAACACCACGGAGGGTTGAAAAGCGACACGTCAATAATAGTAATTTATGCAACAAGTGCATAAAGTGGTATTTTTTTTCACGAATGGAAAATTCCATGAGTGAAAAAAAGACACTTTATGCACATGTTGCATACATTATTTTTTCTAAAGCCCTATATAAAAAATAAAATGCAAATAGAAATTTGGGATATTTTAATTAAGCTCCTTTGGTAAATTACGATTATATGTATTCCAAGTTTCATGAAAGTTCATCCTCGATGCCCAGCCAAGTATCTTAGAAGTCCATCCTCGATGCCCAGCCAAGTATCTTAGAAGTCCATCCTCGATGCCCAGCCAAGTTTCATAGTGTTATCTTATGGAAAGCGTGAAATAAAGTTAACGTTATGGCACTTTTTTTAACGCTTTTTTACTTTTTTTCACTCTAACCATAAACAATCACTTTAAGCGCTACAAACCGATGAAATACAAGGTACTTTAAAGATAGGGCGTAGAAAAAGTGTTTTTATCGAACTCGCCTGTTATCGCATCGCTCGCTCGTTTTATAATTTTAGACTCGTCTGGTAAAGAATTACTTTACTGCCTTGACACATAAGTAACTATTAAAAACTGTTTTTGTTAATTTTTTGCCCGTTTTAAAATTTTATTTCGCGTATTATGTTTATTTTAAATATTAGCAATAAAAGAAAATCAGTTATTTGTCTGTCTAGTCATGATAAAAACAAGATAAAATTTATATTGTTAATAATAATAATAATATTTGTTTGGATAGAACAATATCATAATATTTTTATTTGTAACATTGGAAATGTAATAAATAAAATATTATCTTCTCTCGAATAAATCCAATACCAAAATAGATATTTAATAAATAACGTACTGGTTCCTTATTTATTTAGAAGTATTATCAATCGTATTTTTGTGATACAGTTACTTTTATACCTCACAAATATAACTCATAAGATGTTATAGATTGTTTAAATACATTTGCAATTAAAATGCCTATTCACCCTTTGTTACCGTACTTTTTCGCTACCCTATAAAAAATCAACAATAACACGTCGGTTTTGCAAGTTTTTCTGCGGTTTTCCTGCAACTCTGTGAATTCATTCAGTAGCCAAATGGACCGACGAACGTCGACAGGGAACAAATACAGCCGCAGCTGTACCCGCCTTTGCTTGATGATAGTGATTATTATTCAACGCCGACCAACGTTAAATATCCCAAACCCCCGCAGGCACGTCTCCACACCATATTTTTAAACCAACTTTATCATAACATCCAATTCCATACATTTTTCAAAAATGTCTCATATACACCTTTTGTCAAAACTTTAAAAATTCTAATAAAATTACAAATCTTTAACATCCCTCTCTCAAAACACCGGAGACATCCCAAATTCAGTAAAAATCATCCATCTTACATAAAATAATTTCAGACACCTAACCAGCTCAACTGCATATCTTATATAGGCAGCGATACATGGATCGTCTTCCACCAGAATGTCCCAATCCCAGACACTTTTCGTCGCACCATCCCATACACTTTTTGAGCTTCGCTGCTTCCAAACATTAAGTCCCGTCATGAATCAATAAAACCTTTCCTCCGAATACTTTCTAGCGAAAACCCGCTCCAAAACCTTTTTAAACTTCTTCCTAGTCACTTTTACGAAAAATCTAGACACTTTTTTAACACAACTAATTTCTACTAACCAACTTCTACACCCAACTCAGTATACGAACGCGTACATAAACCCCCCAACACATCCCCAACCCTGAAGAGAAAGCCAATCCTACACAAGGGCACCCACTCGAAAACAAACAATTCAACCATAATACAAACCCTATCCAACACAAATTCATAACGAATTTCTCTCTTGAGATTGTTTTTTTTTGCTTGGATCGAGGTGAAATCTTACGTCGATTGAGTGAATTTAACTGTGAATACGGATTTATCGTTGAATATAAGTGTGATTTAACCGTTTATAGTAGATAGGGTGAGTTACTAACCACTTTTTGTGTCATATCCTTTTTCTTTGACCTAAGTAAGTAAATTCCAACTTATTTCTATTAGATATATACAAAACCCATACTAAGAAAAAAAGGGGAGAAAAGTAAGTCAAATGGCGGGAGATAAACCTCCCGAACCTCCTGAACCTCCCGACAAGAATAATGACAAAGACCAAAGTATATCACAAATTAATAGAACAAAAATCTTATACACTTCACATAGCTCTCCCCCGTTTGAAGTATATATTCAGGGAAAGTCAGGTAATGTGGGTAATTTACATATTATGAGTATAGCCAAAACTATCTTTAACTTGAAACTACAAGATGTTATAAAATTCACCAGAAAGGGTAAAAACCGAATGGGAGTCACTTTCAAGAATGCAGAAGCTGCTAACAACTTTATTAATGAGCAGGACTGGGAAAGCTTGGGTTATGAAGTATATATACCAAGTCACAATGTATCTCGCACAGGTATTGTAAGATTTGTAGATATGACCCTTACAGAACAAGAAATAATTCAGTTTACAACAACAAACATCAATAATTGTAAGGTGCTACATGCCAAGAGAATGAATAGAAGAGCGATTGTTGATGGAAATATAAAGTACATCCCCACAGGCACAGTGTGTTTAACTTTTGCAGGAAAAATCATCCCACGAGAAGTGGAAGTATATGGCCTTCCAACCCTGGTAACAAAATGCAAAACTTGCAGTAAAAGCCATGACAATTCCTCAAGCTGCAATTTATATTGTATCTACTGCAAAAATAATGATCACTCATCAGTTGATAAAATATTCAAAGAACAAAAAAGACAAAAAGACATTAAACAACTAATGGCATTCTCAAACATCTCATATTACGAAGCTAGCCAACAAATACCATCCAATTCTCCCACCAGCCCACCAAAAAATGACCTAGAAAACTTTCCAACTCTAAGAAAAAAAACTCAAAAGAACAGGCCAACTCAATTCAAGTACATGAAAGGAGATTAGCAACAATATCCACAACTCCCGAAGTAGCATCTTATGTACAAGTAGCCACAACACCCCCAAACAGCAAAAGAAAAAGACAAACAGGCTACTACAAAGCTGCACATACCAAATTCCTAAATAATCCAAATGGCAGATCAGAGATAGGAAACAAAACGACAACACATAGTGAACAGCCCCAACAATTAGCAAGAAAAGAGGAAGAAGAAAAACTCCAACTCGATATAGTACAAGCAATATCATTCTTATCAAAATCCCACAGAGAGCTTGTGTTAACGTTTATAGAAAATTTGATTTCAAATAATTATCTTACACCCCAGAAAGAAGTGGGTCAGCTAACAGAAATAAACACAGCACAAAAATGTACACCTCTATCACCATACACCAAAAAACAAAATACCTCAGGGGATTATATGGACCTGTCCGACACGGACATGTTCTAATCTCCTGTGTAATATTTGAATTCTATTCGCATTCACTCCACTAACTGTAATCCAGTGGAATATACGTGCATACAACTCCAACACAGATAATTTGAAAGTAATCATTAGAAACCCATAATCCTGATATAATCCTACTAAATGAAACATGGTTAAAACGAAACTATAATATCATATGCAGAAACTTTCAAATTCTTAGAAACGATAGAGCCGATGGCTACGGTGGAACAGCTATTCTAATAAAAAATACCATCAAATTCATCCCAATAACCTACCAAAGTAACTTTGACAATATAAATATTCAAAAACAGGCAATACACCTACCACAACTTAACATTAATATTCTAAATATATACTGCCCATCAAGCTCAATACTCAGAGTAAATAATTGGATCCATTTTATTCAGCAATTCAAGAAACCCCTACTTATTATGGGAGATCTAAATTGCAACCACCCCGCATGGGGGAGCAAGAAAATAAGTATTAATGGTCGAAACATTATTGACTCCTTAGAGTCACTCCAATTAGTATATCTAAATGATGGACAGGCTACCAGATTGTCTTCAGCGAGTGAGGATAAATCTGTGGTGGATGTTACCCTAATATCTTCTGAGTTAACTCCATATGCTACCTGGGAAGTCCTCCTAGACCCTGGAAGTAGTGATCACTACCCAACCATCTGCAAACTTTATTCCAATAATAAAGACAACCTCAATCAGATAGTAACCACAAAAAGAAACTATAAAAAAGCTGGAACACCTTTTATGAACACCTCTGTACAACCCCTAACCCACTTTCAATATGAAACATTCCAAGATAATATTATAAAAGCAGCAAATGCGGCAATACCATTTTACAAAATCAAACACAACCAAAAATACAATATCCCTTGGTGGGATAACTCCTGTCAAGTATCCATCAACTGCAGAATATCTGCAATTAAAACATTTACCAACTCCTCTACGATAGAAAACTTTATAGCAGTAAAAAGGACCATTGCTTCTACCAGAAAACTTCTCAAGTCCAAAAGAAAGAACAGTTTTCGCAACTTCTGTGCAAAAATAAACCGTAACTCTCAATTAAAAATTATTTGGAATAAAATCAATAAAGCTTCAAATCGTACACCTCACAACAACCTATCAAATCAACTTCCACCTGGCATTCTGGCTCAAGAAATTTTATCCTCCTTATGCCCACCTATCATTACCGAAAACATACAAACATCCATATCAACAGAAATTGAACCATTCTCCTATCAGGAATATAAATTCACAATAGAGTCAAAAAAAGATTCCGCACCAGGTATGGACCAAATTTCATACTCTATCATTAAGCACATGCCAACATCTTTGTCTAAGGATCTACTACAATTCTTTAATGATTGCATGCAAACTGCTACCATTCCACACACATGGAAGCAAACAATTATTCTTCCTCTCATAAAGCCCTACAAAGACAAATCAGTAGCAACGAACTATAGACCAATTCCTCTAACTTCATGTGTGAGTAAACTTCTAGAATCACTAATAAAAAACAGGCTGGAATGGTATGTAGAAAACAAAAAATTACTCAATCCCTTACAGTTTGGATTTAGAAGGAATAAAGGTTGTATGGACTGTTTAACGTTTCTAACCTCTCATATCCTTATAAATTATTCAGCCAATGAATATACCATAGGCGTTTTCTTAGACCTCTCAGCTGCATACGACACAGTTAATATCCAATTTCTGTACAAAACTTTAATAAACCTATCCATTCCTAAATATATAATAAACTTAATTTACGCTTTTATAAATAACAGAGTCATATTCGTCCAAGACAACTTAGGACAAACAATAAGACCTTTGCCAGCTAATCAAGGTCTAGCCCAAGGATCTCCCCTTAGTCGAATCCTGTTTAATCTCTATACCCTACCTATTTATGATATCCTCCCTAAAAATGTTAATCTTATTCAATATGCAGATGACATGGTACTGATAGTTGGTGGATCAAATGTGAGCCAAATGGTAAATAATTTAAATACATTTTTAGAAAAACTCAACACATGGTTAGACACACATAATCTCAAACTATCAACCAATAAATCTCATGCAGTAATGTTTAGTAAAGGTATTATAAAAAGATCTATCCCCAAAATAAAAATAAACTCTGAAACTATTGAATGGGTGGATAAAGTTAATACCTAGGTATGTACATTCATCAAAACCTTAAATGGAATGCACATATACAATACATAGAAATAAAAATATGTAAAGGACTAAACGTTATGCGAGCTCTCTGCGGTACTTGGTGGGGCTGTGATCCCCTCACACTGAGAATACTTTACAAAGCAATAGTACTAAGTCACATGGACTATGGTAGCCAGATTTTCACCCTCACAAAAAAGAATAAAACAACGTTTGACAAACTTCAAAACCAGGGATTAAGAATAGTTACAGGCAACATGAATTCAACACCAATCCCAGCCTTATTATCAGAAAACTGTGAAATTCCCCTCAAATATCGGAGGGAATGGCTGAGCTCCAAATACTTAATAAAAAACCTGGCAATATCCAATAACCCTATAATCAATATTCTAAAGAAGCTTAATAACATAAGCAAAAACTCAAGATATTGGACTAACAAAGAAAAACCCACTCTAATACAAATCCTTGACCGGCTACAACCATCTACTAATATGATGTACACAAAAGAAATATTGCCTTGCTATGAATTTGACCTAGAAATTCAGCTAACTCCATTAAATGTGGCAAATCTTCAATCTAATAAAACTGATGAACTACCACAAATTTAGTACCAAAAAATTATATCCAAATTTCCGGATCATACAAGAATATTTACAGATGGATCTCTCTATTCCAATGGCACTGCAGGGTTTGGAGTTTACAGTGAAGAACTCAACTATGCATTTTCATCTAGGCTACCAAAATTCACACAAATATGGTTAGGAGAAATTACTGCTATCAACCATGCACTTCAAATCATCTTAAAAACCAACACCACGAAAGCCATAATCTTCTCAGACTCTAAAACTGCACTACAAAAAATATGTATACCAACTTTCTTTCTCGAAAGAAACAGAGCATTCATCAATATTAACTAAACAAGGAATTATACTAGCAAATACTAACGGCTTTACTATCGTACTAGCATGGATCCCAGGTCACTCTGAAATCAAAGGAAACCATAAAACTGATCAGCTAGCTAAAACAGGTTGTTCCCTTACAGTTCCAGCGAATATAAAACTGAATTATCAAAACTACCTCCCAGATATCAAGAACAGCATATCGGCTAAATGGAACAATGAATGGAACCTCATAAAACAGAATAAAAAATCGTTCTATTACAAAGTTGTCGAACAATTACCAAAATCTCCCTGGTTTAACCAATACAAAAACAGAAGACATTTAACAACAGATATAAGAATGAGAACAGGACACTGTTTTACTCCTTTCCATATGTTTAGAATTGGAATTAAAGACGATCCACTATGTGAATGTGGGCAAATAGGATCACTTAACCACATAATAGTAGAATGTCCAATTAATATATCAAACCAATTCAACCTTTACATAGAACTATGCAAAACTAAACTTAGCGCGCCATTTGATATATGTACAATTTTATCCAATTTAAATGATGAACGATTATCAATAATACACCAATTTATAACTATGTTTAAAATATCCCTTTAACTTAATCTTCTCTTTTATAGACCTGGGTTTCTCCACCTATATCCGAGGTAGCATTTCTGGGTGTGTCCAAGCTTGGCCGATACCCCCAAGCGAGAAAAGTTAATTTCCTGTGTTGTGAAGTCTTACCTTACTAATACCCCAATACTCACTATAAGTAATATAAAAGTGCAATAACTCATAGTACCTATGCTAAACAGTAGTGCAGTTTTGTTTAAGGAAGATATCCATTCTAGAGGGAGGGAAATATTGCCAAGAGCAAGACTTTTTCCCCCCACATGTATAAAACTGGGTAAATTATCCCACAGGATATAGCCCAAAAAAGGAACGAGAAGAAGAATTTATCTCTCTCTTTAACAATAACAACATAGTAATCAGGTCTCAGTCCAGTAAATGAAGGCCGGAAAGTAGGCAAACCTAGACAAAATCCACTACTACTGTAATTTTTGTTTGAATGAGTAGCTATCTTTATTAGATAATAATATATATATATATATATATATATATATATATATATAATAATAACCTTTATTCACAGGTAAATATGGATACATATTACATTTTTCAATTTGTTGAATAGAGCGGAGAACCGAAAAGTGTACTAACACTTGTTACGGTATACAAAACATATTAAGAGAATATATAATAAAATAAAATAAAATACCTATACATACACTAATATCTAAAAAAATTAATATTGAAAACAGGGTGAGTGCCAATACGAAAACAGCTAAACGAACCAACTTTTCTTTAAGCATGTCCAAATAAAACTAAGTTTCAAAAAAACTTCTTATATTAACACGATTATTTCCGATAATATACTGCTTAAGATGTTTTTTAAACTTATGAATATTCAATATTTTTTTCAAGTCTTGTGGAATTGTATTGTATAACTTAGGGGCCAAATAAGAGTAAAACCTTTGCGAAACTGTTTTTGTCATGAAGGGAACCACAAAATACTGACCTTGTCTTGTATCGTACGAATGAGTAGGTAACTTACTACTGTGTTTATGTGTGTGGTATCTAATACATACGGATAAGAAATAGAGTTGTCTGAGATCCAGCATTTTTGCTTCTGTATATAATTGGTTACTGGGATATCTCGCGCTTTTTGAATATATTAATTTTATAAATCTTCGTTGTGTTACCTCGAGTATGTGCAAATGAGTCTTCAAAGCAGAGCCCCACACAGTAATTCCAAAACGTAAGTGACTTTCTACCAACGAATAGTAAAGAGTTCGTAAGTAGTTTGATGATAAAATGTCCTTGAGTTTTCTAAATTTCCATAGTATAGTACGCAATTTGTTAACCACATATCTTATATGCGCATACCATTTCAAATGCGGGTCTAATATAATTCCTAAATATTTGATATTCTTTTCAGGCAATATTCGGTATGTATCCGATTCAGTATTTATTATTAACTCATGAAATAAAGGCATTCCGAATTTATTGCAACTGAAAGGCAGGTAATTGGTTTTCACTGTATTAACTGTTAATAATTTGAAATCTAACAATTTTTTTATTTTAGAAAAATCGGTTACGGCCATACTTTTTAAATCTTCCCAGTTATCTGCTTTATAGAATATAGCAGTATCATCTGCGAAACCAATAATATTATCGTTCTTTCCGAACGAAAATAAATCGTTTATATATATATATATATATATATATATATATATATATATAACAAGATGTACGAATAGTGCGTGACATATGAACAATAAGCAACGAATAGATTAGTGGGTATTGCACGTAAAGAGAAGAAGGGGCTACTGAAAAGAGTGGTAACCGCTAATGAGCTAGAAACATGCATGTCTGCGGTTACCACTCTTTTCAGTAGCCCCTTCTTCTATTTCCGTGCAATACCCACTAATCTATTCGTTGCTTATTATATATATATATATATATATATATATATATATATGTCACCTACGCCATTGCCCTTAGGTGGACAGTATATTGTGCTGATTAAGTATTTATATCATTGTAGAATTGCTTAGTTGTGTTTGTTACGAGGTTATTTAAATTCATGTTCATAATAAAAATATCAGTCTTGTATTTGAAATTATTGTATTAGTTTGTCTTAGAAATAAAGTTAGTTTTTAAAAACACGTTTTCAGTAAATTAAAAGTTAAGTGGCGCAGTCAGTAGGATAGTCAATCGAAAGTTAAAGAATATAACATTCGGTTCGTTTCTACGATTTATTGACTATTCGAACAAGTGAATTTTAATTATTAGAACTCTTAGTTGGGCGAACTGAGTAACTCAACTAGAAGATCTGTGTTGTGCGAGAAACCGGAAGAATCAAGAGGAGATTGGTTGTTCCTGTGCAGTCCGAGCCAATGGAAAGGATCTTCGTTCTATTGCTGTAAGTGTTTTTATGTCATATAGAGGGAATATTGATTATTTTTCTGACACATCTAACGATTCTGACTCAAATTCTGATTCAAATAATTCAAATTCAGGCTCAAACACTAAAATAAAATTAACGTTAGCATCACCAAAACTTTTTCACATAAATAATTTTAATAAAATGGCTACTCCACAATTACCAATTTTAAAAAAAGAATATCTGGATATGATACCAGAATTTGATGGCAACAATGCATTACTTCCTAGATTTATTGAAATTTCAGAGAAATTAGTTAGTAAGTTTTATAATACTGCAGATGTAGGGGATTTTCAAAATGAATATTTGATGTCCAGCATCTTAGCAAAAATAAAAGGTGAAGCAGCTATAAACATTTCTTCTTGTACGATAAGAACTTGGGAAAATCTAAAAGATGCACTTCTTAATACTTATGCTGATAAAAGAGATATTTACACACTAAATATAGAACTTTCAGAAATGAAACAAGGTAATGAAACGCCTTTCGAATTTTATAATAGAATTCAACATTTATTAAATCTTCAAATTTCTTATCTCATCACACATTCCAATGTGAATGAACATTTAATTTTAGGAAATTATTTTAAAAATTTGGCACTCAGAGTATTGCTACGCGGTTTAAAGGACCTTTAGGTACATTAATGCGTACGGAAAATCCAGAAAATTTAAATATTGCTTTAAATGTTCTTACTAATGATTTTCAAGTTTATATGACCCAGAATAATCATCCAAAAAATATTTTTTCAAATTTAAATACGCAAAATTATTCTCATAAAAATAAAACCAATTTCCAAAATAACGTGGCACATAGGCAGCCACCTCCTAAGCCAAATTCTATGCAGAATTATCAACACACTAATCGAAATCCCGCATCAAACCCACAAAATCGTCCATCAACTTCTTATAATCCTTCTAATAGGAATAATACAAACTTTTCTAATAATGGTCATAACGTTTTTAAACCTAATCCAAATCAAAGATTTTCAAATCCAACTCCAATGAGTATGTCTACCAGAAACACACCTAGACCCCAACCCCAAAATTATCAAAATCGGTTCCAACACAATCCTAATCAACCTAGAAATTTTATCTCGGAAGAACTCCATAATATAGACGATTCCGATTGTATTAATGATGAATCCGATAATTTTTTAGAGACACCAGCCTCGGAACCAAATCAAACATTATCGAATTATTAAACTTAAATAATTCAGAAAGTGTGTTACCCTATATAATTTTCCCAGAACAAAATCTAAAAGTTTTAATTGATACTGGTAGCACAAGATCCTTTGTGACACCAGCTGTAGCTGAAAAATATTTCAAAAAATCGTATGTCAAAAAACCATTCCATGTAAAATCTGCCAAAATTTCTGCACTTTTATTCCAGTCCCAAAAATGTTTAATTATAGGAAACCGCTTAATTTAGAATATTGCGTTTTCAAATTTCACGATCATTTTGATTGTTTGTTAGGATTAGATAATTTAAAAATACTTAATGCAATTATTGACTTAAATAATAATTTGCTTATGACTCCTTATAGTCAAATTAAAATGAATTACTTTGACATTAAAACTGGATCCACGAATTGTATAGTAGTGCATTCACGTTGTGAACAAGTAATTAAATTAAATATTGAAAATGTAAAAAATGGTAATGTAATTATACCATATACACGAATTGGGAAATTAGAAATCCCGGAATGTTTAACAAAAGTTGAAAATAATATAGCTTTATGTACAATTTTAAATCCTTCAGAATCCAACTTTCGAGTAGACTTAAGCCCTTCTATTAGTGTTGAGACATTCGATGAATACGAACAAACCCTCAACCCAAATTTTAATAATATTTATTCTGAAAATGTTAAATTTGATATTTCGAAAGTTAGAACTGAACATATGAATTCCGAAGAAAAACAATCTGTATTAAAATTAGTTCAAGAGTATAGTGATATTTTTCATGTTGAAGGAAATCAGCTTACCTTCACAAGTAAAATAAAACATCATATTAAAACTTCTAATGATATACCTATTTATTCAAAATCATACAGATATCCTGAGATCCACCGAACGGAAATTCAAAAACAAATTCAAAAAATGTTAAATGATAATATTATTAGGCCGTCCAGCTCTCCGTGGTCGAGCAATATCTGGATAGTTCCAAAGAAGCTAGATGCTTCTCAAAAGCCAAAGTATCGACTCGTTGTTGATTATCGAAAACTGAATGAGATCACAATTGGAGATCGATATCCATTACCAGATATTACAACGTTACTAGATAAGCTTGGACGTTGTCAATATTTTACAACATTAGATCTCGCTTCTGGTTTCCATCAGATCGAGATGGCTGAGGAGGATATTCCGAAAACAGCCTTTAATATTGAAAATGGGCACTATGAATATGTGCGCATGCCCATGGGTCTGAAAGGGGCTCCTGCAACCTTCCAAAGGGTCATAGACAATATCCTAAGAGGTATACAGAACGAGAAATGTTTGGTGTACCTTGATGATATAATTGTGTTCAGTACCAGCTTACAAGAACACATCACAAATTTAAAAGAAGTATTCAATAGATTAAGAGATTCTAATTTTAAATTACAAATTGATAAATGCGAATTCTTGCGAAAAGATGTAGCATATCTAGGACATATTGTCACGCCAGAAGGTGTAAAACCGAACCCAGATAAAATTTTAGCAATTCAAAAATTTCCGATACCAAAAAATTCAAAACAATTAAAAGGATCCCTAGGACTCCTAGGGTATTATCGAAAATTTATAAAAGATTTTTCAAAATTAACTAAACCATTAACTATCAGATTGAAAAAAGATGCAATTATCAATGTAAATGATTCAGATTATGTCGAATGTTTTGAAATGTGTAAAAATCTGTTGATAAATGAACCAATACTTCAATATCCAGATTTTACAAAACCCTTTAATCTTACCACAGACGCCAGCAATTATGCTTTAGGTGCTATTTTAAGTCAAGGCAAAATAGGCTCTGATTTACCTGTGGCTTACGCCAGCAGAACTTTAAATGATTCAGAATGCAACTATTCTGTAATCGAGAAAGAACTTCTTGCCATAGTTTGGGCAGCGAAATACTTCCGCCCGTATCTTTTTGGCAGAAAATTTACAATAGTTACCGACCATAAACCACTTCAATGGTTATTCTCACTTAAAGATCCAAGTTCAAAGCTTGTCAGATGGCGCTTGAAACTTGAAGAATATGATTATGATATTGTATACAAAAAGGGTGCTTTAAATACCAATAGCGATTGTTTGTCCCGAATTCAAATAAATATTAATGAAACTGAATTACAAGAACCCCAATGTTCTAAAAATTTATTAGTTTACATGGACAAATTTAATAAAAAACTCTCATCATCTCCCGATGATAATAGATCTCTAATAGTTGAAACGGATAATGAAAGTAACAATAATGATGATGATGACGAAGACATCACAGTTCATACAAATGAAGAGAATCCTGTAATCGGTATACCAATTTCAGATTCAGCGATAAATATTGGTAAAAATCAATTAATATTTTCAGAAGTAAATTTCGAACCAGCCATACCCACTATTATAAAACTGTATGAAAATAAACAAAGAATCATTGTACAATTATCTAAAAATAATTTTGAGCAAGATGTGATTAATTTCGTGTAAGAATACATAGTACCTAAAACTAAATATTTTGTCTATTTCGAAGACCCAATTTATGAAAAATTCAGTGTTATTCTACAAAATCACTTTCAAGATTCTCAAATTGACTTTGTTAGATGTAACAAAAAATTAATAAATGTTCCTTTAAATGAAGTTAAAGAAGTTATTCAAAATTACCACGAGGGTAAGACTAATCATAGAGGTCTAGATGAAACTGAATATCAATTAAAAGCTTTGTATTATTGGCCTAATCAAAGAACATCTATACAAACTTATATAAACGAATGCGAAGTTTGCCAGTTGAGCAAATATGATAGAAAACCAATAAAACAATTTTTAAATGTTACTCCTACAGCGACTAAACTTTTCCAAATTGTGCATTTAGACACGATAACCTTAGAAAATAGTAAATTTCTTACGATAATAGATTCATTTTCTAAATATGGTCAAATGTATGAATTAAAATCTAGACAAGGAATAGAAGTAGCTCATAGTCTAATTAAATATTTTACACACCATTGTATACCAGAACAAATAATTTCGGATAATGGAACTGAGTTGAAAAATTCTGTTGTAATGGAATTATTAGAAACGCATAAAATAAAAATTCATTTTATAAGTTCTCAACATCCAGAATCGAATGGAATTGCCGAAAGATTCCACTCTACGATTATTGAACACATCAGACTTTTGAATAATCAAAAAGATTTTAAAAATGAAACTATTGAAAATAAAATACTTTATGCATTATTAGCCTATAATAATAGTGTTCATTCTGCAACAAAATTGAAACCTAACGAAATAATTACCGGGCACATAGATAGTAATACACCTTTCGATATAGAATTAGATCGACAAGTAGTTAATAATTATATACAAAATCATAAAGATAAAATGAAAATTTTGTACTCGAATTTAAATCAAAAATTACAGGAAAATAAATCAAAAGTAATATCTAAAGCCAATAAAAGCCGTGAAGAATTACCAGATACAATACCCACTAAAGTGTATGTACGTAATAAACTGGCACAAGGTAAAACCAAAAATAAATATAAAAGTGAAGAAATTAAAAGTAAAAATATCCGACTAAAAACAGCAAAAATCGCTGCTAGACACAAAAATACTTCAGAAAATATTCATCTTTCAAACATAAAACGTCCTAAAAAGACTCCATATAAATTCATTTCAGGTTCGTCACCGTCGGAGACGCAACAATCAAAATAAAACATGTTACCCATACCTTGGGAATACTTCCCATAAATCTTGGATATGCCAAACTGCAGAAATCCAGCCATACTTTTGTTCATTTTTATAATTTAAGTCCACTACTAGTAGAATATAATAAGTTAAGTATACAATACAATCACGTTAAATATAATATGTCTAATAATACATTTTTTCTAACTGAAACAGAAAATATTGTAAATATAATAGAGTACACTAAGAATAGTATAGATGATAAATTTAATAACATTAATATTCATTCAATCTTAGATAGACCAAAGAGAGGGTTAATTAACGGTCTTGGATCAATAGTAAAAACAATTACGGGAAATTTGGACTCTGAAGATGGAGAAAGAATTAATTCAATCATGGAACATTTAAAACAAAATCAAGAAAACTTGCAAACTAAAGGCGGGTTTATACAACATTTACATAGTCATAATCATAATCACAGTCACAATCATAAGAGTTAAACTAATGATTTCTTATAGCATCGTTTATACAATTGTCACAATCACAATCATAATCATAAGCATAATTTTACTGACCTTGAAGTTCCTAACTTTTAACTTTATGATTATGATTAAGACGAGAATTGAAATGCGCATGTGTCGTAACCAACACGCGATGAGCAATGATGACAAAAAGGCGTCTTGGTTGAAGAATTAATTTTATTGGCCGTTTTTTGGAGGTATTTCTGTGCTCCGTCAATCATTGTTTATATTAACTTCATTGATTTGACTTTTTGGCAAATTTCATTTATATGAATTTTATGCTTATGACTGTGACTATTAAAATTGTATAAACGCCTTTCAGACTTATGATTATGATTAAGTTTATGATTATGATTAAGTTTATGATTCTGACTGTGATTATGATTATGACTATGTAAATGTTGTATAAACCCGCCTTCAAATTAAAATGCAATATTCTGTTAGTCACCAAATAATTGATAATTTTAATAAGACAATTCAGGACATCCAGTATAATGAAAAAATATTAAAAACGAAAATATTTGAGATAAGAGATATTTTAGATTTTCAAGCAAATGCAGAAAATATTATTTATTTAAAACAGCTATTCAACGAACTTCTTATCACATTCAATGTAATTTTAGACGTTTTAGAAACGGTAGAAAATTCATTAACCTTCTGTAAACTTAAAACATTACATCAAAGTATTATAAAATCTGACGACTTATTTGCAGAGTTGCAAAAAGTGCATTATTATTATCAAACGGAATTACCTTTCGAATTAAAACATAAAAACATTTTAGAATTTGAAGCCGTCATAGACGTAGTTTGTAAAGTAGAAAATAATCAAATACAATATTTTTTATCGATACCTATTAATTATGATATTCTATTTAATCTTTTTTATATGTTACCTGTACCTACAGAAATTGAATCAGAATACGTAACATTAATACCTAATTCAAAATTTTTACTAAAATCAAATAATGTCATTAAACCTCTAAATGACATTTGCACTCGTGGCAATATTTTTCAATGTCCTAACCATTTGCAAGACAATAATAATTATGGGTGCGAAGAAAACATATTGCTAGCAGGAAATTCTACATTTTGTCAATATACAAAAATTGAAATAATTAAGAATCACATTGAAATTATTCCGGAGATAAATCAATTTTTGGCAATATTTCCAGTAGAAGAAAAATTAATCATAAAATGTAAGCAAGAAACTGAAGTGAAAACTCTTAAAGGCATTTATTTAATTGAAAATTCAGCATGTAAAATTATATTTAGAAATCAAGAGTTAATATTTCAACAAAAAACTTTTGGACAACCTTTTGTAATAAATGAATTAAATTTGAAATTAAATCAATTATACGTTTCTCCGATGAAGATTGATTTAAAAAGTTTAAAAATAAAGGATATTCCAAATCAACTGGTAACGCCAATATTCACAGAAAACCATAATTTTCACATTCCCAGTATTTGGACTATTCTTCTTTATACAGCATTGATAGTGGCCTTCCTGTGGATCATGTACAAGAGGAAACATTCAGGAAGGACGAGTAAGAGTCAGCAGGAGTCAACGGAAGATGGGATCCAGCTTCCAGGAGAAGCTTCCTTCTAAAGGGGGAGGTGTCACCTACGCCATTGCCCTTAGGTGGACAGTATATTGTGCTGATTAAGTATTTATATCATTGTAGAATTGCTTAGTTGTGTTTGTTACGAGGTTATTTAAATTCATGTTCATAATAAAAATATCAGTCTTGTATTTGAAATTATTGTATTAGTTTGTCTTAGAAATAAAGTTAGTTTTTAAAAACACGTTTTCAGTAAATTAAAAGTTAAGTTATATATATATATATATATATTAAACAACGTTGGGCCTAGAACGGTACCTTGAGGTACACCAAAGTCAATCGGTCTGTCTCAGCTCTTCACATCATTCACCCTTACAAATTGATGTCTATTAGTTAGATAATTTTCAAAAAATTTTAGGGACTCGTTTCGGATCCCTATACCTCCAATGCTTGTAATAATAAAGGGTGACTCACTGTATCAAAGGCTTTTGTTAGGTCTATAAATATACACAAACACGGCTTATCTTCACTAAGTGACTCGGTTATTTTAGATGTTAATTCGATTACAGCGTCCTGAGTAGATTTACCTTGCCTGAAACCAAATTGTTGATTTGATAGAAGTTTGTATTTATTTAGGTAACTGAGAAGTCTTGAATTGTGATATTGGTCGGTAGTTACTGACGTCTGATTTACTTCCTTTTTTATATATTGGGGTCACAACAGTATTCTTAAAGGCCATGGGAAACACACCGCTTTGAATTGAATTGTTAAAGAGATAAGTTAAAGGTTGTACTATATGATATCGAATTAATTTAATCGTTTCAGCTTTTATGTTATCACAACCAACTGATTTCCCATTTTTTTAATTTAATATTACTTCTAGAACTTCGTTTTCATCAGCTGGCGCAAACACAAACGAATTCAAAGTAGATGACCGTTTAATTTTATAATTTTTATCTTTTGGAACTTTGTTAGCTATTTTTTTGCCTACGGAAGTGAAGTGGTTATTGAACTCGTTAGCTACATCAATGTCATTCACAATCAACTCGTCAGAATCTACGCCAGTAATGCTGTTGATGGGGTTTTTATTCTTTTTCAAATTTGTTAATTGTTGAACTACGTTCCATAAGTTTTTTGTGGTGCTCGAATTTTTATTAATTAGTTGTTGATAATATTTTGATTTTGCTTTAACAATTAGTGTATTCAGCTTATTTCTAAATATCTTGTAATCATTTTTCATAGTAATGTTATTTATATTTTTTGACACTCTTTATACATCATGTTCTTTTTATTTATCGAATTAAGTAGGGCCGTAGTTAACCAGGGAGCTAATTTATCGCGTTTTCTGAACAGTTGTCTTCGTTCAGTGCATTGGTTTAACAGGTTTGTAACAATAGTTATAAATTCGTTTGTTGCAATATCTGGATTATCAGCAGCGTACACTGAATCCCAACAAAGGTGCTGTAATGAATTCATTAATATATTTTCATTGATGAAATTGATATATCTACTGTTACCTATTTCATGTACAGCATTATTTTCATAACCAATTTGCAAGATGGTTGCAAAATGGTCAGTTATAGTTGTTTTTAATACCAAGGGCAAGATGTTATCGTAATTGTTTACATTAGTCTTTAGGAATATGTGATCTAAACTGCTTTCACTATTACCTTGGACCCGTGTTGAGTCATTGATGGTAGATTTATACCCAAATTCATTCAGAATATTTAGGTACTCGGCTGTGTGTCTATCATGTGGCTCTAGTAAATTGATATTTAAGTCTCCCAAAAAAAGTTTTATCTCGTTTTCATTATTTTCGTGCTGTTCTAGGAATGCATTCAGGCTCGCATTGAATTCATTTATGTTTATAGTTGGTGACTTATAAAATGCCGTAACAACAACGGAACCATTGATATTTG
Organism: Galeruca laticollis; assembly: GCA_963921935.1. Classification (NCBI taxonomy): domain Eukaryota; kingdom Metazoa; phylum Arthropoda; class Insecta; order Coleoptera; family Chrysomelidae; genus Galeruca; species Galeruca laticollis. Next base: position 102,164,068 of record OY998180.1, on the reverse strand, counting down.
ATGTAATATTAATCTTTAATGCATTGATATTATTGTGCAATGGTAATATATCATACGTGAAATTAAGAGAAGAATTAACATATACAATTACTCCATCATTTTGGTTAAAATGACTTTCATTATAGATCAATTCATACCCATTTATGTCAAAAATGCTCGGTTCTATTATTTTCCAAGTCTCACTTAAAACCATACAATCAAATTCTCTGTTTAAATTTTGAAGTAGTACCAAAAATTCATCAAAATTTTTATTGATACTACGTATATTCATATGCAGGACTTGAAAAGTGCTAATTTTATTATTAATATTTAGTATTTGTGAACAATTATCAGCAGTATTTATGGTAAAAGTTGGAATTGAATTTATTTGAAAATGCTGAATATAAGGATCCATTTAGACACTCACCAATTAATAATAAACAATTGAACAGTACAAAAATACATTGTTAAAATAATTATACATTGTTAATTATTTCTAAGAAAAAAATAAAATAAAATAGCTTGATATGTGAATAAAAAAACATGAAACAATTAGGTACTAGTCATTAAAACACAAGACTATGAAACGACGTAAAAAGTAGTACAATGGGAAAAAGGTAATTATTATGTTAACTAAGTTATTTTTTTGACTGAGAACGCGAACGTGTCTTCGGACCACTTTTAGTAATTCTATCTTCGTTTACAGCAGTTAAAGTGGCTTCATCTGGATTTGCTGAGTTATGATCACTAATTCCAAGTCGTGGAGGTTGATGGGAGGTTGCCAGATCACTTTTAGGTTGCAACTCTTCAAGCGATAAATTTAGTAGTTCGTCCAGGGTATAGCTGTTACCATCTAAAATTAGTTTATTATTGCTGATAAAGCAGTTTTTATACTTGTTACTTGCACGGAATTGTACCAGATATGGTTTCTATAGTTTTCTCTTTGTTGAGGGGTTGCGTCATTAGCTATAAATACTCCAGATCCCTTCAGCTTTTTAACTTGTTTTAAGACTGCCTGCTTCGCAAAGAACGAAACTAATTCTATCTTTATTGGCGCTGCGTCGCCTTTCCCGAGAAAGTATAGATTTTTTATTTCTGTTTCCTTTAAATCCGAATTCAATCTACCATTAATTTCGTCGCATATGAATCCCGGTGTCAATAACCCGTTTCGAGGTTTTTCTAGTCCAGAGATAACTAAATTGTTGATACGATTTTTCTTTTCTAGATCCTCTACCCTTTGTTTCAGATCTTTATTTTCTTCTTCAATCGTTTTAATTTTTATGTTTAGTTCGGTAATTTTTTGCAGCAAATTTTTTTCAGAAAAATCAATGGCCTTTTTAGTTCTACTTTTGACTTTTCAAGTTCCGCAAGAATTTGTTTAGTGTTGTCTTCAAGTAATCGTTTAATAACTATCTCAGTCATAGTTTTCGTGATTAAAAACCATTTGATCAATAACCAACAACTATTAGTGTGTGGTCCGCTTTAATATATAAATAAACAGTGTTATCAGTCGGAGGAATTTCTTCTACTTATTTTAATTGTTTTTCTTCTCATTAGTTTATTTGGTGTTGAATTTTGAAGCTTCAATCAAACATTTTCTAATAAAAAAAACATAATACATACAGTTTATTTATACTACCGGATTACTTGAAGTTGCCTTCTTATGATTTTTGATAACACATCATTTGCACTACCATACTTCCTAAGTTATTTAAAATTTTACAGGAGCTCACGTCACTCACATACACGAACATGAATTAGCGAACCTTAACAGTCATTACATGTGGATGGGGCTCAATACTTGGTAGGACACACACACACAGCTTTAAAAGGTTACATATTTTCCCTGAAAATGGACATCGACACTTCATTGCAATTTTTTTGCACTATTTAGATGCTTTTTGCTGGGTTTTTGGAAAAATACAAGTTTTTCAAAAATTACATTTATTATAGGAAATATATACAAGATCAAAAATACATCAAAAACTGAATATAAATCTGTGAATCACTACTCGATTTCAGAGTCGAATACAAATTCTTGGTTGTCCACATCGCCCTCTTAACTTTCTTCGTCTTGCTCTATGTATTCCCCTCTTTCTTATTGTTCTCTTTCTTCCTCCACTTCTACTTCTTCGGATAACACGGGCGGGGCTGACATGAACCACAGATGAATGCGCATTGTAGCCCTGCTCTCTTACATGAACATTTTCTGCTACAGTCAATCTTGCAGTTACGAAATATCATCTTCAAGAATTCCGGATGTAGTCCGGGAAAGTAAGGTCGAAAAATCTGTTAACTATCAAAACTTTCCCATAACTGATTTTTCATTTTTAAATGAAAATATATTGACCCAGCATCACTCTCCTAGATTGTCTAATAATTTCCACTGGAGCTTGCAAGCACAGCTCTGACCACCTAAAATTCAAATGATTTATGCCCGTGTCATTCCTGGATGTGTTCTTACAAAAAAATCGTAGAGATGAAAATTGAAGCAAATCTTATGCTATTGAAGGTGACGTAAATAGTTGTTTAAAAAAAAATTTCCGATCTTAAATTTTCCAAAAATTGAAAAAATTTACGAAAATTATATTTTTGGTTGATAATTATAAATAAAATATTAATATCGAGGTCAAAACATAGATAAACATAGAGGGCAAACTTCCAAAAATTTACATTTTTTCAGATTTGGAAAATTCAAAATGGCGGCTGCCCAAATTAGAAACAAATTTTTTTTTCAATCGCGTCTAAATTTATGAACATTAACGATATTGAGAAACGGTTTGTTGCAATCGACAGAGTGAAAGTTATATTTTTATAAATAACAAACAAAATTTTTAAAAATTTTGTTACATAATTTTTTAGAACATTTACCGAGAATAAAAATTTTTACATCTAGTTTTTTCTCATTTTGGCGTTGAAAAATTTCTTAAAAATATCTTTTTACGTTATAAATATGTTTGTTTTTGAAAGACGAGTATTTTGAAAAAAAAAATTTTCAGATGCGACTTTTACAAGCTGAGATAAACAAATTCAAAATCTGCTAGATACTGTCATAATATTAATTGAAATTTTCAAATTTTGATCACTTTGCTAAGTTGTTGAATCCCAACTCAACTTAAACACAATTTTTCATTTTTCTACCGTTAATTGGTCCATTCAAAAGAGAACAATAATCCCAGCTCGCTCGGCCAAACGGTGCGGCGGCAGCTGCTTGGCGTTCTGGTGGGGGGTCAGCGCTCATTCTCTTCGAACGCCCAAAAGACCCTTACTAACATGACTGACGACGTACTTGTACCTGACGAATTATTGAACATTATTTCGTGTTCTTGTACCACAGGGTGCTCTACTACCAGGTGTGGTTGTAAAAAAGTTGGCATACATTGTACGATATTATGTAAAAATTGCGAAGGCAAAAACTGTTGTAACATCGAAATTTAAGTACGGTATTTGACAATGACGAGGATGATAATGAATCTCTGAGTGATGAGCTAAATTTTGATATGACTCAATTAGTTGATTGTGAACTTGCAATTGATAGTAGCAATAATATCGATGAGGATTTGTTTGCTAATGATAATGACGAGGAAAATTGTACAGAGCCATTTCCTCAGAGACCAAAAAGGGCGAGAATTTGTAGAAAATAGATGTAAATATGTAAATAAATATTATTCTTAGTATCTACGTTTCGAATTATGTATAATATATATAATAAATGGATTTATAGATATAAATTATAAATATCATTGTACCTTATTTCTAGCAATATGTAATGGTTGATAATAACCATACTATTAGCAAACCACAAATCCAAAATTTTTACAAATAAAACCAAAATAAAAGCTTGAGCTTTGTTCAACTGCGAACGAGCGCTGACCCCCCACCACAACGCCAAGCAGCTGCCGCCACACCGTTTGGCCGAGCGAGCTAGGATTACTATTCTCTTTTGAATGGACCAATTGACGGTAGAAAAATGAAAATGTGTGTTTAAGTTGAGTTGGGATTCGACAATCTAGCGAAGTGATCAAAATTTCAATGAATATTATCACAGAATCTAACAGACTTTGAATTTGTTTATCTCAACTTGTAAAAGTCGCATCTAAAAAAAATTTTTTTTGAATACTCGTCTCTCAAAGACACACATATTTATAATGTGAAAACATATTTTAAACAAATTTTTCAACGCCAAAATGAGAAAAAACTAAATGTAAATTTTTTTATTTTCGGCAAACGTTCTAAAAAATTATGTCAAAAATTTTTAAAAATTTTGTTTAATATTTATAAAAATATAACTTTCACTCTGTCGATTGCAACAAACCGTTTCTCAATATCGTTAATGTTCATAAATTTAGACGCGATTGAAAAAAAAAATTGTTTCCAATTTGCGCAGCCGCCATTTTGAATTTTCCAAATCTGAAAAAATGTAAATTTTTAGAAGTTTGCACTCTATGTTTATCTATGTTTTGACCTCGATATTAATATTTTATTTATAATTACCAACCAAAAATATAATTTTCGTAAATTTTTTCAATTTTTGAAAAATTTAAGATCGGAAATTTTTTTTTTGAAAAAACTATTTACGTCACCTTCAAGGGCATAAGATTTGCTTCAATTTTCATCTCTACGATTTTTTTGTAAGAACACATCCAGAAATGACACGAGCATAAATCACTTGAATTTTAGGTGGTCTGAGCTGTGCTTGCAAGCTGCGTCGCGAGCTCCAGCGGAAATTATTAGACAATCTAGGAGAGTGATGCTGGGTCAATATATTTTCATTTAAAAATTAAAAATCAATTATGGGAAACTTTTGACTTTTATTTCCTTACTTTCCCGGACTAATGCGCCGGCTCTTTTGTGATCTGGACCGGCATGACTATATCCCATGCATGTTTCCATCCCCATTTTTCTGGTTACAGTCCGTTTGCGAGCCAATGCTGAACTTGTAAATATACCCGGTAAAAGTGTTGCCTTGCAGCTTCAGCGATCGGTGGCAAGCTTGCTAGTTTGATCGTGTTTTGCATTGAGGCCGCTTGAAGGTCCCGATTCTAAGGGATTTGAGAGTTTTTACATGCTTTGTCGCATATTAAATCGAAAGAACAGTTTGCCCGCTACAGAATACGGTCTCGTGAGAAAGATTAGGATTTTTAAAACTGTCAATGGCCATTTCGAGCTAATTATTCCCTTGCTTCGATACATTTTTATATAAATTTTCCACGATTGACGTTTTCCCTTTCCCGAAGAAAATTACTGATACCCTACAAATACGGTAAAAGAATGTTTGACCCTTTTTTCAATATGGCCGAAGGATAAAAACAGGACTCAAGTCACAGGATATGATAGATATAGATTTCCCCTATCACACGAACATTGAATCATAGGAAAATATGTATTTTACCCGAATTATTAAGAATTTATTCGCCGCTTATCATTAAATACATAGAACGTCTCTTCTGGATCCAGGGCGTGAGCTCACAAGATACGTGGTATATTTGGGGCCCGTTATGTCGGAAATTATTGAATTTTCGAAAAAAATCATAAAGGTAATTTTTTTTAGATAATGAACTTATCTTCATTTTTTATTTTAACACAAATTCTCTAAATGTCATATTATAAAAGTTACCTCAGTAGGAGATGTTGATGACTGGGTTCAAGGGCGGATTCAGGATCTGATCTAGGGGGTTGTTAGATTGGAGGGAGTAGCAAGGTGACGTCTTGAGTGCACTGATTGTAGAGATCTATTTTACCTGTGCCAAGCAGGAACAGGACCTGCTGGTACCAAGACGAAATACTTCAGCTATTTCACGTCTGATTGCTTTGCGATTTATTCTGTATTCTGTTAATTATGATATTATGTCTATTCGTCACCCTATTATTACAAAGTGGTATGTGGCATTGTGGCTATTTTGAGAAAAAACGATTTAAAAAAATGTCATTATTTTTTGATCTTTATTTAATTATTTTTACTGTTTTCAATTTATAAGTCTGTTCACTGTTAACTGATAAGCATTTGATTTGAATTTTTTACAAAAAATAAACCAATTTAAAGAAATTAATATATTTAAAAAAAACATAGAACTCTGATATTCCCAAACCTAACAGTTTTTCTCAACTTTGTAACATAGAACTTTGGTACTTCAAAACTTTTTTACTTAAAATTATTCATGGTATCTATTTTTGCTTAAAAATAGTCTCATAATATTGCCTGTCCATCTCAGGAATCCATTTGAACATGGTTTTAATGGCATCCAGTTTTGTTTGAGGCAGTGCAGCAGTGCTGTCATACTTTTTCAGCTCCAGTGGAATACGCGTTTCAGGTTCTGCTGTAACATGTTGTTTTCTACGGAGATTTCGTTGATGTAAACTTACGACTTTGAACACATTAGATTCTTCTTTAAAATAATATTTATATTTCAGCTCAAAAAAGCTTCTTGAGAACTGCAAACATACGACCTTTGAAAATGGCACAGTGTTGTAGTTTAACTGACTTGAGTAGAATTGAAAATCTATGAAGTCTTCCTTCTTCATTTGAATTATTGTGTACGGTTTTGGCCGGTTCACTTTCAATAAATATCGAAGAAGTGAGACTGGGGAATAATATTCTATTCTGCTCAATGACCTTCATATGGAGCTATGTATAGCATCTACTTCTTGAATGCTAGAATGCCCCGGAACTGAAAATTTCATAGTAATTTTTTGTAGATTTTTGTGGAATTGTATTATGTGGTCGAGAGCATAACTCATAAGGCTATTCCTATTTTGTGGCACGCAGCTATCACTCCACAATATTATTTCGGTAAATTCTGGATGGTCTTCTTACACTCTATGTAATATTTTATAAACTGGGCTAGCCAAGTCGTTTCCAGCTCTTCCATGTAAAGCCTCAGTCCAAACCGCACAATAAACTTGTTTACCAATGGAAAGGTGGGCAGTCACATTGTACACATTCAGTTTACTTATATAAAAAAAGTTTTTATATCGGCCTTTGGACACGTCAGGACATTTTCGAGATCGAAACATAAAAGAGGCTTCCCACTTTCCCTGTCTTTTTCTTTTTCTTTCCTCTGTTAGACTAATTTGATATGCAGAGTACTCTATGGTCTCAGTTAGGTCATCTTGAACCATAGATTAATATAATCATATATCGGTGGGTTGCACCTACTGTAATTGTCAGATGTCATGTAGTTTTGGAGGGAATAACGGCGGTCGATATGTGGCCCCACAGAGAAAATAAAGTATTAAAATATTAAGTTGTTTAAGTGCTCCACCAACCTAAGCCCTAACACCTCATATGTTCTTTTTCATTTAAATGATTTATGTAGGCTGGGTCGGCCCTGATCGAAAACTACACAACGTGTTTTTAAAATCAGCTCCGAGAAATTCGTACATCACAGTGAAATATCATAAATAATTTAAATAAAAACAGTATACAAGTGATCATAACTACATAGTGAATGACACGGACTAACAAAGTAAGCCTAAATTTGCTTTTTTATTAAGAAATTGTGTTATATTTCAACATAAACACATTCATTCAATAACAATTAAAACCGGTATCGTACCATTTACCAGCCTTATCAGTTGGGTCGATGCGGGACAGAGCCGTATTCAGGCAAAACGAACCTTAGCGGAACATGGAAACCGACAATATTATAACCAGCGACAACATCAATAATCAGTCACCTTTATCTCAACATGTACCTTCAGCTCAACACTCAATTCCAACTCAACATTCAACGATACCAAAACAACAAGTCTTACCTCAACCTCCACCTTCATCTCAACCTTCGTACTCCAAAGTAGCTAGCCAACCTCAACAACCTACCATACCCACTTTCCCATCTAAACTTCAAGCCATCGTTTTTAGTTCTCTAAACAATATTAAATTAGAATAATATCTCCTGGCTATTGGCTCCACGATAAGTCCGAAAAACATATTATTCACATCTAGAATCTCAAACAATCGGATATGTATTTACCTCTCAAGTAAGGAAATCGTAGATGATTTTATCATTAAGCATGATGGGCGCATAAAGATCAATAACGAAGTGATACAAGCACGCAGACTTATCACACCAAACGAAAGGCTACTTTTATCCAATGTATGTCCCACCATTCCACACGACGTACTACAGAGGGAACTTCAACAACTCGGCTTCAAGCTGTCTTCTGCAATTTCCTTTTTAAGAATAGGTACCACCAACCCCGACTATAAACACATATTCAGTTTCAGGAGGCAAGTATACATTGTACCTCCCACAATTCCAATACCAGACTCAGTTTTGATAACTTATGATGACACCACATACCGTATTTTTCTCGCTGTAGATAATTTGTGTTATCATTGCAAACAACATGGTCACTTATCTAGCACTTGCACTTCAAAGTTGCCTCCCCAACCAACAGATGACACTTCTTCACCAAACTCAACAACTACAACCAGTCAATCCACTCTAAACTCAGTAAACGAGGAAAGCGCTGAGCCACTAACAGATATATCTTCAATTTCAACCACCATGCCCATCGAAGCAAATATAACAACAGCTACCACAGATTCGAATATCACTCACCTTGCTGAAACACATAGCATCAAAAGATCCCTAGAAATAATATCAAATTCTCCAGAAACATCGACGGCTACTGACATCGAAAACCCAAAAAATAAAGCAGCTTCGAAAAGAAATATTACCGAAATCATAACACCTCCTTCCGATACTACAACATCTTACACAAGCTTCAGTAAACCAGATGCAAAACTCAAAAAAGCGAAATCCACTTCTAAATCAACTATCATACTGGAAAATCAAATGGCACCTATCAAAGAATTATTCGACAATGAAACTCAAATAATATCTTTCGAACAAACAATCGACTTTTTTGAGAACGTTCAAGGATCAGTGGACCCTCTCAGTACAGCAAAAGATTATACCTCTGATATACTAGAACTATTACAACTCTTAACCAAAATACATTCATATACCTCTGACCGCCAAATAAAGACCAAATGCACTAAAACAAAAAAGGGAATTATGAAACAACTGAAGCTTTTAAAATCAGGTGAAGATGCCGAATCTGACGTTTCCCTTGCCACATCTCAGGAATCCCTAACAGAACTTGCATAATATTATCTTCAATTTATTGCAATGGAACATAAATGGGTTTTACACCCATTATGAAATGCTCAAAATACTTATACACGAAACTTCACCATCAATTATTTGTCTTCAAGAAACTAATTTCAAAGGACAACACAATCACAACTTCAACAATTATTCCTGTTTTTACAGAAACAGAAACAACGCGGGAAAAGCAAGCGGAGGCGTAGCCATCTATGTAAATACTTCATACGAAGCACACAATATAACACTTAATACAAACTTAGAAGCAATAGCAATTTCTATCAAAATTCCTCAAACAATTAATATCTGCAACATATATATCCCTCCTGATCAAGTAATTACCTCACAAGACATCGCTAACATTTTGTCACAAGTTCCATCACCTCTAATTTTACTGGGTGATTTTAATAGCCACAATCCTATTTGGGGATCAACAGGTTTTAACGCAAAAGGCAGAACAATCGGAAACATCCTAGATGCACATAATCTAAATATTTTAAATGACGGTAGGCCTACAAGAGTTAATGTTCACACAAGCACGAAATCAGCAATCGATTTATCAATATGCCATCCAACTATCTCACCTCTAATTTCCTGGGACACTATACCATATTTATATGGAAGCGACCATTATCCAATCAAAATCACGATCTCCGATCAAAACTCCGTCACTACATACCCTACTGTTTCAAAATGGAAAATAAAACATGCTGATTGGCCAAATTTCAGTAATTACATTGAAGAAAACGTCGCTCTACTTCCCGTCAATCTAGAAAACGATAACATCGACAACATTTTGAACTCATTCACAAAAATTATCACCGATGCAGCAGAAAAATTTATAGGAAAAACAAAAGCACTAAAAAAACATACACCATTGCCGTGGTGGAATACTGAATGCGATAAAGCTATTAAACAATACAAAGCGTCATTTAATAAATTAAAACGAAATAAATCACTGGGGAACCTAGTAGACTATAAGAGAAGAAGAGCCCAAGCAAGATACATTACAAAGAATGCTAGAAAAAACTCCTGGAAAGCGTTCGCATCCAACATAAACAGCTCTACACCGTGTGGCAAAATCTAAGAAAAATATTAGGAAAAAACAAATTTACAAAAATTACTTTTATAGCTCACAACAATAGCACAGTCTCAAATAACGAAGACATGACCGAATTATTTGCCACACATTTTGAGCACAACTCGAGCAACTCAAACTACTCACAAGAATTTCTGGAATTTAAAACTACTAAAGAAGCCGAATTCTTAGATTACGATGACCATGACAACAACATACTTAATATCCCGTTAACTATAGACGAACTCAATTTTTCCTTAGACACAACCAAAAATTCTGCCCCAGGACCTGATAATATTTCTCCAAAAACTCCCTCATATTGCCAAGTCATACCTTCTCCAAATATTCAACCTAATCTGGACAAAAAATATTTTCCCATCCACGTGGTCACAGGCAATCGTCATACCCATACCAAAGGCAAACTACCCAAGAACTAAGTTAACTTCATACCGACCAATATCTCTTACCAACGCACTAAGCAAAATAATGGAAAAAATCATAAACAAAAGACTATTGTGGACATTAGAAGACAGAGACCTTTTAATACAAGAACAAAGCGGTTTCCGTCAAAACAGGTCAACATTAGACAATCTCATTGATTTGGAATCCGAAATCCACGAATCTTTCGCGAATAAACAAGATTGCCTTGCAGTTTTCATCGATATCACAAGAGCCTTCGATACAGCGTGGCGTCATGGCATTATCAAAACTCTTCATTCATGGGGCATCAAAGGAAACATCCTAAAATTCATACAAAATTTTCTTAATAATCGTTTCTTTCGTGTTCGTACCAATAACACAACTTCAACTCTAAAACAACAAACTAACGGGACTCCCCAAGGATCAGTCATTAGTTCAACACTTTTCCTGATCGCGGTCAACGACATATTAAACCATCATTCCAAACTAGTCAAAGGCAGGTTATATGCTGACGATTTGGTAATATTCTCCAAAGGTAAGAACATCGACTCAATTCAGAAACACATCCAAGAAACATTAAACCAACTTCAAAACTGGTCTAAACTCACGGGACTGCAATTTTCAACAGAGAAGACCAAATGCATATTATTTTCTAGAAAACACAATCCTGTGTCTCCTGAACTCAAACTTAACAACATTTCCCTAAACTATGTCGATAACATCAGATTTCTTGGAATGATTGTTGACAAAAAACTCAGCTGGAAGAAACACATACTACATATTAAAAAATCATGCCAAAACGGTATAAACCTTATGAAAACACTCTCAAGCAAATCCTGGGGATCTGACTATACATGTCTAATGCACATGTATAAAACACTCATTCGCTCAAAGATAGACTACGGCTCTATAGTATACGCAACAGCTAAAAAACTACTCTTAACCAACTCGAAACCATTCAAAACACAGCACTAAGAATAGCAACAGGAGCATTCTGTTCAAGTCCAATAAAAAGCCTACAGTGCGAAACCGGGGAACCTTCTCTACAACTCCGGAGAAAATACCTTGCCGCTTCATACGCACTATCCATCAGCACAAACCAGCAGAATCCAGTCTACATTAACATACTGACCAAGCACTACAAAACTTTACATTCGGCAAATATCAAAACAGACCCACCATTCTATGCAAGAGCTAGTAAAATTCTCACAGAACTCCAAATCAAACGTCCCCGCTTCCTTTCCAACAAAATTAAAACTCCCCCTCCATGGTCGATCAATATCCCTCCCAGCGACACTTCACTGTGCAAATTTAACAAATTAGAAACCCCCCATACCCTAATTAGGAAAACATTTGCCTCCATACTTGACAAATATCCACAATTTCATCTCGCATATACAGACGCATCCAAAACCTCTGATGGCATAGGCGCGGCAGTGATCATGCAAAACAGTACACTACAATTCAAGTTACCCGAAATAAGCAGCGTCTGCACTGGAGAACTATACGCCATTCTTCAAGCACTTACTCTCATAAAAACAAAAAATACTTCAAGATCCCTCATAATAACAGACTCTCTTAACTCAATCCATATTATCAATCAACTTTATCCCACACATCCAATAGCCCTCCAAATTAAAGTCGAATTATCGCAGTTGCAACATTCCAATAACTTTGTGGAAATACTTTGGGTTCCTTCTCATACTGGCCTTCAAGGAAACGAAGAAGCCGACCGCAAATCACGACAAGCAGCAATTAGTGAAACCGTGAGTGAAGTGCAAACGGTAGTGTATAACGACATAAAACCGCTACTTAAATCAAAAGTGCTAAAATTGTGGCAAATCGAATGGCAATCGTCCCAATCGAAACTACGCGACGTGAAACCGGAAGTGAAACCTCGAGCGCAGCCAATAAACAAAAGATCGCTTCAAGTTAAACTGACTAGGTTACGAATAGGCCACACCAAACTTACTCATAGTTACTTAATTACTAAAAGTGAACCCCCAAAATGTGAATTATGCAAGATCCAGCTTACTGTCAAACATTTAATAACCGATTGCCCAAAATTCCAACAATCAAGACAAGATAACAACCTCAGCAACAATTTAGACCAAGTTCTTGGCGAAAACTGTAATACACAGAACCTTTTTAAATATCTAAGTGACATTAACATATTAACTAAACTATAAACAACCTATATTTGTGTCGTTAATTACCCCAGTGGTAGATGCGACTTGCTTGTAAATAAAAAAATAAAAAATTATGTAGGCTCTTCCCTCATCTTCTGTCAACCTATTTTCTTCGCAAGTATCGCACCTATCTTTTCGTGGTTTATGAAATGCTATGTTGAAACAATTACAAAATATTTTTCTGTATATACAAAAAGAGCCTGGTGATTTTTCTTTATCATTTGCATATTGTAAATACATTTCATACAACTTAACAACATAATTAGAATGTATCATGATAATATGGCTCATGTAGGTTTGGACAAAACATGCGATTTAATTTTAAAATCATACTAGTTTCCCAAATTGCGCGACAATGTCAAGAAATATATTTCCAACTGTCTTAAATGTATTCATTTTTCTCCAAATTACGGTAAAGTTGAGGGTGAGTTATTCAGCATTCCTAAAGGAAAGGTTGCCTTCGAAACTATTCATGTTGACCATTATGGCCCGCTCGAGAAATATAGCAATGGTGATCGTTACATATTGGCAGTCATTGATGCTTTCACCAAGTTTTGTAAACTATATCCTTGTCACACGGTTAACACCAAGGAAGTTATAAAACATTTGAAATCATATTTTTCTAATTACAGTATACCTAAAAGGCTGATATCGGATAGGGGCGCTGCTTTTGGTTCTCATGACTTTGAACATTTCCTACAAGAATTTGATATAAATTTTAGTAGCCACCGGAGCCCCTTGGACTAATGGCCAGGTCGAAAGGCTGAATAGGACAATAGGTCCCATGATAGCCAAGTCTTGTGATGGTCCTGAAAAATGGAATAAAATTCTAAGTCAAGTAGTGTTCGCTATCAATAATACTGTGAGCAAAACTACAGGAGAATCTCCTTCTAGGTTATTGTTTGCGTAGAACAAAGGGGTTTAATCGATGATTCAGTTATGTCAATTTTAGAGCAAATTAATCCTGTGAGCCAATATGATTAGTAGAAACACGCGAAAAGGCTTATGAAAACATAATTAAATCTCAACAGTATAGTAAACAGCGTTATGATAAATTACATAAATCACCAAGAAAATATAGCATAGGAGATAAAGTTGTAATTACCAACACAGTAACTACTCCTGGGGTAAATAAGAAATTGCTGTCCCGTTTCAAGGGTCCGTATGAAGTAGAAAAAGTTTTACCTCATAACAGATATGTTTTGAAAGACATAGAAGGTTTCCAGGTTACCCAGATACCTTACCATGGAACAGTCGAGGTTTCGCATATGAGACCTTGGCATGAAGAAATTGTTTCTGACTGGTCTGAGATCGATTCAGAAGATGATTCTGATGGTGAGTCAGAAACGATAAAAATTGTAGTTGAATAAACCTTAATTGACATTATTACCTAGAATTCACATACATTCCCCAATATTGATGTTTTACACTTCATATTATCGTTGCTTAGGTATGTGTGTGGGTTCATAGTTATGTTCGGTGTCATTGTGATGAATTATGTTACCATTATGATGATTTATGTTACCATTATGATGAATTATGTTATCATTATGATAAATTATGTTACCATTATGATGATTTATGTTGCCATTATGATAAATTATGTTACCATTATGATGATTTTTGTTACCATTATGATGAATTATTTTACCATCATGATGAATTATGTTACCATTATGATAAATTATGTTACCATTATGATAAATTATGTTACCATTATGTTACCATTTCGATGAATTATGTTACCATTATGATAGTTGTGTTACAATTATGATAAGTTATGTCACCATCACGATGAATTATTTATATTCGAGTTATCTCACTATTATGTACCCATTGTGTTATGCTTATGGTAACCCAGTATTATATATTGTAATTATGCTATGTTATTATGTATTATGACGAACTTATGACTTATCTTAGAATGCATTATGTAAGTGGAAGTTTATGGAATTTCTTGAAACTTGAAATGAGTCATTGGGTCATTAAGCCATATGATCGAGTCGATCATGTGTTAGAATGGGCGAACTGTTAGACTAATTTGATATGCAGTGTACTCTATGGTCTCAGTTAGGTCATCTTGAACCATAGATTAATATCATAATATATGGGTGGTTTGCACCTACTGTAATTGTCAGATGTCATGTAGTTTTGGAGGGAATAACGGCGGTCGATGTGTGGCCCCACAGAGAATATAAAGTATTAAAATATTAAGTTGTTTAAGTGCTCCACCAACCTAAGCCCTAACACCTCATATGTTCTTTTTCATTTAAATGATTTATGTAGGCTCTTCCCTCCTCTTCTGTCAACCTATTTTCTTCGCAAGTATCGCACCTATCTTTTCGTGGTTTATGAAATGCTATGTTGAAACAATTACAAAATATTTTTCTGTATATACAAAATGAGCCTGGTGATTTTTCTTTATCATTTGCATATTGTGAATACATTTCATACAACTTTTTTATATTCAGTTCGCTTTCTAAATACTCCTTATTGCTTGTCTTACGACAATAATGAGATTCTATTCGAGGTAACATGTTAATATGCTCTTTGACAAAATCTGTATCTTCGACCGATGTTACCCGTTTTTTATGCTTCACTTGGGTACTCTCCAGTAAAGTATTTGTGGGAGTTTTATTTTTATGCACCGTATAAATTGGTTTCTGACGTATACATAATGCTCCACAACAATACGGCTTGCATACTTGAATTTTCTGCCCATAAAATAATATTTAAACGTTCTTCCTTTTTTTTGAATTAACTTGGTGTTTTTGTTTCCTTCTTCTGTACGGAATGCCAGCTTCAGTGCTGTTTAAAATAAAGTGTTTCTTCTCTACAGCAGAGAGAGAATAATAGTTTTTGAAAATTGCATTTCTTTGCCTGTCGCTTATTTTCCGAGAACACTGATAAAAGCATTTTTGGACAAATTCTTTTTTATTTTTAATTTCTTTGGCTGCCACTGCCTTTTTCCTGGAAGAAATATAATCAAGGCCCTGATCAAACCTTGCCTTTCTTTTATTACATGCCCACTCGGAAATATTCTTTCTCCGTTTTCGTATCATTTTCTTTTTTCCTTCTTCGAACAATTCTTCTTCAGACTCTATTCTTTCTTTTCTAACAACTGTGAAACTTTGACAAATTTCTCCTTCAGTAACTTCCCAAAAATCTGTTGATCCTCCCTTCTCCTTCGTTGTTTGGAAGGGACTCAAAACACAACTAGGATTCCGTCTAAAAAATTAATTTAATTTATTACCACCACCCTAATTATTATTCTTTATTTTGATGTTACTTGTTTAGAATTTCCAGCCATTAAGTTGATATCTAATTTAGTATTGCCTGTGTTGCCTGTAGTTTTTAAAATACCAATATTCTTTTTACATTCTTTAGTATATTCCGTTGAACAACTGGGCAGATTACTAAAAGACAAAAAAATAACATTCTTAAAGTTTAGTTTTCTTTGTTTTCAAAAATACTGTACTTTTTTCTAAGGCAACTTGTGGAATCGAACTGGAGGCACTTCCACTATCGCCACTGGTTAATCTTGGCGGTAAGGATGGCAATGGAATATAACGGCCTCGAATTCTAATATTAAAAGAAAACTTGTTTAAAATCCCTTATCTCAGTCAGAGTAATAGCCGTGACCATCACTTATACCACTATCACCCATTACTTAAAATTTTCAAAATAAAGCCGGAGCACATACGCAAGAACCTGTTACTCCAACACTGTAGACAAACTAACATAACCTCAAAAATATTATAACAAGGTTGTATGTTAGAACATAGAACCCTGTAATATTTCTTTAACCATATATATTTTTATTACAAAGGTCCATGTTTAACATGCACCTTTGTTATACACAAAATAAATATTTTTTAACATACACCCTTGATTTTCTGTTGATAACTAAGGTTCTATGTTAGCTAGAAGATTCAATCCAAGCCTCAAATATAGTAATTGCTCCATAGAACTTTGTTATACTGAAAATCAGAAAAATGTCACATACAACCTTATAATATTAGGGTGACGTATTCTCTTTACGTTTACTTTTTATTTTTAAGCTTCCAGGAGAGGGGGGGCTGCTGCCCTCCCTGCCTCTCGCTGATTACACCCATGACTAGGTTGGGCCCTTCGTTTACTGGACTATTTACTAAATTAAGTTGTATCTAAGAGGTCTCCCACGATTTAATTTGTTTTCAAGTTTACAAATGACCGAAATAGCATATAATGATACCAACTTAATGATTACTTTTTAATGACACAAATGATAATAGTAATATCATTGTTAAATGCAATGCATATCGATCCATGTTACGGTAATTTTAATTTCTGTATAATTTTTAAGTATTCAAATTGTTTAGAGAAGGAAAAAGATAATATTTCTAACAATAATAAAAAGATTTAGATAAATTGAACTAAAATTAATATTTCATTTGAAATGCGCAATTTTCTCGCTGACCATCGTTGTTAGATTATCTCGTTCAAATGTAACTACTACAATCTATGTATGCGCTTTTGTCTAAAATTATATTCTGTTACCACATAAAGAAGCCAAACTATTCAAAATTGAAAGTTGTGTTTTCACAGACCACATACGAAAATACATTCATTTAATTACCTACATTGTGTGATTAAAACCTAATTAGAACAATAATAAATATTTAGTTAGTATTAAGCACAGGTTATTGTTAAGGGAACCAAAATTACAACTTAATAGACCCTATTAATTTTAGATTTAATACAAATTAAATTGTTTTTATTAAAATCCATCGTTCTTTTGTTAATAGCACAGGTAAATCAAATCAATTAGGTTCAAATTTATTAAACGTTGTAAATAAAACAATTTTCTTCTTTTATTCACTAATTTGGATTATCAGAATCATAATAATAATGAATTGATATACAGAGTTGCGCGAAAGTCCGTAATAAAATTATTACTGTGCAACCAGTAACTTAAAAAAAAACACCGAAGCATGTGAATTGATTTTATGTTAGACGTATTCGTTATCAATAAAATGATTTTTGTTCTTCAACAACTTAGACAGGAGTCACACGAGCGTTAGAGGCCTGTCCGTTGGAACGGACGTCGGTTAGATCGTGTGATGATATAGTGGTCACACAGGACGTGGATTTTTTATAACCATGTCGTTCAATCAATTCAAGAGCTTTGATAATTCCGATTGCTTCTGCAGAAAAAAATAGAAGTAGCGTTATTAAGTTTAAATTGCATTTGAACCTTCACTGACGGGGCATAAAATGCGCACCCTACACCACTGGATTGTTTCGAGGCATCCGTATATATTTTAATGCAACTATCATATTTTGATAAATAATGTGATAGTATATTCTTACTGATAATTATATTATGATTATAATTTGGAATTTCAACATGTACGTATTTCAGTGATGTGAAGAAATCATTAAGTTCATATGTCTTGGAACCACCTAAATTCCCTAAATGCCTGGCATGTAATGGGCGAAGGTTTTTTGGCCCAATATTTGTTCGTAAGGTCATATATATTTAACTCCGAAATATTTTTAATAATTTCTGGCTGTCTGTAATGGGATTTAATAATTAATTTTTCTGTTAGTAATGTTCTACGAAATTCTAATGGCGGTTCTAAGGCTTCAACTCGAAGTGCTTCTACTGGTGTAGATTTCATTGCTCCGATAGAAAGTCTCATGGCATTGTTCTGTACAATTTCTAATTTTTTTAGTAAGTTTGGAGTAGCGGTTCCATATAGAGTACATCCATAATCTATAATCGATCTTATATATGTTTTGTAGAAAGTTATGCAAGTATGAGGGTCGGCTCCCCACCATGTCCTTCGTATTAATTTTAGGAAGTTTAAACCTTTATTGCATTTTGTAATAATACTCTCCACATGACTTTTCCAAGTAAGTTTTTTATCTAAAGTAATACCAAGGTAAACAACTGATGTTGAGACTGGGTATGGGATCTCGTTTATTGTAATATTGACCATGTGTGGTAAGTTATGGCGTGTAAAAAACATAATACTCGATTTTTCAGGAGTAACCAGAAAGCCTAATGAGTCTAATTTCTGTGTGATGGAGATGACCGATTCCTTTAAATTTGTCAAAGTATTTGGTAAGGTTTTATCGGAGTTATACACTACAAAGTCATCCGCATATTGGATTAGTTTGTAGTTAATTTCTTCATGGAGACTTGCTGTGAATATATTAAATAATAATGGAGAAAGTACTGCTCCTTGAGGTAATCCTGTGGAAGTATTTCGAGGGTTGGTAAGTGAATTGTTTATATATATGACATAAACTTTTCTATAATTAAACAGGTTACACATTACATTACAAAATTCTTCTTGGTATCCCAATATTGATTAACTTTTCCCGTAAAAATACTAAGTCAACCGAATCATATGCTCCCTTAATATCGAGAAATGCTGCTCCTAAGTAATGATTTTTTGAGAAACATATTTGTGTATCGGTCACCAGTAATATGGCATCATTGGTATTACATCCTCTTCTAAAACCATATTGACCCGAAGGAAGTGTTGATTTAGAAATCATGAAAAATTCTAATCTCTGATAAGTCTCTCAAATGTTTTCAATATACATGACAGCAAAGTTATGGGTCGATATGAGTCGGCTAAGTCAGGACTTTTTCCGTTTTTAGGTATGGGTACTACTATTGATCTTTTCCAATCTTCAATGATATTATTATGAATCCAGACATCGTTGTATATTTCTAGTAAAAACAATTTTGCGTTATGTGCTAAATTCCATATCATGTCATATGTAATTTGATCTATGCCAGGTGACGTATTATTAGTTTTTTTAAGAGCGAATGATAATTCACTATAATTTATGGGTTTGTTAAATAATTCATTATCTGTATCATCTTCTTCTTCATTAATATTTGTAAATTCTTGAGATACTGAGCAAGGTGCGATTTTATTCATAAATTCCTCAACCCAATCGAAGTTTTTGCATGTTTTGTTGTTTGAATTACTACCTATTGTGATTCTCTGCATTATTTTAGCTTGTTGCCATAATTCTGTACTAGTTGTATTTTTATTTAATTTATTACAAAAAGTAATCCAATAATTTTTGGCTTTTATTTTTAGGAATCGTTTTGTTGCAGCAATTTCTTTGTTGACTATAATATAATTCTCCGATGAACTTAGACGGTTAATATGCACTAATTGCTTTTTTTCTGCGTTCTGTAGCACAATCGCACTCAATATCCCACCAGGGTGGTGGGGGTGGTTTGTTTATTTTAAACTTTTTTTTCACTGGTATAGCCACAGAAGCTGAAAGTTCTATACCTTTCATGAAATATTCATATTTTTCATTTATGTCATTAAAAGTTTCTGGGATTTTCTTAAAATAACTTTGAGAGACTGAGTTATATTTTTTACAGTTAGCTTTCTTAGTATTCCATTTTGTAGTGGGATATATTATCGTTTCTATTTGAGCTCCTGAGTAAAGAAAATTAATTAGAATAGCATAATGGTCTGATCCTAAGGTGTCTGGTAACACTTGCCAATGAATTCCATTTGCAATGTCGGAAGTAGCGAATGTTAGATCAATCGCCGACTTATTGGTTGTTCTTGATATCTTAGTTGATGATCCATCGTTTAATAGTATCATGTTGTTAGACTGATTTAAGGCATTTACAATGTTTGTTCCTGATGTATTGGTTTTGTAAGATCCCCATAATCCGTGATGTCCATTGAAATCGCCTCCAATTAAAGTGGACTGATCGGCATATTCAAAAAGTTTCATGAAGTGTTGTGTACTCATTTTAGCGTCTGGTGGACAATAAATTGAAATCAATGTAAGACTGAAGTCTGCGCCAATTATTTGAACTGCACAAGCTTGCATATTCTCATTGATACCCTCGATAACCTTTTTTTTGTATTTTATAGTGTTTTTTATTAGTATTGCCACCCCAGTGGTGGCATCAAGTCTATCTCTATGTACAATATGATAACCAGGAAATGTATAAGATTTATTTGGATTAAACCACGTTTCTGATATTAAAGCGATATCAATTCTAAGATTAGATAATATATTAATCAGACTGTTTTTATTGGATACAGCGGAACATGCGTTCCACTGAAGAATATTCAAGTTATTAGTATTCTTCAAATTCATCGTCAATCATAATAGTCTCTTGTCCAGGTTCTTCACTACTAGAAAATAATATATTTAACATCTATTGAGGAAAGTTCTTCGAATGAGTTTATTGAGCTGAGGACCTTTTGGATTGCTACTAGAACTTTTTCTGCTAGATCTTCTTGAGTCTCGGAATTCTTAGTATTGTTTCTGGATGGGTGAGTAATTGGTTTATCAGGTCCGAATCTGAATGAATACGTAGGTGAAACATCGACTTCTGTAATGGGGGATGAGGCTTTTCGTTTCTTCTGGTCATTAAATTCTGACTGTGTTACGCTGCGACTATTTCCATGATTTTCTGTATTATGAGTACTTGCTGTTGTTGTCGAGGAGTAGGTATTACTTTTTCTATGTTTGGCGTTTGGATTTGGAAGAGAGGGGAACTCTTGTTCCTCTAATGTCGTTAGTGTCTGAAATCTATTGTTGGTTTTGACTATATTGGCATAAGAATTGTTATTCATCCGTTTAGCTTCTAAGAATGTTAAGTTGTCCTCAGCCATCTTCTTTTTAATTTCTTGTTGTTTGATATGAGCGGTGCAAGTTTTGGATATTGATTTATGCGTGTTAGTTTTACAATGTATGCAGCAACTATCTTGTGGATCACGGCAGATATGCGTTTTTTTCCACAGTTTATACATAGTGCTGTAGTGCTGCGACATTGTTTTGCTACATGGCCGTATTTTAGACATTTAAAACATTGCGTAACTTTATGTATACATGGTTCAACATTACATGCTACAGAATTTATGTATATGACGGACGGTAGTTTATTACCCTCAAACGGGACAATTACAGATTGTCTTGGTACTAAAATTGTTTCATTATTACGTGTTATTTTTCTTTTAATTCTACTAATATCTGAAATAGTTATAGGAGAGAGAAAGTTACTGAATAAATATTTTTCATCAAAAATAGTATCAACATTTTTATTACTCCTTTTCTATTTAGCAAATTATTTGGTATGTAGGTACGCTTTTAAATGTTCATTGATCAGATCAGGATTAGTAACAAGTTTATTAGCATCAGATATATTTTTAACTTGAACTCTAATTCTATTTTTGCCCACATTATCAATTTTCATTATATTTTGAATATTGTTTTTGTGTAGGATATGACCTACGGCCATGGGATGTAATTTGCCAATATTTTGATAATTGACCCTTTCAATAAATACATAAACAATTTCCAAATATAAATTTCGTTTTTGTAAATTAAACACCTTACTTTTTTGTTGTCTTTTATCACTAATTACTTTTTCGGCTAACTGGTTGTTGTTTTCTTTACCAGTCAGGACAACTTTTTCAGTGTTGATCATTTGTGAGGGCACCTTCCCGTTATTTACATTATTATTGTTTGTTCACCCTTTATTAGGGGGAGAATCGTCTTCCATAGTCACTGTTACAGTCACTGAATGTTATTTTCACTAATAATAAAATTAAAAATCCAAATCAAAACTATTTTATCAGTATTAATAATATCCGCTTATATTCGACACTCAGAACTAACGTCTTTATCGTACCGAGTATAAATTCGAACTGATAGGACGTAGTTACACCGTTGTATTCTTTTGACGTAGAAATTGCAGTTGTTACCTATTTATTTTTGAAAATGCGGAAAAAACTATTAAGCGGCAAAAATGGTGGGTGCATCACATAAATAGCGAAAAACTGCTGCGAGGAGCCTTTTACACATTATATGATCGCCTTCATGAAGACAATGTCAAATTTTTTTAATTTTCTTATGTCTCTGCAATCTTTTGATGAATTGCTTTACAAAATAAAAGAAATAATTACGCATCAAGACACAGTTATGAGATTAGCTATACCACTGGAGGAAATGCTGACTGTTACTTTGAGCCTTTGAGGTAAGTAGTTAATATATTTTCAAAATTTATTGTTTGGTATAATTAATAAAAAGATAAAATACGAATTATGTGAAGTCATTTTGCCTATATCATAATAATATCATGTCATTTATCATATCATACATACTACTTATCTCTATAGCTTGACTGGCAGTAGCGGACTCCAACTTCTGTTTTACTTACGTAGATGTTGGATCTTTTGGAAAAGACTCGGATCATACTGTTACGAAACATCACACTGGTATAGACCCTAAATCCGACTCTGTCTAAGCCAGGTATGAAAATTAAAATTATGGCGGATACGCAGGTTTTTTTTAACTGTTTACGACTATCTTATCTAAACATTGTTTTTGTGACCAGACTTATCTAGAAAATGCAAGAGCCAATTGTTTTTGTGTGTCTAAGCCGCAGTCCTGAATTTTCTAGGAAAAAAGGCTTTAATATAAATATAGGACCGATCAGCGGATAAGTTTAGTTGATAATTTGACATCGTGAGATAAACAAGTAAATAAGTGAATATAAAGTGTTTATATAAATTAGTTTGACTGAATATACTGTTGATATAAATTAATAATTAAGTGATTAGTTAAGTATATATAAATTAAGTGTTAGTGACTAGTTTAGTGTTTAAATAAATTAGTAAGTAGCCATACCGAGTGTTTAAAATTTATCCCACCCGTTTACCGTTTAAATAAATAAGAAAAACATTACATTGGTGTCAGGTGTGGGGTAATATAAATAAATATCTACGTAAAAATGGCCAAGAGATTAAGGGATCTGAAAGTGGCAGAATTAAGAGCAGAGTTGGAAGATCGTGAGTTGGAAACGTCCGGTAAGAAAAGTGAGTTAGTAGAAAGACTTAAAGTGGCACTGGAAAATGACGGCTTTGATCCAGAAACAGTTTTATTTAATGACGAGAAGATTTCTACTATGAAGAATGAGATTTCGGCTAACATGGACGAGAAGATTTCTGGCATGGAAGAGAAGATTTCCACGAATGTGAAAAGCGATATTTCGGCTATAAAGAACGATATTTCTGCTATGAAGAATGAAATTTCTGTTCATATGGACGAGAAAATTTCTACTTTGAAGAACGATATATCTGCCGATATCATGTTAATGAAAAGCGACATTGCCGCTGACGTTGAAAATGAAATTTCATCTCTAAAATCTGAAATCGAGAATAAGATGTCAACGATGGACGAGAAAATCGAGAATAAGATTACAGCGATAGACGAGAAAATCAAGGAGTTAGAGGAAAATATTGCCGATTCAAGAACGCGAGGCACGCCAGAGGAAGAAAAGAAGACCGAGCAAACGAAACCTTGCAAGCCAGAAACACTACCTAAGTTTGAAGACATTAGCAGTTTTACCCGAGTCAAGGCCCCAACGTTCGATGGTAAAATGTCGTGGACCAATTATGTGAAACAATTCGAAGCAACCGCTAGAGTGAATAATTGGTCCGATAGAGACAAGGCAGTGAACTTAACTATCGCGATTCGGGGAGATGCCTTAGATGTACTTCAGACGAAACCTCTGGAAGAAACGGATGATTTCGAGCAGCTGAAGAAGAGGTTGGACATGCGATATGGTCACGAACATCTAGAACATTTGTACCAATCCCAGCTGAAGAACCGAAAGCAGAAACGTGACGAAGCACTTCAAGGATATGAAGTGGATATTGCCCGACTCTTTCGATTTGCTTATCCATCAGCAGCAGAGAATATGATGGAATGTCTGGGTATACAGGCGTTTATTGATGGCTTACGTGACCCCGATATGCAGAGGACGCTTCGCTTAGCCCATCCCAAAACATTAGTTGACGCATTGACAGCTGCTCTTGAATATGAAGCAGCAACGAAAGCTTCGGGTTACAACAAAGTTAGGACCATCCAAGAAGAAGGCGACGAGGACTAGTTTGACCAGAACGTCAGCTTGATCAAAGGTGTGATGGACAAGAAGCCGAGAAAGATCAGATGCTGGAATTGTGGCGAGCTAGGGCATGTACGTAGTTCATGTAAGCGCCCCAAGACTCCTGCAAACCAAGAACCCCAGTCACAGGAAAACTAGAACGGGTCGGCTACGAGGGGGCAGCACCGACCCATGATCGTTCCAAAGACCCTCTCATACTGATAGCTTCGCTCAGATGTCGCAACGACAGTGTATATGTAGATGGAGAAGTGAATGGCAAGATATATACTCTGCTGGAAGACACTGGAGCAACTAGAACTATTATACGACCAGAAATAATAAACTCCAAGAAGAAGCTTTTACCAACGAGACTGCGACTGCGGACCACCACAGGTGAGAGTACTAACGTTCACGGTGAGGCACAAATCCAATTGGGAATTGGCGCAGAAAAGTTCACGCATACGGTAATCGTAGCTGACATTGAAGAAGACGTGATTCTGGGAATTGACGTAATGAATGTACATGATTTCCAATTAGACTTTAGAAACAGAACCATTAAAGTGGGTTCCGAGGAGGTATTCCTGCATCCATATGAAGGCAGCGCGGTGTTGGCAGCTGTATAGGAAGATACCGTTCTACCTGCACGAAGCGAGACCATGATAGTAGCACGGCTACAGGGAATCATGGAGGAAGGTACACCGGTTATGATGGAACCAAGGAACCACGACGAGGAGGTTTGCAAAGGAGTACTAATTGGGAAAGGATTGGTTACGTCGGCGAAGGAGATCCCTGCACGATTGATAAATGTGAACGATTACCCAATTACCATCAAGAAGGAAACCAAGATTGGATCCTGCGCACCAGTGACGTCTATAGTTCGTCAAACAACGACCACTGACAATTCTAATGCCAGATTCGAACAGATGTTATCAGTAGCTGGTCAATCTTTGGATCGAGCTGAAAAAAAGAGAATGAGAGAATTTCTCTTGCAGTATCGAGACTTATTCGTACCAAAAGGAGGAAAGACTGGCAGAACATCAGCCGTCAAACACCAAATCGATACTGGTAATGCTAAGCCAATTAGACAATCAGCTCGAAGACTTCCACGAGCGAAGAGAGAGGAAGCTGAAAGAATAATTCGAGAGATGGCAGAAGAAAAAGTAATAGAAGCATCTACTAGTCCATGGGTGTCTCCAGTAGTGCTCGTCAAGAAAAAGGATGGAACTACGAGATTCTGCGTGGATTATCGCCAGCTTAACAACGTGACGAAGAAAGACAGCTATCCTCTGCCTCGAATTGACGATAGGCTAGATACTTTGGCCGGCGGCAAACTGTTTTCCACCTTGGACTTGAAGTCTGGTTATTGGCAAGTGGAAATGGACCCAGAAGATAAAGAGAAGACTGCTCTTACCACCGGATCTGGATTATGGCAATTCAACATCATGCCATTCGGGCTCTGTAATGCGCCTCCGACATTTGAAAGACTCGTGGAAAATGTCTTGAGAGGGTTATCTTGGAAGACATGCCTGGTCTATTTGGACGACATCGTAGTACTGGAAAAGACATTTGACGAACATCTGAAGAATTTGGAAGACGTATTCAAACGACTCCAAGCTGCCCAGCTCATGTTAAACCCGAAGAAATGTCAGCTGTTCCAAAACCGAGTTAACTATCTAGGTCATATAGTGAGCAATGAAGGAGTGGCAGAGGACCCAGAGAAAATTGCTTCCATTTAGCAATGGCCACAACCAACCGACAAATATCACATTAGGAGTTTCCTTGGACTTTGCACGTATTATAGAAGATTTATCAGGAAGTTTGGAGATATTGCCAAGCCTCTAACGCCACTTACAGAAGAAGCAAGAGCTTTCCAATGAGACGAGGACTGTCAAACGGCTTTTGAAACCTTGACGAGGTATTTAACCTCCACGCCGATATTAGGATATCCATTACCAGAGGGAGTGAAGTCCGTGGAACACTTTTACCAGTATCTCTATGGTAGGAAGTTTTTAATCCGGACTGATCATGCAGCACTCAAGTGGTTGATGCAGTTCAAGAATCCCGAGGGCCAGATCGCTAAATGGATTGAGCGACTTCAAGAGTACGATTTCAACGTCGAACATCAAGCTGGTGTGAGTCACCGAAATGCCGACTCCCTGCAACAAGGCGCAATCTAAGGAAGCTGCAGTTTCAAGAACTACTGTAGTCAACGAGGAATGGTTACCCACCAGGATCAGAGAAGATCAGGAGAATGATCCTCACCTGAAGATGATCCGGCAATGGAAGGAACAAAATCGGCGACCTACCTGGCAACAAGTGTCAAGTTTTTCACCGACACTTAAGGCATATTGGGCTCAGTTGAAAGGAATCCTTGAGAACGATGATGGTTCCGAGAAGAGAAGACAGATAGTTATCCCGAGAGCAAGAGTGGCTGAGGTACTGAAGAAGTTCCACGACAGTCCATCAGGAGGTCATCTGGGAGTGAAGAAAACCCTTCAGCGAGTCCGTGAAAGGTTTTATTGGATGAACAGCTCCGACGATGTGAAGGACTGGTGTAAGAAATGTACGACTTGTGCTACGAGTAATGGACCACATCGCAAGAGAAAGGCACCCATGAAACAGTACAATGTTGGAAGCCCTTTCGAAAGGATTGCTTTAGATATCGCTGGACCATTTCCGACGACAGAAAATGGTAGCAAATACATACTGGTTGTAATGGATTATTTCACAAAATGGGTGGAAATTTACGCTATCCCGAACCAAGAGGCCACAACTGTAGCAGATGTATTGGTGAAATAATTTATCAGCCGATATGGAGTGCCCTTGGAAGTCCACAGCGACCAGGGAAGAAATTTCGAAAGTCATCTATTCCAGGAGATTTACGAGAGCTGGGAATGAAGAAGACCAGGACAACAGCATTAGATCCACATTCGGATGGAATGATCGAGATAATGAACAGGACTATTGGAAAATACCTGTCCAAAGTAGTATCCAGCCATCAGAGATATTGGGACCAGTATCTTTCCCTATTCACATTGGCTTATCGATTCGCCGTCAATGAATCCACGGGTGAATCACCGGCGAAAATCCTGTTTGGACGTGAAATGAGGCTTCCTTGTGACCTGGAATTTGGCTGTCGGCCTGGAGAAGATCTAGCAGGCGAAGACTACGTGATCCAATTGAGAAGAAGGCTGGATGATATTCATGAATTAGTTCGAACAAATCTTCAAGATGCCAGCGACAGAATGAAAAGTCAGTACGACACGCAGGCCACAGAAGACGGTTTTAAAGAAGGGGCCAAAGTATGGTTACACAACCCGACGAGGAGAAAAGGATTTTCTCCAAAATTACAAAAATCCTGGGAAGGTCCATACTTATTCAAGAAAAGGATCAATGATGTTATATATCGCATAAGCAAGATCCCCAACGGAAAACCAAAAGTAGTTCACCAAAACCGACTAGGGCAATTCGAAGGAGACCATGACCTGGAGGAAGGAGTAAACCTTATTCAAGATGTGTCTGACCCTACCTTCGATGAATTTATGGGCATGTATGGAGGTACCGGGAAAGCTAGATATGGAGTCACTTCGGAACAACAACAAGATTTGTTCACTCTCCCGGAAGATTATTCACTGGCATACAACATCTCCGCCCGTATCAAGAACGTACGAGGGTTGGCAACCGTCTTTCGAAAGAAGTTCGGGAAATTAGAAAAACTTGAAGACCAGATTCCAGGTAACTAAAAATGAATTTCAAGATCGATCTACCTACCGCGATGTGTGGGAAGCACTTCGACACCTCCGAGACCATGTGTTAGAATACAGCGTGAAGAAACTGGCTATGCCTAAGATAGCGAGTAACCATTTGGATTGGCGAGTTATCAGCAACATGGTAGAGGTTATCTTTAGAGATACCGGTGTCGAGATATTAATTTGCAGCTACAACCCCCGTTATCAGTATCCGATGAAGACGGTGCCCTGCTATTTCCATAAGATCGGAAAGTGTAGAAATGGGGCCAGTTGCCGATTCAAACATCCAGTCTCGGCTACACAAAAGTTCCAGGAGGAACTTCCATTTAAGGAGGGAGTAATGTTACGAAACAGCACACTGGTATAGACCCTAAATCCGACTCTGTCTAAGCCAGGTATGAAAATTAAAATTATGGCGGATACGCAGGTTTTTTTTAACTGTTATCTAAACATTGTTTTTGTGACCAAACTTATCTAGAAAATGCCGGAACCAATTGTTTTTGTGTGTGTAGGCTGCAGTCCGGAATTTTCTAATAAAAAAGGCTTTAATATAAATAAAGGACCGATCAGCGGATAAGTTTAGTTGATAATTTGACATCGTTAGATAAACAAGTAAATAAGTGAATATAAAGTGTTTATACATATAAATTATTTTGAGTGAATATACTGTTGATATAAATTAATAATTAAGTGATTAGTTAAGTATATATAAATTAAGTGTTAGTGACTAGTTTAGTGTTTAAATAAATTAGTAAGTAGCTATACCGAGTGTTTAAAATTTATCCCACCCGTTTACTGTTTAAATAAATAAGAAAAACATTACAATACTATCTTTAAGAATTCTTCTTTAAATCATGCATGGCAAGACAATAACATTGGTATCTTATCACTCAGCTTAATAAATGGAATTGCCATACCTTTACAATATATTATATCTTCGTGGGTGATGAGTCATTTGGATGATCACGAAACGTAATCAGACCATACGCCGGAAAAATTTTACCAAAAGAAAAGAGAGTTTTCAACTATAGATTGTCTCGTGCGAGAAGATATGCCTAGGGCACGTTTGAGATTCTTTCTAACAAATGGAGAATATTTCATTGACACATTGATGTCAGTGCAGAATTAGGTGTTGATATTGTGAAGTGCTGTTGCGTTTTGCATAATTTTGTACGCAAACAAGATGGTTACAACTTTGATGATACTTTGGAAGTAAATGGTCTGGATGATATTGGTGTTATAGATGACAATTTCATTATAAATAGGTCTAATAATGTGTTCAGTGATGCTCTTACTAAATAGTTTGTTAGTAATATTGGAGAACTATCTTGGCAAAACGACAAAATTTAGACAATACAACAAATTATTGTTTAAAAAACACGTAATACAGTGATTTATAGAGCTTTGTACATTTAACCTAAGTAATATAATATAATATATACTACTTATATTTAGCAACTTACCACTAGTTTCTTTTCTGTTTCGGTTTTTGACTCAACATCTTCTACTAACAAATTTGCAGCTTCAAGCCAGTTTCCATCTTTATAAACGTCAGAAAATACGTCCCACTGGGATGATCGCTTTTCAACTTCACTTATTAACAATTCAGTGTCCATTTTTAAGATAACGAATCACGTGTATCAACCCTATAAACCACTCTTAAATTCGACCCTTGACAGATGGACGACGGACGTTAACTGACGATCGTATGCCTGGATAAATGTTTTCATATTGTAAGCTACAACGTCCGTCTCATTACTTAACGTGCGATATCTCGTCCGTTGTGAACGTTATTCGGACGTTCAATCGGACATCCGCTGTTAATATGTGCCTGGTAATATTTACGACAGTAACACTTGCATGAACGTACGTTGCAACGTCCGTTACAAAAACGCTAGTGTGACTCCAGTCTTAGCTGCAACCCTACCCAACTTTTTTTTCAAATGCAAAGGTATGTCATGTGTAGGGTCGTTGAAAAGCTCGTGAAAATGGAATCTCACCACACCTTTTTTTCTTTTACTTATGTGGTTATTGAGAAATGAGAAAAAATTCTTTTAAAAACAAAATTGTTTCAAATACCTTTTCGTGCTATCGATGGGTGAAATAACGTGGCAGATGTTGAAAATTTCCTCCATCCTCTACTTGGCAAGCTTCCATGTTCACATTTTATTCACAATTTATTTATTCATATCTGTTCATTATCAGATTAAAGTGTAGACTGCCTCGCGGCTTGTAGGTAGTCTCTTATAAATTAAAACCACCCTTTCGAAACTTCGGATTCCTGAAAGTTCTCGATTGCGGCTCCCAACAAACAACCGACTTTCTTAGAATATCTCTATAAAAACAATCGAAAGAAATACTTATTCCTTCCCAGAAAACCGTGCGCTTCTGCCAGAATTTCAACTTTAGATATAAAACTAGAACAGAGTCGGCTTCACGGACTACTACAGTGTGCGGTTTCGTAACATTGCCCCCTCCTTAAAAGGAAATTCCTCCTGGGACTTCTGTGTAGCCGGGACTGGATGTTTAAATCGGCAACTGGATCCATTTCTACACTTTCCAGTCGTATAGAAATAACAGGGCACCGTCTTCATCGCGTACCGATAACGGGTATAGCTGCAAATAAATATGTGGACTCCGGTATCTTGGAAGATCATCTCTATCATTTTCCTGACGACTCGCCAATCCAACTGGTTGCTCTCTATCCTGGACATTGCTAGTTTCTCCACGTGGGATTCCCGCACATGATCTCGAAGGCTTCGTAGCGCTTCCCACACATTCCGGTAGGTGGATCGATCTTGAAATTAGTTTCTAATTACTATGTAGAAGACGTACCGCGAAATGTATTTGAGTCTCAGTGTTTTGCCAGGGGCTAGTACCTGATCTTCAAGTTTTTATAATTGTCCAAACTTCTTTCGAAAGACGGTTGCCAACCCTTGTGCGGGTTTGTTACTAGCGGAGATATTGTGAGCGTGAACAAATCTTATCTGTGTTCTGTAGTGACTCCGTATCTAGCTTTCCCGGAACCTCCGTATGCGCCTATAAATTCTTCGAAGGCTGGGTCAGACTCTTGTTGTATATGGTTCACTCCTTCCTCTTTGGCATGGTCTCATTAGAATAGTGCTAGTCGGTTTTGGTGGACTACTCTCGATTTTCCATTGGGGATATTGCTTATGCGATAGATGACGTCGTTGATCCTTTTCTTGATTAAGTACGGACCTTCCCATGCTTTTTTTTTAATTTTGGAGAAAATCTTTTCTCCTTGTCGGGTTGTCTACCATACTTTGTCCCCTTCTTTGAAACTGCCTTCTATGGCTTGCGTATCGTACCGTTTTTTCATTATGTCGCTGGAAAGTTGAAGATTCATTCGAAACAATTAGTCCAGATCGTCCATCCTTCTTTTAAATTGGATCACGTAATCTTCGCCCGCTAGATCTTCGCCAGGCCGACAGCCAAATTCCAGGTCACAAGAAAGCCTCATTTCACGTCCAAACAGGATTTTCGCAGGTGTTTCACCCGTGGACTCATTTATAGCAGATCGATAAGCCAACGCAAATAGGGAAAGATACTGGCTCCGATATCTCTGGTGGCTAGAAACTACTTTGGACAGGTATTTTCCAATGATCCTGTTCATTCTCTCGACCGTCGCTGTGATCGCTGTGTACTTCCAAGGGCACTTCATATCGCCTAATAAATTCTTTCGCCAATACATCCGCGACAGTTGTGGCCTCTTGATTCGGGATCGCGTAAATTTCCACCCACTTTGTGAAATAATCCATTACAACCAAAATGTATTTACCACCATTTTCTGTCATCGGAAACGGTCCAGCAATATCTAAAGCAAACCTTTCAAAAGGGCTTCCAGCATTATATTGTTTCATGGGTGCATTTATCTTGCGACGTGGTACAGTACTCGTAGCACAAGTAGTACATTCCTTACACCAGTCCTTCACATCGTCGGAGCTGTTCATCCAATAAAACCTTTCACGGACTCGCTGAAGAGTTTTCTTGACTCCCAGATGACCTCTCAATAGACTATCGTGTAACTTCCTCAGTTCCTCAGCTACTCTTGTTCTCGGGATTACTCTCCTCATCTCGGAATCATAACCGTTTTCATGGAATCTTTTCAACAGGTCTTTTTCCAGGACAAGGGAGTCCCGCTGAACCCAATATACCTTAAGTGTCGTTGAAAATATTGACACTTCTTGCCGGGTACGAAGCCGATTTCCTACATTTCATTGCCTAATTATCTTTAGGGGAGGATAATTCTCCTGGTCTTTTCTGATCCGGGTGGTTGACCATTCTTCGTTGACTACCGCAATTTTTGAAGCTGCAGCTTCCTTAGATTTCGCCTTGTTGCAGTGCTAATAGTTTGCTGTTCATGACCGTCTAGGGTCTAGGCAGAGAGTCTGCATTTCGGTGACTCAAGCAAGCTCAATGTTCGGCCCAGTCTAGTTTTCCCTGTGATTGGGGTTCTTGGGGTGAAGAAGTCCTGAGTCGCTTAGACGAACTGCGTACTTGCCCTAGCTCGCCACAATTCCGGTATCTGATCTTCTTCGGATTCTTGTTTACCATACTCATTATCAAGTTGACAATTTGGTTCAGTCTGTCTTCGTCACCATCTTTTTGCATGGTCCTAACTTTGTTGTATCCGGAAACCTTCGCGGTTGCTTTATATTCAAAAGCAGCGGTCAATACATCTACCATGATTTTGGGATTAGCTAATCGAAGCATCCTCTCCATATCGTGGTCAGATAAGCCATCAATAAAAGCCTGGATGCCCAAACATTCCATCATGTTCTCTGGTGCTGATGGATAAGCAAATCGAACTAGTCGGGCACACTTCATACTCTTGAAGGGTTTCGTCACGTTTCCGCCTTCGGTTCTTCAGCTGGAATCGGTACAAATTCTAGTTGTTCGTGACCATATCGCATATCCAACCTCTTCTTGAGCTGATCGAAGCCATCCGTTTCTTCACCGGGTATTGTCTGAAGCACATCTAAGGTATCTCCCCGAAGCGCGATGGTTAAGTTCGTTGCTTTCTCCTTATCGGACCAATTATTAACTCTAGACGGATGCTTCAAACTGTTTTACATAATTGATCCATGATGTCTTTCCGTCGTGCGTTGGTGCCTTGACTCGGGTCAAACTGCCAATATCTTCTGTCTTGGGTTGTGTTCCTGGCTTGCAGATCTCGATCTTCTTTTCTTCCGCTGGCGTGTCTTGTATTCTTAAATCTGCCATATTTCTCCCTAACTCCTTGATTTTATAGTCTATTATTGTCATTTTATTCTTGATATCCGATTTCAGAGACGAAATTATATTTTCGATGTCAGCGGAAATGTCATTTTTCATTAATAAGATATCGGCAGAAACCTTGTCCATGTTAGCAGAAATATCGTTCTTCATAGTTGAAATCTTCTCGTGCATATTAGCAGAAATATCGTTCTTCATTGTTGTCATTGTCTCGTATTTAAATAAAAATATTTCTAGATCCAAGCCGTCACTTACCAGTGCTATTTTGAGCCTTTCTACTAATTCATTCTTCTTTCTGGGCGTTTCCAATTCTGCTTTTATTTCCCTCACTTTCAGGTCTCTTAGTCTCTTGGCCATTTTTACATAGCTATTTATTTATATTACCCCACATCTGACACCAATGTAATCTTTTTCTTATTTATTTTAATAGTATTTAACACAACGGGTGGTATAAATTGATACACGCGGTATATCTACTTATTTGATTTATTTATACAATTATACACAATTCGGTTATGCTTAATTTATGTACTTTTTGATTAATAAAAAAAATAGAATTGCGGAGAGAGGAAAAAGACGAATTTTCGGTATAAGAGGTATATATAGAAGAGGGCGGAGTCGAGACGTGACATGGCGCGAGTGACATGCAGTCACTCTTGATATATCTATACATACGAGAATAAGGGAAGTATTGTAATGGGGTGATTTTGACGTTTCGAGATTCGAGTGGATCTACACATTTCACATGTTTCTGAGTCCAAAAAACCTATTTTGAAAAAATGTTGGTCGGTCGGACTGTCAACACGATAACTCAAAAACGCGACCGAATTTTTTAATGAAATTGTATATGTAGATTTAGAATGTAAAAACAGAGGTTAAGTTCGTGAATGAGCAAAATATGATGTACAGTTTTCCATTTACATAAATGTGTCTCTTATTTCCACCCGAAATAATTTTTTCTGCGAGCATCTGACAAATTTATTGGAATCTTCGGATCAAAACCCCCCTATGCAAAATTTCATCCAAATCGGAAATTTTCAATCCATAGGTTGAACTTAAATGTTTTATACCTCGGTTTGCTTTATCGATGGGAAGTTGCTGTACTTTTTTTATAATAGTATGAAAACTCATATTTCGATTTTTACAAATTTCAGTATTTCCATTGCATAGACGTAGATTTCACAAATTTTTTTAAGGTAATTTTTTACAAAAATTTCTACTTCAGGTTGAATCCCATATATTGTCTACAAATATAAAATGAGAGAATTCAAATATGGTAAGTAATTGAAATGCATTTTTTCTATATCGAATGACGTGAGAAAGGAATCGATATATAATATAGTTTCGTAATTATAGAGTTTTTTATGGAAGCGTGTAAATGTATGGAAAAAATTATGCAGTACCATGTATTTTAATACGAGGAATTCATTTTTTTGTTGTTTTATGATTTTTTTTTCAAGTAAAGTATTTGAAAAAAAAATGTTGGGTGAAAACTGATAACCTCGTTACATAAGGTGAAGTCTTGTGCTGAGTACATCAACTGGTTGTATTTACACCCTCGTTCACAATACATACAATTGCTGTCAGTTCTCTTTTATTTATGGCAAATGATGTTAACAAATCTTTAAAATATTGACTATCGCTGAAACTGCTGGTGAGTATTTTAACTACCCAATCAAATCCACACGTGTTGGATAGTGTAACATAGCTTCTATTGATCTAACCAAACAGCCCTTTATGTTCTACCCCCTGACTACCCATGGCATCAAAAAAGTAATAAATATTAAAAAAATCACGTTCTGTCAAAGTGTGTGTCAATATTTTCTAATTCAATTTCACGTAAAAAAGTATACTATTCCGCAACTGAATACTTAAGAACGCTCTTTGGAGTGAAGTCGAATTAGTGAAAGTGTCTCAACGTGTCGTGCACCACGTAGAAGTACAATATGTAATCTAGGAGTCCCCCAAGAAGATTTACAGAAACGTATAATTCAGACTCCAGGTTGAATGTTCCTTTCTCGGATATACATGTAAGTACTGTGGAAGAGGAGGACGATAGGGTTCTGGCAGAAAGATCCTCTTTTGCGACCGATTATATGAAGACATCCAAATGTTTAGAAAATACAGATGGACACAAGAAGAAATCACGATCTGAATTGATTCTAGTTGGCTACAGAAGTAAAACGTGCTAATTTGATAGAAGAAATGCATATTCAAAAGAAGATATTAGAAAATACCAAAGATATAAGTGAAAGCGAATCTTTTAAGTCGTCTGTTTACTCTGCTATCTCTAATATCAATCCACAAGTGACGAATGAATGCATAGAAGATTTCAAGAAGTGTATTCGTTCAAAAGTAGAATATCCTAACATACCCCATAACGCCAAAGATGAAGTCATTACTACTCCTTCCCTTACCAGTGTAGCATGTGCTAATTCTTCAAAATTCTTGGGGGTTGGAAAAAAACGAGACATTCGTCGATGCAGCCAGACGTTGTATTAACAATTCCATTCTAACCAACAAATTACTGATCCGTCAGAAACTGAAAGATCTGACACACTTCAGCGGAGAACGTACAGAGTGTCCTATTTTTATAAGTGAATTCAACAGAACTACAGGGTTGCATAGATTAGCTGATGAAGAAAATCTGATTCGTATTGACCGATCATTGCGGGGAATAGCTAGATGCGCCGTTCGAGCTCTATTAACCTCACCTTCCAATGTTTGCAAAATCAACAAAATATTAGAGATGAATTTTGAAAAAACTGATGGGATACCCCTGCCTTTCATCGAAAATGTGAAGAAACTCTCCTACATCGAAGAATGTAAGGTGGAATCTTATATTACATTCTCAAATACGATAAATCTTTGATTACAACAATGAAGAATGTGAATTCTCACCTATATCTTTAAAACTGCTTACGTCTATACAGAAATATAGTTGGGAAGACTGAAGCGACAACTAGAAAGTCAGGGTCAATATGTATATCTAAAATAGTTTGCTGAATGGTTCGAGGAAGAAACGAACTTAATGACTGGTATAATCAATCCGTTCCAAAAATCTACTTCCAGGCATTTTCCGAAGAACGAAAATGTTAGGGTCTCAAAAGGAACCCAAAATAAAAAATATATCTAGAGCTACAGTATTTTCTGTGAAAATATAAACCATGTGGTCAATGAATGCGGAGAATTTTCTGAATTGGTCATCGAAGAGAGAAGACAAGTAGCCGCTAATCTCAACTCAATTTTCTCTGTTTGAAGAAGAGACGTCAAGTAAATAAAAATGTTTCCTAAAAACCGATGTGGTGAAAATAATTGCCGAGGAAGATATCATAGATTGCTATACGTAGAAAGGGACAAAGCACAACAAGAGGAAAGAAAGAAATTTGTGTCAATTTATCATATTCAGTGAAGAACATTGTAGTTTTGAGAATTGCTCTAGTTACTGTACGTGGACCTACCGGAGAAATGAAGGCATTTGCAATGTTTGATGAAGAATCGACCTGTTCCAAGATTGATGAATATTTTGCGAAACAAGTCGAGTTATCTGAACCCACGATTCCATTATGTTTTCAATGCACAAATGGAATAACTCATTATGAAGAAAATTGCAAAATCGTATCATTCAATATTTCTTCATCGAGGTCATAAATAACGTGAGAACTGTTCGAAACTTGCGACTTCCATGTCAAAAGCTCAATGTTGGTGAGCTGTACAAGAAGTATCAATGCTTAGATATGGATATCTTGGAATCTATTGAGTCTGCTATTCCAAAAATTCTGATAGGACAAGACAATGCTGGATTGATTATTTCTAGACAAATCATCCAACCGAAACTTCATCAAACCAATTATTTCTATTTCAAAATTGGGTTCGACAACTAATGGACCTGTAAACAATGCCGTTAAAGATAATTCAGTGCACGTTAGTTGTTGTTGTCATCAAATTGGTGATGAAGAGCTCCATCAACTGGTAAAAGATAGATTTTGTTGACTGGATTCTTCTGGGCGAAAGTCAAATAATAATGATATCAGGTCGACAGAGGACAAAAGGCTGTTGAAATGATGGAAAACACTATGGTCAGAATCTGCAACCGTTTTGAGATAGGATATCTTTGGAAGAACGAAAATATTACCCTACCCGCTAGTTTTTCAGACGCTGTGAAAAGCTGACCAATATTGTGAGAAAATCGACAAATACACTACAAAGAGCAATGCAAGTAAGCTAGAGACCCCTGAAGCGATAGAATCCAAGAACACTTGGTACCTACCACATTTTGCTGTGTGGAATATCAACAAACCAGAAAAATTATGACTCGTTTTCGATGCAGCTGCCAAATCGCATGGTTCAAGCTTGAATTATTTCTTGTTACAAGGTCCAGATCTCGTACCCCCATTGATACCCGTACTATGGTGGTTCAGGCAAGGAAAAATTGCTTCCAGTGATGACATCAAAGAATTGTTCCACCAGGTTGTCATCAGCAAACTAGACCGAGATGCACAAAGATTCTTATTAAGTGGTCTGGACAGACATTGGAAACCTAATATGTATCAAATGAATATGATGATCTTCGGAGCAGTGTCTTCTCCTCCAGACGCTCAATTTGTCAAGAATAGGAATGCTGCCGATTTTGAGTCAGAATTTCCAGGTATTACCGAATGTATGAAAAAAACAACATGATGTGGATGATTACCTTGACTCTTGTGATAATGAAGAAGAGGCAATAAAGAAGGTTGCTGATGTTACCTACGTTCAGAGTGACAAAATCATGTAAAAATTGGTTCCGGAGGCATTGAAAGAGTATTAGGTCTAGTCTGGAATCCGAAATCAGAGGATTTCGTCTTCACGTTAAGTTTCCAAAAGATATCTCATCAAATGAGTCAAGGTATCAAGCTGCCGACTAAAAGAGAAGTACTTCGCTTGGTGATATCGATTTTCGACCCACTTGGTTTTCTTACTCCTTTGGTGGTAAGAGGCAGGTTATTGATGCAAGACATTTCGAAAACTGATATTGATTGCGATACTGAGATAACAGGTGACATGTTCCTTCCGAAGTTTGAAGGGAATTTAGAAAACATAATGGTTATTGCAGAGAATCCCAATTTAAAACTGATATTGCTCGATATTTTAAGATTTTAGAAGTGGCGTCTCATTCGATCCACTGCTTGGATTTTACATTTCAAAAAGTTCTGTCGTATAGCCAATGAAGATAGACCACCCAACCCAAGACTGGACGGAGAGCTCCTGGAAGAAGCTTCAAATTTGTCGATTAAGAAGATTCAGGGTGAATCATTTGAAGAAATCAGTTTACTTCAAAATTATGATTCACTGCCAAGATCAAGTCGATTTCATAAGTTATCTGCATTTTTAGTTGAGCAGGAAATTGTTCAACTGGGAGGAAGGTTTTCCAACTCTGAGGGGCTTCACTTGGACAACTCTTGATTCCCCATAGTACTTGATCCCGAGCAGAGGTACACCATTCTACTTATTGACCATCATCACCAGAAAGCCGGTCATGTTGGGGCCATAACAGTGATAAATCAGTTAAGAACCAAGTTTTGGATATTACACCTTCGATCAGCGGTAACAAAATGTTTCAATAAATGTCTTAGTTGTAAAATTCGGAAATGTAAGCCAGCAGTACCTGAAATGGGGCTGCTACCTCCCTCAAGATTAAGATCCTATGTATTCTCCTTCAGCTTTGTAGGTATCGATTTTTTTTTGGATCCATGACAGTAAAGATAGGCCGAAGAGTCGAAAAGAGATATGGACTTATTTTCACGTGTCTCTCTATCAGGATAGTCCATATAGAGTTAGCTGCTTCCTTAGATACTAGCTCTACAATAATGGCAATAAAACGTTTTGTCTGCATAAGGGGACAATCAAGGGAAATATGGACTGACAAGGGAACAAACTTTGTTGGGACTACACCAGAATGGCCAAACTATATTCAATCTTTGGACCACACTAAGATCAATGACGAGCTAACTTTGGTTGGCTGCAATTGGAAATTCAACTGTGCTGGTGCTCCAAATATGGTTGGGGTATGGGAAAGGATGGAAAAAATCTCGTTGAAAAACATCAACCCAAAAGAAGGGGGTATTTCTACTTACGGAGAGAATTCAATATGCAGTAAGAAACAATGGGGAATTGTCCAAGGCCTAGCAGATATTTATTGCAGACGATGGGTGCAAGAATATAGACCTATATTAATACAACGTCAGAAATGGCATGAACGATCGAAGCCAATACAATCTGGAAATATTGTTACAATCGTTGATGAGAAGACACCTAGAAATGAATGGTTGAGAAGCCGCATAGAAGAAACATTCCCAGGAAAAGACGGCATCATCAGAATTGTAAAAGTTACGACAAGCAAGGGAAGTTACAAAAGATCAGTTTCCAAATTATGTCTCCTGACAAATTCTACCAGTTTGTGAAGATCTGAGCCGTTCAGGGGGTGGAGGATGTAGAAGATATTTTTTTTCTTTGGTTACAATACTATGTTACAATACACATTGTTAGAGATGTATGTAAAAAACAAAGTTGTTAATAGTGTAATGTTTTTCTAATTTATTTAAACAGTAAACGGGTGGGATAAACTTTAAACACTCGGTGGGTTCACTTACTTAATTTATTTAAACACTACACTATTCACTAATTATATACACAGTATATTCACTTAAACTAATTTATATAACCACTTAATTTATATTCACTTATTTACTGTTTATCTCACTATAAAACAAGGAATAACTTTCCCAGTAAGCCTAACAAAAGACGCCACAATTTTTCAAGCGGAAATGACGGCGATCCTCTATAGTGTGTGGAAGAAATCCAAAGGCAGGAATTAGCATATCGTCAACTGCCATCTTCACAGACAGGCAAACGGCGCTAAAGGCACTCGATTATGTAGAGGTCAATTCTACGCTAGTATAGGATTGTGTGTGTGTTCTAAACAAGTTGGGTCACTGTAGTAAAGTCACGGTGGCGTGGGTACCGGAGCACGAGGGTCATAAGGACAACGAAAAGGCAGACTTAATGGCTAGGCGCCATTGCCATTCGTTGGACCGGAACCCTTCTGCAGTGTTGCAAAATCAGTCCCTACAAAAGTGGCCACAAAAAAAGGGTGGAGTATAATTCTAGAATATGGTGGAGGAATTCGCCAGGCGAAACAGTTTATATCAGAATATTCGCCAAAATTCACGGCAGACCTGATAAGCAAACACAGGAAAACGGTCAAAGCTGTTGTGGGTCTGTTAACAGGACATTGTAAGCTTAATATAGGCATCTAAAATTGATGGGGTTGGCAGAGGAATCCTTATGTAGATTCTGTCGATCAGAGACAGAAACTGCGGAGCACATTCTATGTCACTGCGACAGTTTAATAAGCGTACGATTCTCGGCACTAGGCATGTTAAATCCACTAGCATGGAACTACATGAAATATTCAGTCTCTAAGCTGACAGACTTTACAAGGAGAATAAGGCTGGAAAATGTAATCTAGATTTAGAGGGCCTAATAGATCTGAAAAGGTCGCAGTGGAATAGGCCATAAACCATCTCAGTGAAATATATCTATCTAATGTATCATGCTTACAGAGCGGGTCGATCAACAGAAACTGCTCTGTATCATCTGACCGAACCCATCCAGAGAACTCTAAACAACAAAGAAATCGCAATGTGCGCATTCCTGGACATATCTGGGGCCTTTGACACAACTCATGTGCCTGTCAAAGAAACTAACTGTTTCTAAATCGTTCTACAATATAACGAAAAAATGGTAAAAATTCTAAAAAATTAACAATTGTTTCGATATTATTATTATCAGAATGACATAAGTTACACGAGTTGTTGACGCCAACGAGGATAGCTAAGACACAGGTGGGAAATCGAACCACCTCTGTTAAAACCACTCGCGGAACACCTCAGAGTAACATCTCCCCTTCTATGGAGCCTAGATGAGTTGCTCTACAGGCTAATGGAGCTTGCCTTCTAATGTATGGAATATGCTGATGACGTATTCCTAACAGTTAGAGACAAGTTCGAGAGCACCCTTTGTTATTTATTGCAAAAGAAATTATTGAGAAATGGTTATTAACCCAAACAAGACTACAGTAATTCCATTTATCCGGAAAATAAAAACTTCCAGCTATGAAACCTCTATCTCTAAACGAGGAAGTCATACAATGGAAATCTGAAGTTCAATATCTAGGGATAACCCTAGACAGTAAGCTTCTGTGGAATAAGCACGTTGAAATAACTGCTGGAAAGGATGTGATGGCGTGCAGAAGTTGAGCTGGTAAGTCTTGGGGCTGTAACCCTAAAATTTTACGATGAATGTACGCCATGATTGTGAGACCAACAATTACGTATGGGGCGATAGTTTGGCATACCAAAGCAGGTCAGAACAGCACGAGGAAGATCCTCGATAAAGTTCAAAGGCTTGCCTGTGTGTGCATCACTGGAGCTATGAGAACGTGCCCAACTAGGGCACTTGAGATCATCTCACCCCTCTACATCTGGTGAAGGAAAGATCAGCCAGAGGCAATTCTTAAAATATCTAGGGAAGCTTCAGGCAATGAGAGTATAAAAAATCAGGGAGCCTTGGTCTCTAACAAAGTATATCTCATCTGCGAATCTTTCCAGTGGCGAAATGATGAAGAAAGTAAGCATCGAAAATAACATCACTACGATGCTAAGAGGGAATATTGGAAAATGGAATACACCACCCAAACTCTCAAAGGAAATACTATTAGATGGTACACAAATGGTTCAAATACCACCCCAGGAGCTGGCGCTGGAGTATCCGGGCCGGGCACCAGATACTCATTATCGTTAGGCTCCTGTCCGATCGTCTTTCAGGCAGAAATACTTGCAATTGAATAATGCGTGGAAATGAGCCTAGAAAGAAACTATCAGAAATGTTACATAACCATTCACTCTGATAGACAAGAAGCTATCAAAGCATGAGTTCCCATGTCATTAACTCAAAGTTGGTATGGGAGTGCCGAAGGAAACTGAGCGAAATAGGCAAGAATAACAGGGTCTCTATAGTGTGGGTTCTTGGCCACTACGGAATCAACGGAAATGAAGAGGCTAATACACTGGCCATGAAAGGAACACCAACGCCCTTAATTGGACCGGGGCCTTTTCTGTAGTGTAGGAAAATGCTCCTATAAGAGTTTCGGATGAAGGAGGAAACCGAAAGGGAAGTACTCTGGCGGTGCCTTCCCAGGCGGGATAATTCCAAAAAGTTCCTACGGAACTTTTACACCGCTAGATCCAAAAAGTATTTGGATCTCAGTTAAAATAAGCTACATCTCCTCACGGGCTTCCTTACAGGGCACTGTCGTCTCAGAAAGCACCTAATGAAAATATGTCTAGCAGACTCTGACGAGTGCAGATTATGTGGGGAGGAAGAAACTCCCAGATCACCTAGTTCTATAATGCCTCGTCATTGCAAGCCAACGCAAAAAATGCTTTGGACAAGAAACATGTATTTATGTTATTAGTTCAGTATTATTTCGTACATAATGTCTGCAAGTACTACAGATACGAAGATTTTTATCAATTACAGCAGTCACAATGAATTTGAATTATTTGAGATGTTTTTTTGGAATTAGGCAAAAAGAAAAAGAAACCGAACATTGTCTTAATATAAGATATTTTTATTTATTGCTACAGCACATGAATACAATTTTTCAACAATACAATATTTACTATATTCTATTTTAACTTGGGATTATAATAAAGATACCGAAAACATTTTAATTATTTTTTAACTCATCCTTATCACAATAAAAAATGATAAAAAAGACAATAATATGTAAATAGCGGATATAAAACATTATTTAAAATAATTAGCATTCAACAGTATACAAAAATGCTGATTGTTGTACACTTTGAAGTTATTATGTACGATTCACAAATATACCGATTTGTACACTATTTTTTAAAATAATTTCAAATTGACTAGCAGCACAACATTAAAAAAGATATTTTAAAAAGTATATACTGTTAATTTTTTACAAATAATGTTGGTCACAGTGATGTACCTCAAAAAATAAATAGAAACAAAATTCTTTTGCACATTAATTAACATGCTCTTTATAACATTACAATAAGGATTGAACTACTTAATTAATTAACACTTTTTGGCATATTTTACTTTCATTTCTAAATAAACTCTATAAAACTCACTATTGCGATATGTTTCTTCAGCTGTCAAACTTCTAAGCCTTAATATTCTTGTTTCAAACATCAATTTCAACATTACTTACTCTTTGGATAAATTCAAATAAAATAATCACTACTGTCTATAGGATTGCAGCTTTTAAAATATTAACCACAGTCGCCGGAATGATGTTTTTTTTTATTTTCAACATTGGAATACATTCAGAATCTTACTAATTACTTTATTTATACCTACAAAAGCAACCAATAAAACGTATTGAGCAAAAATATAATTTAAACTAAACAAATAATACATACTGGATGTAAAAATCTACAATATTTAAATATACAGTCTCTAATATATCAGACAACTAACTCGTATATAATAACAATATTAGGAAAAAGTTCGAGGGGTGCTACTATATATTCCAGATTGTTATTGCAAAAATGACGTAAGAGCTGAGTTAACCCTATATCTGCTAAGGATCCC
Source organism: Galeruca laticollis (assembly GCA_963921935.1). NCBI lineage: Eukaryota > Metazoa > Arthropoda > Insecta > Coleoptera > Chrysomelidae > Galeruca > Galeruca laticollis. The sequence continues at coordinate 102,119,684 of OY998180.1, read as the reverse complement.
CCTCAGGGTACCATCACTTATTATTTCTTTACACCACAGGTAAAATTTATATAGTGGCAAACTGTTTTGTATTCACTCACTATTGTTACTAGTCATGTTTCACAAATGGTTTGAGTGCAATACTCTAAAATTTCGGTTTTGTCATCAGTTATGTGCATGAGGTGGACGTAAATGTAAGACAATTATCGTTCCTTGAAAAATTATGCCAAAGTGAAATTTTGATACTTCTAATAATTCGATTTTAGTGAAATTTTTTGGTGAATTGGTAAGAACTAGTGTCAATATAAGCTATTAAAAAATATATTGAAAATGTGATTCAGAAACTAAAATACGAAGGGTACCTCAGGGACCCCTTGACTGCTTATGTGAAGTTTCGTGTCTCCTTAGTTGTGCTATTGTTTTTCAACGTTTGATTACTTTTTTGTCTACTTCGTTTCTAAAAATGGCAGGCAGTAACAATTGGCAAAAGAAGAAACATTTCGATTTATCGGCTGTGTTGAAACGGCTTCTTCGGACGGTGATGATGAAGACAATTGCCCAAATTACGTGCCGGACGAAATCATTACAGAGTGCATTCGTGAAATGCAAGCAAGGGAAGCAAGTGATAATTCTATCCAAAATGTGTACATGTTGTTGAACATCAGTGACACCTACGCACCTGCAGCATCATCAACAATAAGGCCGGCAATGCAAATCCCAGCCGATGAATCTGTCGAAAAAGAGGAGGCTGGGCCATCTATTTCTAAGGCAGCAATACCATCCACTTCAGCTTCCGGTACCACCCAAGCAGCAATTTTCAAGCCAACGAAACGAGTCCGTTAACCACTACATGTAGCACAAAATTCTGGTCCACTAATCACAACGTCTTCTGGTGGCTTCACTGGCTCGGATAAATATTACTATTCGTAATTTAGCAAAGTCGTATTTTTTATTCTTCTTTTCAGTTGTTCAGGATATATCAAAGCGACCATTGCGGTTGCATATAAACGAAGTAGCTTTCCAAGAAGATGCACGCTTATCATCGTCAATCTACGAACTGAAAACACCGATTGAACTCTTCAACTATTTCTTTACCAAAGAGATATCGATTTGGTGGTCACAGAAACGAACGCAGCAGTTCGTCTCGAAAACATCAACACAAAATGCGTCACTAATGGAGGAAATTCGTAAATATATCGGAGTTACGATGTATATGTCAATTTACCGAAACACCAATCTCAAGAGCTACTGGGGCAAAAAGGCGTTTGCTCCCATTCAAAATACGACGCCTGTGAAACAGTTAATGACAGTAAAGATATATTTATCATTTCAGGATGAAACACAACGCATCAGAAAAGGTCAACCGGGATATGATCCACTATTTCGCATCCGCAAATTGGCCGATAAGATCAACAACCGTTTTAATTCAATTCCAAAGACTGCTCGTTTGTATGTGGATGAGCAAATGTATTTGACCAAACTCAAGCATCATCTTCGCCAGAATATGCCGAATAAGCCGCACAAATTGGACGTCAGACTGTTATTCTCTCGGCTATGCATACCGATTTGAAATTTACAACGGTGCAGGCGACAATGTAACTTCCTGGTGTACCCGATCTCGGGAGCACATCAAACGTTGTTATACGTTTGTCAAAGACCATACAAAACATCGTTTACATCGACAATTTTTGTACATCGCTACCCATCGCTACCTTTGTTGGTTTATTTACGTGCAAGAGGAATCTATAGCCTAGGTACAATTCGAGCAAATCGAATCCCAAATTGTAAGCTTTCTTTGGAAAAAGACGCCAATGATGAAGAACGAGGATATTCGGTTAAATATGTAGGCTCTTCGTATGGTGTTGATTTAAATAGTTTTATAGAAAGACACCAAGAATGTGCGATTGGCATCGATTTACGTTGGTATTGAGCCATTTTCCAGAGCAAATCCCAACCAACAAATTGCAAAAGTCTCACGATATGATCGAAAGAAGAAGGAACACGAAAAAGTAGACTGCCCGCAGAAATATCGCGAGTACAACAACCAAATGGGTAGAGTCGATTTGATGGATGGATTAATGGGTCGCTATCACATCAGAGCAAAGACCCGAAATGTAATGAGATGAATCTTCTACTGCTTGATCGATATAGCTTATATTTTACAACACCGAATACACGCCGAAAAATGCAATGACTCAAGAAATATTTCGGCTAACACACACATTGCTGCTGCTCTTGTTATATTCAGCAAAAAACGTGCAGTTGGCCGACCCACACTAAATGTATCAAAATTTCCTGACAGCTCACTTTTGCCTACCACTTCTAGTATTGAAAAAAAGGAAAAACATCCCATTGATGATGTTCGCTACGACGGTTTTCATCACTTTCCAGGTCTGGTTGAGTAAAGAAGGCGGTAAAAAAGTGCAAATTTTGTAAGGTGTCGAAAACTCATTGTGTTTGTAGCACGATCTTCACTTGTACTGTTCTAATGCCAAAAACTGTTTTTATGATCACCATCATAAAAAATAATGGATACCATTTTTTTGTTTCCCTTTTTACTGTAATTCGATTAAAACCATTTAAAATGCATCTTTTATCTTTGACCTAAACTGGGAAGGGTTCCTTGAGAACTTACCAGTTAGAGGGTTAAAGTGTGATAAAATTGAAAGTATTTCAAATGAACCCAGCATTTAAAAAATTCCTATTAAACAAAAGTTTTACTATGAATTGGGACTCAAACTAGCAGCCCGAAAAACGTCATGGGCATTGTGAAATAACTAAAAAAAATTATTAGAAATTGATTTTCTTCGTTACAGTAACGTAATAATCCTTTTTTGTTGATGAGAAATGGAGAATTTTTTTTAATTACGGAAATCGCGAAGCTGTCACAGAACCAAAAAGAGGAAGGGGAAAGAAATAATTGTTGATAATCAATATCAAATAACTGAATATTGGTTTATGCAGTTTTTACTATCATATAGTATAAGACTAAGTCAAGTAAAATAGTGCATTGCTTAAATTTTGATACTTTAAAGAGATTTATTGTAAAATAATCTGCAGCATTTAAAATTAATCGAAACATTTAAAATAACAATATTTTTTAATGGACTGATTATGTTGACAGCATATATATATCAACTATGTTATCATACTAAATTTAAATAAGAAAATAATGCTATAAATAACAACTGTAATTGAATGATTATTGCTGTATAATTTTTCTTGCTCATTAAGTAACCTTAGAAAATAATCAACTCGTGGTATGATAGAGATAAGAAATTTTGATAAAACTGATATTAATGAGTCATTACAGTTTATCTGCTGGCACAGATATATAGTTTTTCACCAACAACAGGAATTCAAAATGAACGCCATACTATTATTAAACAGTAGCTAATTTCTAATTTTATAATTTGCGTATTAAGTCTTTTTGATAAAACTTCACTTGTCTATTTCGGTCCTAATACTGAAATATTATGGTTTGTACTAGTTAAAACTAATTTTTTTTTGGATTATATTATGACTTTAACAAACCACAACATATTGATGTAATTTTGACTTGCCAACAGATGAAATACTTTCTCAATCATATAATCGCAAAAAATAGACCATAAAGACGATAATTTGGAATCAATAGATCCAATAAATACAGGAAATGGTTGAGTATGTGTAACATCTCATAGAAAACCTCGATTTGACTTTGTTCTGCATACACATGCAGCTATTGATACAAGTTTCTTTGGCGTTATTCTCCATGCTTTCTTACTGTGTGAATTTCAAAATTGTGGTATGAAAATGGAAGTTGATGACAGGAAGACATAAATCTATTTTAGGGAATGTTAGAACCAGATTAGTTCTAAAGCAGTGAATGTTACAAATAAATATTTTGTTACAATAAACACTTTTAAGTATCATACTGATATATCATAGTCTTCTACAGTTATTATTTCCCAACAAAGAGCTAATTCTCGCTATAAAACTAAAGAAACATACAAAAAACATGAATGGAGAGACAACCAAAAGTATAGGAAACAATTGGAAGAAGTTGATAGAAACTGCATTTCTTTTTCTTACAGTGCCATATCCGTGGTGACTTCTCACTTCTACCTGTGTTGTGCTCTCCAGTTACCACAGACAGAAGGGACCTACAGTTCAACGACATATCCGAACGTCTATGTTGAGAGGCTCTACCAGGCAGAATACTATCGGTGATTTGACATTGTCTTCCGACAGGTGGCACACAAATTTTTAATTATGATGTTACTCGGACCCGGGTTGAAATATTGGTTAGCAGAAAGAGCACCATTCCACTAGCCTATAGAGAACCATGGTACTGCATTTAAATCCGATCGAGGATCCAAACATCATCATTAAATCAAGAGATATCGGGCAACCGATCTTAGAGTTCCATCGTCGGCTCCACATCGGATAGTTCTAGGTGCATGATATAAAGAGGTAAAACGGTTTAATTGTTTGTTACTGTAGTTAGGAAAAATTATCGCGAATATTTCACTCATATGGTAAAAATTCAATATGAAGCGGGATCTTTTCGGCGATAATTTTCCGCTAGGAATTAATAATTTCCCTGTTAGGTCTGTATCTAAGTAACAATTGTTATTATTATCATAATTTGAATTTAAAATGTTATACAAATGTCACGTTTTGATTCTTTAAGTTAAGTTAATGTGAGAGTGACTGAAAATGAACCAAAAAGGGAATTAAAAACAATGTAATGTTGTTTAAATAATATAAAATTCGCATTAATACAGTTTTGTGTCGTCTAATCGAGAAATATTCTACCAAATTACACTCCTGCATCAAAATGAACCAAAAAATGTTTCATCCAAGCATATTGTCGATAAAAAACTGCATTCGTATATTGTCATATTTTGTTTAAAGAGCCCTCCCCCCATCGGCAAATATGAAAATAAAATCATCCAGTTTTTAGACAACATGCTTTCATAAAAAATTATGCGTTGAAGGTTCTTGCAAATACGATCTTCCTTTTTTTCTAATTCAAAAAAAAATACATAGTGTTGGTATTTTTTAATGATATGCCACTAAAATATTTGAAGCTCTGTTTAACCGGCATTAAGAAATAAAATCTGCAGTTTCTATTTAAACCTGGTAATTTAAAAAAAATCTCTTAGTGAAAAGCCATTCTTATATTAGAAGGTTTTAAAATAAGGACTACAGTCAACGACAATCAGTCTATAAAAAATGTATTATCGATGTATTGGAACATTTTTAGGCATCTTTTATTTGTGGCTGGATTTTTGGAAACAAAATCTCTTGGTGGGGAGGCGGCGGCGGGGTCTAGCGTTAACCTGTACCTCCCCCCTCATTTCAAATGTATTTTTGTTATAAACTGCTCGTGTGCTAGCATAAAAACTGGTGTGCTAAGTGTCCTTCATTTATGCTAGCAAATATATCCGGGGGGCGTATAAAGGTCAGTCATGTTCTTCTATTTCACTTTATATATTTATGCATTAAGTTACCATAATTTCAACAACCTTCATTGCTTACCTACTTACATTTCTTGTTTGTAAATTTGTATAGCTTCTTGAGGCGTTTTATCATATACTTTATCTTTGAAAATGGAATTAATGAATTCTGAGAGCTTGGACATAAAAAAAGTATGAAGAGTACTCGTTTTAATTTACCACTTCCCCAATAAATCTGTGTTTATTAATAATTATTCGGCAAAGATCAAGTTTAACTATATATATGTATATATACATATATGTATATTTAATAAAGCCTACGAGATCGAATACACAAAAACACAAATAATCCAACCATTGCCGTTCTTTACCGGTAAACATATCGAATGGTTTACCTTTCTTGAATATTTTAATTGCTTACTTAGTAGTGGATGACGCTAACATTACAGATATTCGTAAATTTCATTATTTAACAGGGTGCTTAAAAGATCAGGCATTTATTGCAATTGAATATTTGAACGTTTAAGATCAGCGAAGGAGCACATCGATCCATAAAAATCAGTGGGATTCCTTTTACAAAAAGACAGAACTTATATAGTTACATCAAGACCTTGCCCGACCAGATGTATTAGGAGACAAACTAAACTGACATAGGTAAAAATACCCGTAAAAACAAACATATGCATTCAAGTAGAATGTAAACAAGAGTAGTTTGTCCATGCCAAGATTGATGCTATAATTTCAGTTTAAATATTTGGAAATAGTAGACACGTAACGTCTTGGAATACATCAGTCACATTGACACACTATTGAACTGTATTTTTGGGTCAAATCGAGGTAACATTGTATTCTATGAGAAATAGTGCAACATAAAATATATCACCTAATAATAATAAATTATATCACAATATATAAACTTTGTTATAAAAAACAATAAAACCAAATTGAAACTGTTAGACAGTTCATAAATTATTTGATTATAACGCCCTAATAATACGTTTTCAAAATGTATCAACTATAATGAACGCTGTTTATAGTATACAAAGTATTTCAAATTCTTCTTTGTTGGGCACTCACTGTAAGTTTGATGCAAAATAAAATTTAATAAAACTATTAATTTCGAAGTTGCAGAATTATTCACTTGTTCCTTATTTCCAGGATTATTTCCAACAACTAATAATTATGCAATCATTTTTTTTCCGTGTGTAGCACTGTGTTTTTCTTATACAAGTGCTTTTCCTATACAAATCTAACAAGAATTTGGAAACGCCTTGTATTACCTTAGTTTTCAGATTTAATCTTGTAATATATTAACATTCATTAATTGTGCATACACAATTATTACAATTACTTTTCAAACAGTTTCTGATTTGGTTATATGTCTATTAATACTATACTTAAAATTACGAAAGATATAAAACAAATGGCTGGAATTTAATGAATCAAATTCATTTAACAATAAATAGTTTATACAGCAACAAATACATCGCCATTTTTACCCACTCGGTAATTTTAAAACATGAGCATGATAAAAACTTGTCTTCATCAAAATAAATTTTTTGAGCCTACAAGTATATTTTAGTTGCTGTATAAAAACTGCAACAAAACATTTCTTTTTTGTAGACTGTATACAACATAGTTAATTTCCTTTTGTGTGACTTCTACTGTTTTTAAATTATCTAAATTTAAAAAAAAAGGACAGTAATAATATACAACTATTTATTAATACACATATATCTACAAAATGAAAAATTCAAGTTGATATGTAGAAATGCAAATAGTATTGTGACGATAGCTGCATATGGAATTTGTTATGTTGCAATCAGAATACCAAAAATTTTATGAAAAGTATTTTTACTACAACTTGAATATGAAACATGCTTCTGTAAACATTGAAAATTCTTTGAAATATTTCAAAATACTTGTAAAAATACATTAGCGTCCATAACACCTGAGTATAAAATATACCTTGACAGTGGCGTAACTATACCATCTGAAGCTCATGGCAAATTCATTGCATTTTTCAAACATTTTAAGGCATTTGAAAGATCGGTGGCTTTAGACTGAAGTGGTTTAGTGGCTGCATTGATAATTTGTAGAACTTTGCAATGGAAAACCAATAACATAAGCAAATTGTAATTTTCGATCTTCTTGAGTGAAACAGCTTCGTTCCTTTCATCCGAATTGCAATTTAACAGAATTATTTTCGTTAGCGCTTTTCGGACTTCAACAAACCGAACTTTTCAAGAAAAATCATCATAACATCCTGCCCATGTAGTAGGGTTCAATGTTTTCATCAATTGTCATCATTCTTAAAATACTGACTAATTTTGGGTAACTTTTTATATTTTCTTCAGAGTCCCTGCTTCGTTTTTTCGCTCCCACTTAGAGATTTTCTCGAACTAGACATGTTGATATCTCACTTTCACAATTAAGTTTCCTTTGCCTTTATTTGCAGATCCAGTAAAACAAGAACAGCGAAAAATCAAATATACAAATAACCAATTGTCATCAGAATAAAACGAAGAATGCGTAGTAGAGCCCTCCGCACTTAAAAAATATAAATCCGGGTTCTTACTAGACTATTTTTAATCACCACAGTATTTATCTATTATATGGTCTTTTGTTGTGTCTAACTTTAATTGATTATATGAAATTTATAATTTTTACTAAATTTTGTTAAAAATGTTACATTACTTCTGAGCTGAAGGGGCCCTCGTCGGATCGGGTTGCCACTGACCTCTACTCTAAGAACTATTCAGAGACATCTACTGTCTGCAGGAGGAAGAGGATGTGTTGCTGTTAAAAAACGAAACTAAAAATTCAACAAAAGAAGAAAGGGAGAAATATATTTTGAGTGTTTGTACACCAGTCAAAAAGAGGGGAACTCAAAGTATATCTACTGGTGGTTATGATGTCATCATAGGAATTTTTTTGGCAACAGGAAGACCGGAAATCTTGTGAACATAACCTAAAAACTAAAAGAATTTTCAGGATGCTACCAGACTTAAATAATCATAAGCAATTATATTAGCTGTACCAGAACTTTTTGAAAAGAAAAAAATAATCAAAGATTTTTAAAATCATGCAGTGGCATCTCAATTACACGAGCTTTTTACAACTGAACTGAATAGATAAAAAAGGTGGACGTTTGTTTAATTTTATATCAATACAAATAAATGTAGACGGGCTTTGTTTAAACTTGGTGCTTGCAAATTTTTTTATGGTCTTATGTATATTTCAGACAGTAAGTCCAAGGAAGTGTATTTTGGATTTTATACAGTGCTTTCATAATATAACACTTCTTTAAGTCATTAGTAACTAGATAAACATTGTCATTAGAAATTCCCTAAACAATTCAAATAGTTTGTGTATTTTTACATTAATTCAAGTTTTTTTAAGTATGATGTAATATATTCTACAAACTATTTAATTTCTTTTCGAGTCTTTATAACACTACCCTCTTATATTAAATTTGCATCATATATCCACTACCGTTTAACGATTCTAGAACAATTGTTTCGCTTTTTAAGTTGGTACAATTCAATATTGCAGAGAAAAGCAATCTTTCTTACTAAATTTTTAAGCAGAAGATCCGTGGACAGTGGAATAGCCAGTTCACCAGGTACTAGCTCATTAGGCTTCTTTATTTATTATTCAAAAAATGCAGTCTATATTAACAGATCTGGCAATATATGTGCGCTAAAAGTCAGAATCATGCAAGAAACACAGAACATAACACTAGATGTGTTACAAAATGTCATTTGGTCATTGACTAGAGGTCAATAGCAATATCTGTTAGCTAAAAGTCCGAATCTTGCAAGAAATACAGAAAATTACACTAGATGTGTTACAAAATGTCATTTGGTCATTTTCTAGCGGTCAATAGCAATATCTGTGATCTAAAAGTCCGAATCATGCAATAAATACCGAAAATAACAACAGATGTGTTATAAAATATCATTGGACATTTATTGTAAATTTTGTTTAGTTTGTTTCTGGCTACTTTCTATTAAATATTTAATAAATACTTTTTGTATTATTGCCCATCCATTTAAAGCAATGTGACATACAATTTTGGAATCACCTAAGCAAGGTAAAATCGTCAATTGAAAAAAACGAACGCAATCTAAAAAAAGCGATGAATACATCTTTATAGAAAGATGGCCACCTTGTATATTAAATTATTACATTAAAAAAAGTAGATTCTAATAAAACAGTTTATTTAGTTAATAATGAATGTGTTGTTATACATTCGAACTGAATACGAGGTGTGATTAGAAATCAACCGATGTTTTTGCAAAATAAATTCACTTGTTTTGATTTGTAGCTTTTCCAGTATAATTATAAAAAGTATCATCAAAAAGTTTTCAATTTTATCAAGAAGCAAGTATATTTAATTAAAATCGCCTTACCAAAATTCAATTTGCTTCTATCTTTATTAGTAATCAGATTTCTACATGTCAACTGTTACTTATACGAAGGAGGGGGCAGTTAATAGATGACAAAATAGAAAAACGGAACGGCGTCGGTTCGTAGACACGTCTACACGTTACTGTCAAAAACCGGCGTGCCCGAAAAACTGATAGGCTGCGCATGCGCGACAAGATTCGAGCGCGTACTAGTAGGCGGTACTGCATTGTCGGCTCTCGCTGCTTGTCGCATCTCATCAGCTGATGCCCTAAATAAAAATATTTTATTCGTTTAATATATTCCTGAAATTACGATTTTATTATAAAAGCCCAGAATAATCACCAATAAAAAAAGGTCAGCATAATGAGTAAAATGTGTACATTGCAATAAACTACACTTCTGTTTTGGTGTTTATTCTGGGAAATAAGTAAAACCAAAAAATCATTGTTAACATACATTAGATATTAATAAAAGGGATGCTAATAATTTAATTTCAGTTTTACATGAAATCTACAATGCTAGTATAAGTAGGGAATGTTTATTACAATACATCAAGGTATTGAAACTTATAAAAGGGATTGAACTAATAGGCATTCTCTCTCTCAATCTTGTGGCAGTTTAAATTATTGGACGTAGCACAAGTCTTATCCCGAAACAAATTTAACCTCAAAACCAGATTAAGTATTGGCAGGACTGATGAAACTGTACGATTTGATAAAGTATGAACGCGACAAATTTTCATATAAAATATCCTCAAGTGCCAAATACAACATCCCAGTGTTAGGCCATCCGCTTATTCTGTACCAGTGGCGTACTTATAAATATCCATCGACTTCTATTTTTAATTCGATGTTCTTAGAAAGACACGAATTTAACTTCCTATGTTTCCGCGCCATGGGTCGTTGTGCGGGACTAGCCTAAGCGCGTGCCCTGACGCATCTTCAAATCCAACGTAGCGTATCGCCGTTTAGTTTTAACGAAACACATATTTTATAAACCACGTTCATGGTTACAAGTAATTTGGTGATACCGTATGTGGAGTAAGTAATTCCTTTTATGATTTACATAATATGAAGTATAGTGTGAGCTTTAGTGATCTCAATTTTTTCAAGAAAAAATAGTTGCTCCGGTTTCAAATATTTCTGTTCTCTCGCCCTAATTATGTTTAAAAATGTTTACCACAAATTTTGAAAATCTGTTTTATTGTGAAAATAGTGAAGATCAGCTGATAACGTATTTTATTGTTCTCCCCATTCTAGTAAATTTTGTTTAGTGCTTTCCCCTATTAGGATGTCGGATAAGTGCAGTAGCGCTAAAAACATTGTGAAAAACTGTATTATGCAAGGCCAATCTTGTCCCAGAAAATCGGGAGTTTTGGATCTTGATTTATTATTTTGTTTCACGGACATTAAAGTAAATGCTCAGAAATAAAAAAACAAACGTCAGGACTGGCCTGTTTGGAAGTTTGTAGTCAGCATCCCTATCCGAATATTCACATACTTATAAACATTTTTTGTACACTGCCTGTGTCCACTGCTACACCAAAAATGACCTTTTTATCCTTAAAAGGTATAAAAACTTATTTAAGAATTACTACTGCCCAAGTGAGGCTTAATGGGATAGTCGTGCTGTTAGTTCATAGAGAAGAAGTTATATCAATTGAAGAAATAATTGACGACCTTGCTCTCAAGCTAAGGTGCTTAGATTTTCTATTGCAATACTTCAAATTATTATAACCACCATCATAGATAAATATGTTTTTTGTTCAAAAATATTTTTATATACAAACGCATCCCCCCTCACAAGGTTCAAGTCTGGGTACGCCACTGTTCTGTATCATCTTGTAGGTATCATCCCAGTTTTATGTTCCCTAAAGTGAAAACTGCATTGCAAGGAACAAGATTTGGGTCCATAGAAACTGGGAAAGAGAAAGCAGCACATGTTTGAATGGAGCTGGTAGCTTTCTTCAATCAAAGGATGATATCGGAATCCTTATCTCTATCTTAGGTTGTATATTCCTTGAGTATAAATTAAAACATTGCGTGAGAAAATGTTTTCCATAGTTATCACAATTTAATCTTTCTGCTTTTTCACGTTGCTGAAGGTAGAATTCGCTGTTATTAGTGGCAGTTATCAGGATGAGATTATCAGTTGCTACTTGCTGGGAGATGAAATCAGAGCTGCCCAAAAAGATACTAAATTCAACATGGCAAGTTACAAATTACTCTAAAAATAAAGCAAAAATACTCTGGAGAGCACCAAATTACTGCATATGTTAAGTATTACTGTGGATAAATACACAGGGTGTTTCATTTATGCTTATTGAAGCAGTAAAATAAGATAAATACAATGTCATGTAATAATTTGAATACCTATGAGTACTTTGTAGTACATTATATAAACTCATATTGATGAAAAAATTATTCAACAATCTAAAATTTAAAAACATTGGGTTTTAGTACGATTTTTAAGCTTTTGAAATTTATTTACCAGCTTTCATTATAAAATTTGCAGTAACAATGTTTTTTACTCGCCACTTCCCAAATATGCTGTTAATCTAATTTTTAGTTCTGTTAAACCTTGAAACACCTTGTATAAAAAAAGCAAGAAATCATCATCGGCCAATTCTCATGCGATCATGCAAATGAACTAAAAATGATTGTTAATTACACAAATCTGTTAGTAGCTTATGTTGGACGCCAAACATCTGGATCCTCCATAAGAGTAGTATGATGATCTGTATGTCCCATGCCTGTTGGAGATGTCACCATATGGGGTGAAGCTACTGCCGCCATATCTTCCCTAGAGCCTCTAATTTTCGATGGAAGTGTAAAATTAAAGCGAAATGGTTAATAGATGAGTATTTACAATAACAGTGATAATCCCATTTCCCGTATTAGCTAACCCGTAACCAGATTTGTTAGTTATACAAAAATTAAATCCATACAGCTTTGAACATTTATATAGGAATATAAATAACAAAAATTGTCCACCAAAATGACGTGTTGAAAAATATAGTACCATTAAAAACGAAAGTACATTTGCTCTCCTTGTTATGGTATAGTCAAATTATCAAGTACCCATTATGAACAAATTGAATTGATAACAAAACCTTTGAAAAAAGTGAAGTCGTTTTTTGGAAATCGGGATGCAAGATGCTACCATAGTTGCAGGGAACAAAGTATGAACAAACATGGATCAATTTGTTCATGATTTGAAACAGTCTTTGAAATATCCATTTTCTAATCCACTGCGGATTTTTGCTAAAAGTAAGAAGTTTGCTAAAAGGATAAAACAATTCAATAAAAACCTTATATTCAATTTTCAAATCCTTTGATACAATAGTAGTGGATAAATTAAGAAATAATCCAAGTTAAATTAGAAACCCACGCTAGAATACATCAGAGTTATTTTTATCTTACACAATAATAGATAATAACATTTTCAACCAATTTACAGATGTAAGAAAACATAACGTTTTATGAATTATAAACATGAATTGGAAGAAAGATATTCCTCCAAAGTAGATTATATAATCGTGTAATCTCTGTGTCTCAGTTCTCAAATAGAACATGTATATAGTCTCAAGTGTTAAGCTCTCCCGCTATGCATAAAGAAAAATTGTCAAGTGAAGTGACAGTGACGTGAATTTTTTTATTGTAAAGCGAAAAGTCATTTTTTATTCCCTCTCTCCGAATATCACGTGGCACAAATGTATTTTAAATATAATCCCTTTTAATTGCAATTCGTGTAACTGTTTATAGTATTATTTTACTAAATTTGTTTTGTAGTTAATATCATTCTTGAATAGATAGTGATCTAAATCGAAGAGGAAAATAATAAACGTTATCCCGTTTCTATATATACAGGGTATGACAAAACATATTTCTGTAAACTATGGATTGAAACGAAGGGATTTTGGAATTTTTTTGTAGGTTCTCATATACTGGAAGTTGTTCTGAAAAAGTGCTTTGTCCTTCAACCTTTTAAAGAGTGTGGAAAATAAGAAATACATTTTGTAATTAGTTTCTGTAACTAGAACAAACAACATTTTGCAAAAACATTGCAGTCTTCCCCAGAGTACTAAATAAATTATAGAAAGGAATTTTTAGTTTCAAATTTCTGTTGTTACATGACTTCTGAGGGGCTGAGACATTTTTGAAGATTTTACATTCTGCACTAACTTATTGTCATATATTGGTAAATCCTCATTTTATATTCAATTACTTCTGTATTTATTAAAATAAGCATTAGTCTACCATAAACAACACATTTAAAACTGGTATAATAAAAACATCAAGAAAAGTTACTTACTTCTTCCCCAATGCCATCATGCCATATATCACTCCAGTTCCCATAATCAATCCACTACCGAAGCCGGTAAAAAGTCCAAAATCCAAAATTAATGGAGGCAGAGACAACCTGCAAATAGCATTTTTTAATATGTTATTTAAAAGAGTAAAATCGGCCAAGATATCAAAAAATTGAATATTTATTTTATAACTAGCTGAACCCTGCCAAACATTGGTCACTGTTATATTTAAAGCTATTCACTAATCACTAATCTTATTGATTGATTGATTTGAAGATATTTTAATTGCGTATTAAATTTTAAATTTACTATTTGCGATTATTGAAATTACTCACTAATTACTATTCAGTTACAATCGCTATTTGTTATGATGGAACTTATCAATTACTTTATATATCGATACCGATTCATAAATCCAAACATATTGTTTTGACTATAAATTTCTATCTATAAATTGAATGAAGTATAATAAGTTTCGTTTTAACATGCCTTTATTTACAATATTTTATAGGTCAATATTTACAATGGTATACAAGATGTATTTACAAATAGCCGGTGTTTTGGCAATCCTGGTACCCTTGCGTTTGTATGTAGACGAACATGGCTCCTTGCATTTACACATTATCCATTTGTTATGGCTTGTTTACTAAATTTGTCCCGTATTCATAAATATGATACCACAGCTATTTCGACTAGTATATCCCTGAAAAGCAGCTGAAAACAGAGTTTCAAAACGAACAGAGTGATTAGGTTGTGAGAGGCAGCAACATGATAGATGTTTATTATAATGGGATGTTTGTTATGTATGATGAAATGTTTGATTGATTATGGGTAACTAGGATAACCTCTAATTCGATGTATTTGGTTGTTAGGAATTAAACAAATTGTTATGTGAATAAATTACCATGCAGAAGCCTACACCTACTATCACGGGTGTCTTCTGCACGACTAGCGGCTCTGGGTGTATCGCGAAGGTTTTTGGGTAAACAATCATTATAAAAGTTTTTGGATATTTATGAAGTCCTTGATAGTGGGCAAGTCTGCTTGTTCATGTAACCATCAGTTGTTAGGAAGTTTTGGGTAAACTGTTTTGTAATGTATTGCCATGAGTATGATAAGTATTAGATTTCTTCCTTCGATTCTTCCATACGTGTTTTAAAATACTTTATAATTTGTAGCACTGCAAACACTCTTGAAATATATCTTATAAATATTTTCAATAATTATTAATTAAATTTTTATTTTATATAACAGATTAAGTAATAGAAAATATTTCATATTGATCAGTTAAACAATATTTATTTATTTATTTATCGATACACTGTTCAAACAGGACAAACTCAACTACAGAGCAGGAATTTAAGTACCTATATTGATAACAAAGAATAATATCATCAATCAAAGAGGAATGCTTTAATCGCAGATATCCGGCAATGAAAGATATCAAGCTGGTAACTTATATGATTACAAATCGAACACATCCTGTGAAGTGACGAAAAATTTAAAATATTTGTTCGAGGGATAGGAAGGTAAAACGTATTGACAACTCTTGAAGCTACTCTCGGAGTATTGAACTGGAGTTTATAAAGAAGATTGGGATCACTGATTTTGTTATTTACAATTTTAAACAGAAATATCAGTAAATTACAGTCACGACGAGAACTTGAATTATCCACACAATACCATACTTGAAGTGTACCATTATGAACTCCATCGATGGATAAATAGCGTCCATTTTAAATGAAAGAAATTTCAAAAACCTCAGTTGAACTGATTTTAGATCTGTCATATGCATAGTACAATGTCTTTAAAGTGTTTTGATCATTGAAGTCATGTGAGATTCGAAGTAAGAAGCCATACATTTTGTTAGAAGACGCAAAAATAGCCTCAATATGAGGTATAAAAGAAAGTTTAGAGTCAAAAGTGACACCCAACTCAGCATATGTCGCTGTGCGTTCAAGAACAGTATTATTGATTTCATAATTATATACAATATGTCCCCCTAAGTTGGAATCATATGGAAAACTTTTTTATTATTAATTTTAGGAAAAAAGTTATTCCTCATAAAAAGTTCTGCATTATCTAAAACCTAAAATACAGTTATCAAATATCAAATTTTTTTGTCGTATACGAGGTTTGTCAAAAAATATGAGTTTTACTCGATAGTAAAGTACCTTTAAATTTGACAATATCGAAAAATGTTACTAAGAAAAGTTGATCAGAACTTAAAACTACGTTTAAATATGCAAGTACATCTCTTGTGATTACGAAACACATGATAACCTTTTAGTTTTTCGATGTTTTCTAATAATTCTGCAATTAAAACGCGTAATAAGTGCATATTTATGAATTACATGAAACTACAGTTAAATTTGCATTATTGCATATATTTTAAAAATAATTTTATTAATATAAATGAATGTAATTACATATTTAAACGTAATTTTTAATTCTGATCAACTTTTTTTAGTAACATTTTTCGATATTGTCAAATTTAAAGGTACTTTGCTCTTGAGTAAAACTCGTATTTTTTTACGAACCTCGTATAGGGGAGGTTGGGGCAATGTGGACTACGGGGGCAATGTAAACCACCTAGGTTTTTTCATAACAGCGGCAGCAATGCAACAGATTCGATTCTACTTTATGTGCATACGGGTCCTACCGATACTCAGTAAGAACTTGGCAGCCGTAGAGGATTGTTTATCAGAGTTTAGAGCCAAAACGTGATTCGCGGAAGCGTCGATCTAACAAAAGTGTTGACTTTATATCAGAATTACTTGGTAAGTAAATGTATTTTTATCTATTTTTTAGTCTCCATACGTTGTTTAGAGTGTGCTTAATATATGCCAAACGGCAATGTTACGATTTTTTATAAACATTGAATATAAACTACACGTGTTCAATTTATTGTCTATGTGGGGCAAATTGAACCGTTAGTGGTCCACACTACCCTAAGTACATTTTTATATGGGCTATTTGAAGGCAAGTAAATGTTTTAATATTCCAAAAGCAACATTAATTCGACGATCTAAGGAACAAAATAAAAGAATTTTACCCAACGAAAAAGGTTTGGGGTTTTATAAACCTGTGTTTACCAAACAACAGGAGGTAGAATTGGAAAATTATATTCTGGATATGGAAACCAGGTTCTTTGGCATTACATTGCTTGACCTTTGTTCTCTTGCTTTTCAGTTAGCAGAAAAAAATCAGATAGAGCATACATTTAATAACACCAAAAGACTAGCTGGCCTTGATTGGACTTATGGATTTCGTAACCGTCATCCAAACATTTCGTTGCGTAAACCCGAGTCGAATTCTGCTGCAAGGGCTCAAGCCTTTAACCGCCATAATGTCAAGCAATTTTTTGACCTATACAAAAACGTTTTGGATTCTAAAAATATCGCATTAACCAGAATATTCAATTGTGATGAAATCGGGTTAGGCACTGTTCCAAAATGTAACAGTAAAATATTAGCTAAAAAAGGAAGGTAGCAAGTTGGCCGTCTCACCTCTGCAGATAGAAGTGGAACCACCACAGCAGTTATTTGTATGTCGTCATCAGGAAACTTTGTACCACCATTATTAATTTTTGCAAGGAAAAAATAAGTAAAAAAAACTTTTGAAGTTAAACGGTTTTATGTTAAACATACATTGCAATGTTTAAGATAAATGTACTAAAAACCAAAAAATAATAAAATAGATACAGTCGTGGGAATTATAAACATATGCATAGACTAGACTAAAATAAAACCGTGGGGCACGTCAATTGTCTACAATCGTTGATTAAAATTTTTGTTTTGTAATGTTACACTATAATTAGGCAGTTGTTCAACCGACAACGATGGACGTGTGATAAGTAGGGCTAGAATGTGGAAACACGCTAGCAAGCTCGATTATAAGCGAGTTTTAGGGTTTCATAGTGGTGAGCGAGTAGTACTTTTATCATATGTTTTGTCGATTAAAGACAAACTACGAGCAGTGAAACTATTCCTCGCCAGCCAGCAGTGTGAATGTCCAACGATAAACTAGTTGAAACATCTCTTTTATTTACATGGAGTGTATAACTATTGGAATTTCCATGAGCAAGAAAATAGTAAGTAATTTCCTCACCGTCTGCGGGCCAACTGCCTAACGACGAATTAAACGATTCTTCTATCGCACATTAAGTCGATAATTTGTAGACAATTGACGTGCCCCACGGTTTTATTTTAGTCTAGTCTATGCATATGTTTATAATTCCCACGACTGTATCTATTTTATTATTTTTTGGTTTTTAGTTTTTATTTCGCATTCTGTTTAATTCATTTAGTGCTTCATTATTGCAAGGTTTCTTGCCCGTTAGTTTATTGCAGTCCAACTCCTCTATACGTAGTCCCTGCAAAGATCTTACGCTACTAAGAGCCACGTAGGCTTGACCTTCTTCAAACAGTTTCGCACCTAAGTATACGATTGCGTGATCCACAGTGCTGCCCTGCATTTTATGTATTGTAGAAGCCCATGATAGTATTAAAGGCAACATTCTTCTTTCAGCCGTCCCGTAATTGTACTTAGCTGGAAACTGTATGGCTTTCGGGTGTATAAGATGTACTCCGTCTCTTGCGAAATCAATTCGGACGGAAGGTACATCTGTTGCATACATCTGAGTTCGACGAAATTGAGGCCAAGTTGATGCGCCTGAGTCTTGAGGGGAAAACGCTAACGACATATCATTTTTATCCACCCTAATGCCATACAGTTCTCGGCGCGTTTTAACCTTTCACCTTAACTTGGGTGGTGTACCGCTAACGACGTATCATTTTTAGCCACCCTAACGCCACACAGTCCTCAACACGATACAAAATCTTGACTTGGGTGGTGGATTCAGGCTGGATTAATCAGATACCTAAATTACAGATTCAATTTCTAAATTTAAATCTTATTATTATACGCCATTTAGTGGCTGCGCCCATCTTAAATATTGAGGTTGTATAGTGCACTGTATTCTTCTTGTCAAGCCCTTTTATTTGTTGATACCCATATTGGTGGGATTGATAAAAAATTGTTATCAGCCATTTGGTAGCGGCAGCCATCTTAGATTTCAATTTTGCATAGTAAATTGTATTCTACTTGTTGAGACCTTTCATTTGATACCCATGTTGATGGGATTGATAAAACCTACGTTATCCGCCATTTTGTAGAGGCCGTTATCTTGGATTTTAATTTTATATATAGTATATTGTATTCTACTGGTTGAGCACTTTCATTTGATACCCATATTGATGGGATTGATAAAACCTATGTTATCCGCCATTTTGTAGCGGCCGCCATCTTGGATTTAAATTTTTTATAGTATATTGTATTCTGCTTGTTGAGCCCTTTCATTTGATACCCATGTTGATGGGATTGATAAAACCTACGTTATCCGCCATTTTGTAGCGGCCGCCATCTTGGATTTAAATTTTTTATAGTATATTGTATTCTGCTTGTTGAGCCCTTTCATTTGATACCCATATTGATGGGATTAATAAAACATAAATTATCCGCCATTTTGTAGCGGCGGCCATCTTGAATTTATAATGATAATGAATAAACATAATTGTATTGTCACCAAATTCCAAAGTGTATACAAAATTTCAGATTAATCGGTTGACAGGAAGAGGGTGAAATTTGAATTACTAAATTTGACCCAAGAATAAATAATAAATAAAACAAACGGGGTGAGCTAAATAAAACCGTTTAAAAAGGATGAAGGCCGAACTCCAAGATGGCGCACCACCTGGAACAATATTTGCATGCAGTGAAAGTGGCTGGATTAATACCGACATCTTTTTAGTCTGGTTTAAGCATTTCGTTCAACAGGTGAAACCCACCGACGATGATACCGTCTTACTAATTTTTGATGGGCATAGTAGCCACACAAAAAATATTGATGTGATTGATATAGCCAGAACTAAACATGTACATATTATTTTCTTGCCGCCCCACAGCACTCATCGTATGCAGCCAACAGATGTCGATTTCATGGCCCCATTAACACGCTACTACGATATGGCTCTGGAAAAGTTTTTGAATAATCATCCAGGCAGAGTTGTGACGGTCTTTCAGATCGCCAAAATTTTTGGTGATGCGTACTTACAAGCAGCAACCCCCTTAACGGCTATTAACGCTTTTAAAAAGTGTGGATTAGTCCCCTATGATCCAAATATTTTCACATATTTAGACTTTGCCCCGTCTGCTGTTACTGACAAAAATCTAGCGACAAACGAACTGCCACAATCTGAAAAGGAAGAAATAATTTCTCCAACCTTTACTGCAGGGAGCACCTTATCGAAGCTCACACAATGTAAGTTGGATGAAGCGCCTCCTACAGAATCTACTTCAAACGATCCTTCACATTGTAACGATAAAGAAGCAACGGCTTCAACATCTACTGCCGGCACGACTCTATCACAGCCCATAAAATCTAAGCTGGAAAAAGAAGTTCCTTCAGCATCAGCATATCTTCGCTCTACTGAAAACCAAAGGAAAAGTAGTTTTCGGTCAGAAAGTCCTATCGACATTCGTCCACTTCCAAAGACTACTAAATCAAATAATAAACCATTACGGAAAAATGAAAAGGGCAAAGCAGCAATACTAACATCTAGTCCTTATAAATTGGAGTTAGAAGCTGAACTAAAAATAAAAGAGGAAAAAGAAGCAAAGAAAAAGGAAACAGTTAAAAGAAAAATTGATAATCAAGAAAATGAACCAAAGAAACAAAAAGTAGAGTCTAAGAACAGTCTTTCTAAATCAGATAAAGGAAAGCAGAAAAAAAAATTTGTAGATGAAGATGCAGACGAGGGAGACCACGATGCAGAATGTTTTTATTGTAATGAGTTGTCCTCAACATCAATGGCCGAAGAAGGTTGGGTGCGCTGCTGCGGATGTTTAAGATGGGCTCATGAAGCCTGCGCAGGATTGGACCCTGAAGATGACGAGGCATTTAAATGTGAATTTTGTGCAGAATGTTAATATTTCAAGTACTCGTATTTTTAAGTTGGTAGTACCATTATTTTTATGTTCTATACCTAAATAAAGATTTAATTTTGAATTTCCTTTTTGTGGTCCATATTGCCCCACCCCATGGGGCAATATGAACTTCAGACATGTGTTCAGATTTTTTTTTAACAAACAAGTTTTAAAAATGAAGTCTGGTAAGTTCATAATGATAGTACAAGGTTCACTGAACAATGTGAGTTCATTACAATTTCAAATTTCATCTTAATAATGAGGCTATACAATTTTTTATCTTAGATAGTTCACATTGCCCCAATCTCCCCTACGACTAAAAAAATTTGATATTTGATGATTGCATTTTAGGTTTTAGATAATGCAGAACTTTTTATGAAGAATAACTTTTTTTCCTAAAATTAATAATAAAAAAGTTTTCCATATGATTCCAACTTAGGGAGACATATTATATGATTTTCTCAGTTTTTAAGGAAAACGTCATTACCTTATATTTACTAGCGTTCAACAACAATTTATTACTTAACACCATTTCTCAATATGTCGAATGATAGTTGAAAGTGAGACACAATCGCTTCTATCATCAATCTGGCAGAATACTTTTAAGTCATCAACTATATCATTGATGAAGACATTAAATAATAAGGGGCCCAAATTACTTCCATGAGGAACTCCAGATGTTGAGAAGTATTCAACTGACTTATAACCATTAAACACTACATACTGGCGTCTATTATTTAAATTTGATCAGAGATGGTGATAGACCATGACCATATCTAGATAGTTTTCTCACAAGAATTCCATGGTCTAGTCTGTCGAACGCTTTAGAGAAGTGGGTGTACACAACGTCAGTCTGCTACCGCTCATCAACGATTTCGACAATAAATTAATAAATTGGGTTATATTTGCCAAATTGGTGACAGTCAAGGGACCCTTTAGGAAACCATGTTGATTTATGATTATAAAGTTGCTTAAATGGCTATACATTCTATTTTACAATAGATACCTTACAGATATTACAAATAATTGAGATTGTCCAATAGTTACTAATATAAACTCTATCGCCATGTTTGTAGGTAGGCCTAACCTTCGACGATTTCCACATATTAGATGCACGTGTTGAGTAATGTTAATGGTGGAGCAAGTAGAGGCACACAATCTTTCAAAATAAAAGCAGGGAAAAGTCAGATCCTGTTGTTATTTTATTGTGAGGTTACTGGATAATCTTGGGAGATGCACATACTAACTGAAAAATATTTTGCAAAATATTCAGAAAAACCATTAAGTAAGTATATTGGTAGGAGTATTGAGTGTTCGGCCGTTGAACGCCATTCTGTCAGAAATATTAGTTGACCCTTTTTTGGCGTGTGTGTTGCTATTGACAAAAGCCCAGAATTTTTGCGATCTGCTTTCATGCTCGACTCAGCAGATTTAGCATAATTTTTGTACGACTTGTCTATGTCAGATTTCACCTTTGCTCGTAAATATTTAAACTTGTTAGGAGTATTTACATCATTGTTGATTTTACATTCGTTATTTAATTTCGATTTCAGCTTAATGTCTTTGATAATATCCCGGGTAAACCACGGTGGATATTTTCTTTTATATTGTTTTGTTTGTCTTAGGACACACTCTTCAAACGCATTGTACAACTTACCGTAAAAGTAGCTACATGCATCATCTGATCTGTCAAATGCACGAAAGAAAGTCTAATCTATACTAGGGAGACGTTGATACAATAGCAAATTTGCTTTTCGTAAGTTATATTCATTGCAGGATATTGTTGGAAAGTTTCGTTTTAAAGTATGGCAAAAATTTAGCTTACAAGATATATTTAAAACAGGGGGATTCCGATCTTAAGCAACTAAGTTTTCAATAGACTCTCCACAAGACAGTCATTATTATAGAGAACAAGATCGAGAATATGTTCAAAATCGTTTGCAATAGCATTGTAATGAGTTAAATTAAAAATTGGAAGACAATTGGTAACAGCAGAAATAATTACATTCCCTAAATTATTATGGAGAAATGCAGCATAAGAAGATATATTAAAGTCACCCACAATAAGCAAATTATTATTATTATGCAAACATTCTATGTTACTAATTGATTCAAAAAGATTAAGGAATATTTCACCATTAGCAGATGGAGGAACATAAAAATTTAGTACATATCCACCGAAGGTAGGGTGGGGTGAATGAAAATGTTTATATTTATTTCACACGGCGGGAATTCATTACTTACAGTTATAAGAACACCTCCACCTCTAGAGCATCGCACTCCTCGAAACTTCTATCAGCCCGGTATACTGAGTAGTTTTCCGAAAACAGTTCACCGTTAAAGATTTAATCGTTAAGAGGCCTGAATACCACCGCCATATTGGAAAATATGGGATTACGATTCCTGACTTTAATACATAAAATTAGTTCTAGTCCTTTCAGTGGATAGATTAATTTATAATTCTGCGTGTAGGAACTTCAAACATATGTAGCTAGCTAGTATGTCTTAATGACATATTTTTAAAAATGGATTAATATGAAATAATTTTGAAGTTCCTGCACAAAAAACAAAACATGCTTTATTTTTTACTATATAATTTTTTCATAAAAATGTCTAGATTTCTCTAAAATCCAAATCCCATATATAATTTTTACTTCATTGTTAAGTGCTGCCATCTATTTCAGATTATCACATCTGGCAACTGTGTAAATAGTTCGTGCTATATAACATTACCCTTGGTCTAGGATTGGCGAGAGGGTGGAAGGTGGCAGGGGGTTTTGTTTGTTATTTTATTCACAATACATCACATGCAATTTTTACGTTAATTGTGCTTGGTTGTATTTTGTATTTTTTGCTGTTTCTATTATCCATTTTTCGATTCGTATGTCTATATTATTGTGAGTGGTCACGTGTTAAATATGGGTAGACGAACGAGTTCATCGTTTCTACACTTTCGTAATTTATCAAGCGGATAAGTTTTTGCCATCTAATGTCCATTTTATTTGATTTATATTTATCGGGGTCTGGGAGAACGAAATTTGAAGAGAATTTTGATTTCTCTTGACTTCAAGAATTGTGTTCGGCTGGTTGGAGATTCAATACCCCGTATTTTGTCACTTACTTGTGGATTTTGGGGCCTTTTCTCCAAAGAAATCTTCATGGATGGTTAGTTCTGTACTGGTTCTTTGGTTAAATACGTGAAGATTTATCTGAAATTCAGGATTCAGGATTTGAGACCACCGACTACACATTTCTTTGAAACCCCTATAAACAATCCCAGAGTAAGATATTATTTTCCTCTACTTATTCCTTATTCCGTTAATTGGTACTCGTAATATTTTTTTATTATAAGTCTAATTTGTTGTATTTCATCCTGTATTTAAGTAATTTTCGGTATAATTTAATTCTGGGTTAATTTTGACACGTGGTGGTTGGGTTAATTAGGGGTCAGAGTGCGATTACTTTATCATTTTTCTCATTTTAATGTAAAGAAACTTGGTTATTTTTTTCATTTATTCATGGCCAACATTACTCAATATATTTTATTATTTGTGGAAAATGTAGTGAATTCGTTTTTTTACTATGTGCTAAATCTCATTAGCTATTGGTACACAGTTTTCTATTTTCATATCATTTACTTTCTATGTTTTTGTAGATCAAGTCGCCTCATTGTTCGCGAAAATGTTTTTTTAAGTAATTATTTTCGGAAAGAAATTAAATTGTACTGTGAAAATTAGTAGGTGATTTATTTCTTTAGGTATATATTCATTTAGACCACACTAGTTTTTATTATCGTAATCAACACCAAGGTTATTCACTATTCTGCTTCCATTTATAGGTACCTAAATTATATAGCTCTTGTCAAGATGGCGAATAATAGTTAATTGTTGTTAATTTTTTTTTATTAGATTTTTGTTCTATATTTCACGTAGTTATGTTAATTGCAATCAGACAAATAATATAGTTCCATTTTAATTTATTTACTTCTCTATTTTTATTAAAAAAATATGAAATTCTACTGGTTATCATGGTTATCAGTTTTTTTTATTTCATTTGTCTTTCTCCAAATACCGTATCTTTACTTATTATTTCTTTTTAATCCAAATCAATTTAGAATTAATTATCATATATTCACGGCATATTTATATATTTTTGTCTTGTTATTTGTGTTTACATCTATTATGCCTAATGCATAAAGGATTACTCATTACATTTTGTAGTGTACCATCAGGTGACATAATTTGGCCAGTATATGTAATTTTGGAGTTTGTTCGACAAAGACTTTCAATTATTTGCCTTTTATAGTGCTTAATTTAAGTTACATTACATTTATTACTAATTCTTTGCGTTAATCATTACTGTTGTTTGAAACATTTTTTTTTAAAATAATATATTGGCTATGTCAACAAGCTCCATGTAACTAAATTATGTGGGATATTTTCAAAATTATTATATTTCAATTGGGTATTTGGTTATAGTTGATATGTTTAGAATTTTTGCCTGAAATGTAGAACAGCCAATAGAAAGTTTTTTTTTACTTAATTAGCTTTTGAATTTTTATATGCTATCGAGTTTTTAATTTATTTATCTTGCATCATTCACACAATACTTTGAGTATCCGTAATTTTTGTTCTCTTAATTTTTGAGGGTCTCTTAGTATTTAATTACTTTTACCTACTTTCTCATTTTCCTGTAGCTCAACCATGTATTTGTTATACTTTATTTAAAATTATCAATGTCTTCATTACTGGTTGTATTTTAGGGTTTTAAGCACGGGCTACAAGGTTTTTGAGCGAGGGATTAGTAAAAGTAGCTTCTGAGTAAAATACTACTACTTCACCAGCTCCCACCTGTTGGTACTACCCGGCTACGACCGGAAACTTGGTGAAAATTTTCTTGCTTTGTGTCTTACCTCCATTATTTATTTATATATTTAGGCTTTGAGCTACTAACATATCTGTATATTCGTAAACATTATTATATTTTTTTTTGTTAAATAGATCAAACTATAGTTCGACTACTTTGTTTTATTTGTTCACCACCAGGCCTCTGCTTATAGACGTTTATAACTTATTATTATTAATCTCTCTTATTTTTTAATAATAATAATACCAATATCTTTTACTTAAATATTCATATTTTTCTTATATATAAGACGTTAACTGATAGGGAGTTCCAGGACAGCAAGGAGAGCTTCTGTTTTGGCTCAGCGAAAACAAAACAGTGGCGCCCTTTTAACTTAACCCATCCCTACTCTCCGGCATTTGAGTTAGCTCGGCATAATTGCACGCTCACTTCGCTACAAGCTATCAGTTTAACTCTTATTTTATATTTCTCATATTTCTTTCAATTCTTCCATTTTCATTAATATTTTCTTTAACTCCATAATCTTTTTTTTCCTTCTCGTTAATTAGGCACAAAGAATGAGCGTGGCAACACTCGAAATTTACTTATAAAACAGTATAAAAGAAACTGAAACATTCAAAACCACTTAAATTACTAGAAAACTAACTAAATGCACTAATCATGTATGGCAAAATTCCATGTAATCAATCAATCACCTACAATCAATCATTTTCTCACACATTGTTTACATGCAAATGCTACACAAAATCCATGCACTCCCTTAATATTTCAAAATTTAATAGTACGTTTATATCACATTATCAAATCCCTCCTCCATACACCTCCAAAAATCTAAATCCACGTAAACTAAGAGTAAACAAAATGTATCAATACTAGGCCAAATTATTTATTTATATATTTATTAAATATTTTGAGTATACTGACTCAAGAAATCGGAATACATCCTTGAAATTTACATTTTTTTATCAACAATAGAATATCAATAATATTATTTTATACACCGTTTTCAGGATTTTAAAATTTAAAAGTCCAATATTGTCGCGCTGAATTTAATCTAGCGAGTGAATGCGTAATCAATGCTGCGTTGCCAGCACTTCGCCGTCAAATCAAGTAATCTGAGGATATTCCCAGCTCGTGTTTGACAGTTCCTCATGACGTCGACAAGTACTCAGGCCTCTTAAGCCATGTTTCAGTTAGCGACCTTAAAATTTGACAGAGATTGCATTAAAAAAATCTACAGTTTTAGATCGCAAGCCACTGGTATTCGGATAGTATACATTTAAGGAGTTTGAGAAATTTCTGTTAATCTTTTTACCACAAGTGCAAGTGCTCTACGATATGGTAAATGCACGTGAAGCGGACTGCTATATACCAAGCAAATCTTTCTTGAGTTTAGTTAAAGCAGTTTTGTATGCAGTACAAATATTTCGATCCCACACTGCATGATCACTATAAATAGTAGATCCTTGAGCAACTGACAGTTTAACGCAATTAGTACACTTGCGAATCTGGGATGTACTGGACATTGTGATTTTCTCCATATAAAGGACAGCTTAAAGAACTGTTGCACGATTTGGATAAATAATTAACTTCATTACAATTATAACAATGCAATACTTCTAAGGCATCATATACTTTACAGCTATCATACCCTACAAATAAGTTACCGGCTTTTAATATTATATCATACACATTCCTGTCTACCTGAATGACAGCCTGAAAGATTGCAGCATTTTTCTTAGTTGGAAAGATGTTCACAATTTTGCAATCACTATATTTAGAAGAGATATTAAGATTTAAATTCCTAATTTGATATCGAAGTATGTCTTCAGTAATTTTTTTGACAAACGCACAATACATAATTTGAGATTCACACCAGTAACCTCCTTTACAGCAGACAAGTCAGATATTTTTTCATGAACCAGTTTCATTATCTTCTCATTTTCCTCTTTAGATTAGCATCCAATAAGAATACCAACATCTTTCATAGGTTTAACAGTTCCGTTTGTGCTTTCGCAGAGAACAGTTCGTTTCGAAATAAATAAACGCCCATAAAGTCAAAGTGATTATTGAAACTAGTTTTTATAGAAATATAAAGTTATAAAAACTATATTATCAGTGAAATAGTAATAAAATAACAAAGGAATATGAGTGATAATATCGACAAAAATGTAAAAGATCCTTCGTCTTAGAATCCCAATCCTTTAGGACTTATCATGGACATCGACGCAATCCTAAGAGATACGAATGCTCGCCAACAGAATGAACAGGGAAGTATTACATCAGTTACAACACATTTACAAAATAATACAAATACAAACTAATCTAATAGTACAATTCAAAATAATGTAAACATTAAACAGCAAAAAACTAGACCCTCATTAACTTATCAATCTAATGATATGAGCCAGTTCCATATATATGTAGAAAATGAAAACGATAATTTCAAAGGCAAACTAAACCCTTTTAAGGTTGGTGAAATCATTCTTCAAAACCATTTAGATGTAAACAATCAGATAAAACAAATACAATCAATAGGTAAAAACAGAATCTGTGTAATATTTAAAGACAGTAAAAGTGCAAATATAGTTCTAAATTCAGAATTCTTAAAACAGAATAATTTGGCTGAGTTATCAGAATCATTTCTAAAAGACCGCATTATGGCATACGATTTTCACAACAAATTCGAAGTAGATTTCGTAAAACGTAAAACAAAAAATTAAAAAAGAAAATATAATTGAGTTAGAGCCTACCACCACAATAATAGTATCTATCAGATGTCAGACTCTACCAAAATATGTGGAAATTAATAAAGTTTTATACGAGGTGGAAACGTAGAAACGTACACATAAAAAGTATTGTTATGCTATAACTGTTTCCGGTACGGGCATTTAGGACGCCAATGCAGGAATAAAGAAAGGTGTATGAAATGCGGAGAAAATCATAAAACCGACGAATGTATAAAAGCCCTGAAAAAAATGTTTAATTTGTAAAGGAGATCATTATGTAAATGATTTCAAACAGTGTCCGAAACATACTAGACAAAAGGAGATTAAAAGCTATATGACTAATAGTAACTCCTCTTATAACGATGCCAATAAGGCAATCCCAAGGAAGACGTATGCCACTGTGGCCTCTTCCTACCACACTCATCAAACATAGCCTACAACCACCAATTCTAACCCCACATATCCAACCCATTATTCATTCCAAACCCAGCACTTAGATCACCAAGAAGTACACCTTCACACACAAAAAACCACATTCACCACAACCAATTACACAATTACCGAAAAGAGGACACGAGTAACCAGACAAGATAACTCCACAATTGAAGCTCCCAGAGCAATAGTTTCTCCAATAACATTACCTCAAAATGTTGGAGGAGTATTAAACTCTCCTTTTTACTTGAAAAATAATATAAATTTAAAAATAAATGAAGAAACGAAAGAATATATGCTTAGTACAATATTAGGTATTGTAGTAGAAATAATAAAAACATTTAATAAAAATAATGAAATAGAATTTCAAGAAGAAGACATAATAAGACTAGCTCAACAAAACATAGTAGATTTAGAACAAACATTCACAAAAACTGATGGAAATATTTAATCTGTTACAGTGGAATTGTAGCCATAGCAAATAAATGCAATCCTTCTAAAAAACAACATAAACTAATAACAGATTTCATTTGTACGGAAAAAATCGGTGTCACAATTAAGTTATCCAATAATACCAAATTAACTATTGTATCAATATACATTAGACCAGCAACAAAAATAACATTAAATGAATGGAATAACTTTTTTGAAAATATACCAAAACCTTATACTGTAGGTGGAGATTGCAACGCCCACCATTTAGCCTGGGGATGTATTAACACTGATAGGTACGGTAAAACACTGTTAGACAGCGTACAGCAAAATAATTTAGTATTTTTAAATGATGGTAGCATGACGTGTATAAATAATTATAATCAAAATCATAGCGCCATCGACTTAACTATTTGCAGTCCAAATATACACCATATTTTTGAATGGCTGACGTTATCAGACACACACGGATCAAACCACATATCGATTGTAGTAGAATGTCAAACAAAGTTAAAATCAGTATCACAAACAAATTATAAAATGTGTAAAGAAAGCAAACTGGGATAGATATCTCTCAGAATGTTTTAACAAAAACATTAATAACAATACTAATTTCATTAATAATCCATATGAACAAATAGGTAACACATGTTATTAACCAATCTGCAGAAGAATCTATACCTAAGTACATAAAAAATATCAAAGTAAAAGGAAAACCGTGGTGGAATGAACAATGCGATCTAGTAGTTAAAGAAAGAAAAGAAGCGTTCATCAAATATAAACAGACCTCTAACTTAACAAACCTAATGAATTATAAAAAAGCTGACGCAATTTCGAAAAAAGTTATAAAAAGTGTAAAAAGAGACAGTTGGAGATCATATTGTTCATCCTTAAACAAAAATGTAACAATGAAAAAGGTATGGGAAAAAGTTAATCTGTTTAAAAACAGAAAAACAACCCACAAACAAATGATACATGCTTCTGCAGACTGGATTTTTGATTTCTTATGTAAACTTACACCAGATTATACAAATACACCTCCTACGCAAAGTGAAGCAGAAGAATATGAAAACTCAGAATTAACAAAAGAATTCACACTGAGAGAATTAAATATAGCCTTAAGAAAAAACAATACATGTCCTGGTAAAGATAATATCCATTATTGAATGATATACCATACAGAATGGTACAATTACATTGTCGTACCAATATTGAAAAGTGGGAAACCAGAAAAGGAACCAAATTCATATAGACCAATTGCTTTAGCATCCTGTGTTTTGAGACGTACGAAAGAATGATAAAAAACAGATTGGAACATCATCTCGAACAACGCCAACTATTACCTAAATCTCAATTTGGATTGAGAAAAGATAAGTCAACGCAAGAGCTTTTATGTGAGCTAGTAGTGGATGTCTATCTTGGATTTACCAGTAACAAGTTTTCCAGTATTATATTCTTAGACATTGATGGTGCTTACGATAACGTAGACCTGGGTCTTGACGACCCAAATGGTTAAATTAGGCCTTCCTCGCCATCTTATCAGGCACATTCAGAAGTTGTACAGCAACAGGAATATTTATGTAGGAACAGATAACCAATTAGTGGGTCTAAGACAGACATCTAAAGGATTACCACAGGGAGGTATTTTAAGTCCACTTTTATATATTATCTACTCATACGACTTTGAAATCGCCCTACAAAAATATGACGTTAAGATATTCCAATTCTCAGATGATTACGCCATAAGAACACAATATAAAAATATAGAGATGTGTCACAGACAACTCAATGAAGCAACAAAAGCAGTTAAGAAGTGGTTTGAAGACAACGGAACAGCTATAAATTAAAGAAAATCGTCAGTTTGTACATTTATTAAGATATCAGAATCCCATTACAATCAGAATGGCCAACATGAATATCCAGTACAAATCAGCTGTTACGTACTTAGGAGTTATATTAGACAAAAAATTCAATTGGAAACAACAAATCTCAAATGTTATTAAAAAATGTGAAAATGCTATCAATATTGTCAAAGTGTTTAGTCACCAAAAATGGGGAGCAGGTCCAAATATAATTTTCTATAAATCATTCATATGATCAATCATCGATTATGGAAGCATTTTATATGGGAAACGCTGCTAAATGTCACACAGAAAAGATAGAAAAAAATAAAAATCGATGTTTAAGATTAGCAATAGGAAGTTTACAAAGCTCGCCAATAAATGTCTTGGAAGTGGAGTGTGCAGAACCCCCATTACATCTCAGAAGACAAATGCTGAGTGACAGGTTAATTTTAAAAATTAATAGTAAACAAGGTGAGGGTCAAAAAAATATACATAATTTATTCATTGCAGGCCTAGAATCAAGATATTGGGAAAAGAAAAGATTACCACTTATAATAGAGAGTTATAACTGGATTATCGATTACAAAAATATTCTCTATGAAAGCAAAGTACAATCATGTTTTTCTGTGCCTTACAAAACATTACTAAAACCACCAACAACATATAATACATCGTATAACAAAGAAGACGTAACAACCAAGGTTCAATTTCAAAGACAAGTCAATGAAAAATGGCACAACTTCGAGAAGATATTTACAGATGGATCAAAAAGGAATAATAAAATAGGATTTGCCTTCTATCATGAAGAAGATAAATATTCAGAAAGATATAAGTTACCCCAATATACCTCTATCTATACCGCAGACCTAATGGCAATAAAAAAAGCACTAGAATGCTGCCATAGATATGAATCCCACTCAAAATATGTCTTATTTTCAGACAGCAGAAGTGCAATACAAAAATTGGAAAATATAACACCTAATTCCGAACTAAATCACATAATAGTAGACATCTCAAGAATATGTAACGAAATCCAAAGCTTAAACAAATAAATTCAGTTAGTTTGGATCAGAGGACACATACCCCAAAAAGAAAAAGTAGCCGAACTAGCGAAAAGGGCCACAGAGGAGGGAATTAAAATTCATAATTTCAAAATCCCAACAACAGATATGCGACAATTGGCAAAAACATTACGAGGAATATAGGGGAGGTCAAAAGTACAAAGCGATTGAACCAATAGTAAAATATAAACCTTGGTTTCATAAAGACAACGATCGGACTTTCATAAGAACTATTACCAGAATTAGATCAGGACATTGTTTAACACCCGAGAAAAAATTTAAAATGGGCCTTTCTAAAAATGAAAGCTGTCGGAGAAACAGGTACACTACAACATTGCTTACTAGAATGCAATATTCACGGCTATATCAGAATTTTATACAATGATTGCAAATATATTACCTTTGCCTGCTAGTTTGGATACAATATTAGCATCTAAAAAAAATGAGGTGAGGAAACTATTATATAAATTAACAAAAGAAACTAACATAAAATTGTAAACGAAGTAAAATGTTGTAAAATTTCTAACCATTCAAGATTTTGAAAAAAAAATAAAGGAAAAATCTGATATATATATATATATATATATATATAAATAAAATAGTTGAAAAAGGAAATATTAGAAAGAAGAAAAAAGCATAAGCACAAAAAAATTCATAAAAAAAATACCTGAAAATAATAAAAAAAACATGAGCATAAAAAAGCATAAGCATAAAAAAATATATATGCATAAACATAATAATAGAAATAAAAATATATGTATATGTAAGCTTATATATGTTCCACAAAATTTTATAATCAAATAATAAATTAAACTGGCCTTTTGGTTTACTAAAACCAGTGCCATTAACTTGACACACGCACATTAATATGTTTAACTGTAGTCAAATGTAAACTACCATCAGTTGGATTAATATTATGCATTAGCTCAGACTTCATTTGTTTTCTGAGCCCTATTCTTCGATTGTATGATTAAGTTTTGTTGTAACAGTGATGGCTAGTCGGAATATTCCCACGGGGAATTTCCACTGGAAAAGGGAAAATTCCCGGGGATTTCCCCAAACCCTAATTCCAGGGAAAAGGTGGGGAATTTTGCTAAAAATAAAATTCATACAATTACGTACGGGATGTAGCACTTGGCAAAAACAAGTAACCCTCCATTTCCGATTGAACAGAAAAAACTGAAATTGATCAATATTGTAAATGTCGGCAGCAGGGGTACCTGGACTTTCATGCATTTCACAATCAGCAATAAATATTGAGTCAGAGACTGAGACAGAATCTTCTTAAAAGGATGAAGAAATTCCTCAGGACTGAGTATGATGGGGATGAGGTTAATAGCTCAGAAACTGAGGATTAGTTTTGTTATTACATAATATCATAATACTTGATATTCTAAGCAAATATTTTATTTGTGTTGTTTTAGTTAAAATGTATTTTTTATTTATTTTTCTTAACTGAGAATATAGATTTTTTAAAAATATTATATACTCACACTCGTCATAATCATTTGTTTTTTGCTCTAAGAAAATATTTTATTTATGTTGTAGTTGAAACTTATTTTTTACAAAGAAAATGTATTTTTCTTGTGCCCGAGACGTCATTTTTCTTTTTTTTAATAAAAAATGGATAAGGTAATGAACCATTTATCGACGCGACTATTTATGGGCACCATGTTCTTTGTTAACCATTATTAAGAAAACGGCCCAAAATTAATTCAAAATTTTTATTTCTGTTACTTCCTGATGTAGTTTGGCAGTCGAAAATTGGTTTCAGTATTTCTATCAAGATATTTTGTATTCTTCTTGCTTATATTAAAGCAATGTTGCCAATATGCATTTCATTGCCAACATATATGTAACCAATTATGGACATGGGTCGATAATTGGTGATAGCTTTTTGGTTTATTTATATCTACGGGTCTGACTAATAAAACGGCCCAGGCTTTGGATGATGTGAAAACAGGAGTCCCAGTTGCAACAGCGGCTAAAAATCATGGAGTACCAAGAACCACATTGATTAACAAAAAGGAAGGAAAATCGGCTGTTATTTGTTGCCCTGGTCCGTCTAGGATTCTTAGTCCAGAAAAAGAGAACATATTAGTTCAATGGATTTTAGCAATGGCCAAAAGACATTTTCCAGTTACTAAAACCCAGTTATTAGATTCTGTACAAAAAAATATGCATCAATAGAAGGAACTTAAAACATTTAAAATAATAACAGACCAAGTGATAAGTGGTACCGATTGTTCCATAAGCGACACCCGCAAATTTATCCTAGGATTTGTCAAACTCAGATTCAAAGTAGAGAAAGTATATCTGATGACCAAATAGACTATTAAAGGTCACGTTGCTTTGACAGGTCGGCTATCTTGTCTGGGACCAAACAAAAGTGGTATAAAGCTCTTAGTTTGCACTTCTCATGTCCATTTTTATTTAAAATAAATATATTCATAAGCATATTTGATTGTACTATTTAGAAATCTCATTCAACATTTGATATGTTTAATTTCAGTTAGATACATTCATCAAAAGTAAATATAAAGAGAACAATTCCTTCTACAAGTGTTTAATAATTTGAAATCAAAAGACACAAAAATCCGGTAATTTGAAATGATAAACATAATTTTTAAAACATTACATTTGACTTATTGAATAATTAATTGTATTGTAATTTTTTGAAACTATAAAACTAATGATCATTATATGTATGGTTTATTTAGCAAAAACAGAGCTAATACAATTAGGTTTAGTCAACAATATATAAAAAGTCAATATTAGTCTAAATTAAAACACATCTACATTAGAATATAGTACACATAAGCTCTAAAATGATATATTAGTCATAAAAACTAAAAATAAATACAACAATAATACTACATCCATACATAATATGAAATAAAACCATAGAAAACAAACTAGTCACGGCTATTTAACAATATCAAAACAAGAAGCACAAAAGTCTCTTGGCCGCCCTTTAAAAATTTCCAAACCTATACTATTTTTTATATCGGATGGTAAAGCATTGAACACATCCAATCCTTTTAGAAATACGGAATTATAAGTTAAACTTTTGTTATATCTACGTACCTGATAGTTACTGCTATGTCTGGTATTGTAATGATGTACTTCATTATTAATAATTAAATTATTCCGCAGATATACTGGTGCAATACCAACTTTAACTTTGTAAACAAATACAAGAGTATGATATTCGAACAGCTTTTTTATTTGGCAACCAGTTGAGTGTTTCATTTATTGGAGTGTATTTTGAGCAATATAGAATAATTCGCATGGCACGAGTCTGCATCTTTTGAAGTCTATTCATCTCATTATGATTAAGAAAATATAAAATAGTTGCACAATAATTAAAATGAGGTAGTACTATAGTATTGTACATCTTTAATCTTGCCCATTGACTAAGATACTGAGAACACCTCCTAAGATAGTTGATTTTAAAACCAATGGTTTTTATAATCTGATTGGCATGATTTTTAAATTTTAATTCACTATCAAAAGTTACACCCAAATACAAAAACTTGTCTACCCTTTCAATTTCATTTTCTCCAACTTTTAATTTTAAATTTAATTCATTCAGCTGGCGACTATCAATTTTTCCCAATAGCATCCACTTAGTCTTATTGGCGTTTACCTTTAACAGATTCACACAGCAATAATCATAAGTGTTATATTAATAGTTTTAGTATTATATTGCAAATCATTACCATTGAAGTATATTAAAGCATCATCTGAAAATAAATCCATTTTGCAATCTCCTGCAACGCTTACAATATCATTCAGATATATCAGAAACAATAGTGGCCCCAGAATACTACCCTGAGGTACCCCTACATTATTATCTATTCTATGCGAATGTAAATTGTTCAGTTTCTGTTGTCTTTCAGTGAGATAATCTATTAGCCACTTCCAAGCATCACCATCAATACCAATATTTTGAATTTTTTTGATTAATCTTTCTCTATCCACTGTTTCAAAGGCTCTTTGGAAATCAAGAAATACTGCTATAATAAACATATTGTTTTCCAATCTGTTAGAACACATTGTAAATCAGTTTCACAGCTATGTTTACTACGAAATTCCGACTGGTATTCGCATAGTATTTTATTTTCCTCTAAATAGTTTACTATCTGTCCATAAACGACTTTTTCCAATATTTTACCAGTAGCATTAATCATATTCACTGGCCTTAAATTTGCTGCTTGAGTTGTATTAGGTACTTTACTCAATTCCAATGAACTGTTCACTAAATTTAGCAAGGGATCACACAAACTACTAAAACATTCTTCTTTTTTAATGAATCCACAATTTTCAGCTGCAAATGATTTATCTATTAGTGCTGTAATTCCTTCAATGCTTTTATTCAAAGAATTTGGCATTTCATTCATATCTGATAAAATCTCACCATTCCCCATATCCAACACATTAAAATTACTTACCTGATCATTTGTTGGGACAAATTCCCTTAATGTTTTCCACATTTCAATAGGATTATTCTTATATAAATCTATTTTTCGTTCCAAATATTTTCTCTTTTCTTCTCTAATTATTTTAACTGCCAAATTTTTTTTTTTGTTTATAGATTTCCCAATTTTCAGCTGATTTATTAGAACTGTATATTTTAAAACTTTCATTTCTCTCATTTGTAGCTTGTTTTACCCTGTCATTCCAAAACCCCTTATAGTGATTATAAATTTTTACTTGCCGTTTTGGAGCTACCACATTTAATATTGACAAAACCTTCTCCTCAAATTTTATATATCTATTATTCAAATCCCATTCGTTATAATCCCAATGCAATATGTCTAATTTATTACTTAAAGCTTGATAATCAACTTTCCTACCTCTAGTTTCTATACACAGCACCAACTTTTTTAAAATCCATTTTTAATGACACCATAATATTTCGATGAGTACTAATTTTTGGTGTATCGCATACATTCACAACTGCTTCTGTATTGCTCAGTACCAAATCTATTAGAGAATTTCTCATATTGCTTATATGAGTAAACTCTGTCACCAAATTTATAAACCCCATATCAAAAATAAAATTCCTTAACCTATTACTATATATATATTGTTGTCACACCAATCTAAATTGAAATCACCAACAATAAATATTTTTGAATTCATCTCATTAATGTTTTCTTCACACCAGTCCTCAAACAATTGCAAAAATTGCACTGTGCTACTGCTCGGAGACCTATATAATGAACACACCGTAAACTCCTTATTTTGGTAAAGGAATGTTACTCCTGTCAACCAATAGACCTTATCAACATAACTTTTGAAAACATCTACCATCTTTAAGTTATTCTGAGTTAAAACCGCAGTACCACCTGTATGTCTGCTACTACTGTACGTTCTGTCCATTGATAAATGCTTTTCAAAATTACATGGATCAATTTAACTCCATGTTGCTTATTGCATAGAAATTTGTGATGAACATAAATAATAAAGGCACTACAAACCACTAAAATTTTGTCAATATAATGCTTACATTTATTATTTATCTGTATTTGTTTGATATTCATTATTTTTCGCTATATAGTTGTTGCGGTTATTATTGCAAACTATGATTTAGTTAATTATCATTAATTTTATGTATAAGCATTTATGTTTTCAGATTATGGGCTTTTTTAGGTTCTTACCTCTCAGCCCTTATTTCTATTGTTAATAATATCTTTCTCTATCTTCTCTATGTATAGAAAGCATACTAATATAATAGGAATAGGACCTGAACAAATTTTAAGAAGTCGTATATCTCTCTCTACATGTATTCTAACGTTGGAAATTTTTCGGGTACCTACCTTCTAAATCAGTTGGATGAAGCTGATCTATATTTTTAGTGAATGAGCTCCTAATATTTCTACAGCATCTCCTATTAAAAACCTTCGACCAGCTAATATAATTTCACCAGGTAGAATACCATTTAACATAGATAACTTTTATCAATTTTGATTTAAGAATCCACAGTTATCTATCAAGAATTTATGGCTGTAGGCGCTGCTCTTTTGATAATGCATCTAATAATTCACTCAAAGATTATATACAGTATTAGAAATATTCTGTGGGCACATATGTTTAGTCAATGTGTTAGAAAGAAACAAATACATATAAATTCAGTGTATTATTCTTTTTCGCTAACATGATATCATAAAGTGGAAAACGTGCGATAGGTATATGTCCATAACGCCAAGGAGTTACAAAATCTTTGTAGGTACTAACAGGATAACAGAAACAGTGTTGCCAACTTTCATTGTATATTTATATTAATTGTAAAATGCATTGTTCTAACACGAGAACAAGTTATAAGAAGGAGTACCGGTAATTGTAGGTGAAAAACGGGCGACACATCACTCAAAAATATCATTACAGCGAGTACAGTCACGAAAGTTAGGGAGGTTTAAACAAATAGATATAGACGGGGAGACTATTTATATACCAAAACAAGCAATCCTAGTAATTTTCGAGGGCAATGCCTTGCCAACGCACATAAAAATAAATAGTGTAATATGTCCAGTAGAAAATTATGTACAAAAAGTAACACAATGTTACAATTGTACAATTGACACGTGGTCAAACAATGTCGGTCTACAAATAGTAGGTGCTTAAATTGTGGTGAAATAAAAGAAGACGATCACACATGCAACGATCCGGAAAACACTTTCTGTATATATTGTAAGGTTAACAATCACAAATCGATTTCTAGAGCATGCCCTACATTTGAACAACAACAAAAAATAAAAGAACACATGGCACAAAATAATACTACCTTTCTTGAGGCAAAAGCAAACATTTGTAATTCTTATGCTAATGTCACACTATTAAAGAATTTTGAAACTTTAATCAATACTCCAGAAAATTTTACCGCCCTTCCAAACAAAAATATGAACCACAATAAAAATAATAATAATAGCCGCCGACCTAACATTCAATTATCCGAAACAACAAATCCCAGAAATGAAACAAATAACCCTCCCACCGTACACGACCCTCCATCTCCACCAACACCTCTCAGCAATACTCCTAAAAAACGAAAGGTGAATACACGCGGAGAGGAAATGCACCCTCCAATGTTTCCTAGAAACTTCGGACCAGAGCATCCGATTCAAATAGGCAAAAAAACAACGAGTATGGAAGTTGACTTATGCAGTGATAAAGATGATCAATTAGTCACTCTTTTTAATATCTTAAAGAATATATTAGACGATATAACAAGTTTTGAAGACTTGGGAAAAATTGATATAGGTTACGTAAAAAATAAACTTAGCAAATTCCGAAATGGCTAATAAAAACAATACAATAAATATTTTGCAGTGGAACTCGCGTTCCGCTGTAGCAAATAGATACAGTTTAATAAAATTCTTAAAAGAAAATAATGTGGATATAGCGATCTTAGCAGAAACTTGGTTTAAACAGGACAAACAAATCAAATTTGCAGGGTATCACATCGTTCGGGCAGATAGAGCAGATGGCTATGGAGGAACAGCAATCCTGTTTAAAAACCAGATGAAAAGCGAAAAAATAAATTTAAATCTGAATATCCACGAACATAGAAATATGTTCGAATAGAAATATGTAAATCATCAAAAATCTCAATACTATCCTTGTACTGCCCACCAGGTATAAATATAAACAGCAACGATTGGGAAAACATATTTACTACTATAAATTCTCCCGCTATTCTTGCAGGTGATTTTAACGCCCACCATGAAATCTGGGGATCGCACAAAAACGACCAAAGAGGGAGACTGCTGGCTAATATTATAGACAACCAAGAACTAATACTTCTAGATGATGGATCACCGACTAGACTAACACACAACGAATACAAATCTGCAGTAGACCTAACTTTTTCTTCACCTAATATATCCAATAAAATAACCTGGAAAACGCACACTAATACCTTAGGATCAGACCACTACCCAATCATATAAATAAAGGCGATTGGAATTCTTATAAACAGAACATTGACAACTTCTTTGCACATGACAATCCCATTTTCAGCAACATCAATGAGAAATACTCATACTTTATGGAAGGAATAAATAGTTCAGCAAATAATTCCATCCCAATAAATAAACCATTTAAACCAAGAGGTGGAAAAATAACACCGTGGTGGAATGACGAGTGCAAATGAAGCTTCCAAAATTAAAAGAATTCTACGAAAAGTGGCAAGACAATCCTGGATTACATATTGCAATAATCTCAACAAAAATACGCCCATGACTCAAATATGGAATCAAGCAAAAAAAATGAAAGGAAATCTAACTAACCGAACCAAATCCACAGATGACAACTGGGTAGAACCGTTTTTAGACAAAATTACACATCCAATGGTACTATTAAATCCCAAGGAAATTACAACAGCAATGCAAGCAGAAGATACACCAGAAATTTTCCAGTGGAGCCTGGAATTTGGAGAATTAGAAAATGCTCTCAATATTTCAAAAAACACGGCACCTGGAGAAGATGACATTAAATATGCAATGCTGTTACATTTACCTAAAAACGCAAAAATGTTTTTATTGGAAATATTCAACGAAATATGGTCAACCGGGAATTGCAACATACAAGATTAGAAACAGGTGATAATCATTCCAATTCTAAAACCTGGGAAAGATACTGAATCTTATAGAGGAATATCGCTTCACTCATGTGTTCTCAAGACCTTTGAGAGTATAATCAAAAATCGACTAGAGTGGTGGATAAACCAGAACCAAATATTACCCATAACCCAATATGGATTTAGAAAAGGATTCGGCACAATTGACGCGGCATCACACATTACCATAGATATACAGAACACATTCTCAGAAAATGGATACTTAATTGCAACTTTCTTAGACCTTCAAAGTGCTTACGATACAGTGAACATCCCAATACTAAAAGATAAAATGAAAGAATTGAACTTCCCGGAACGAATATGTAACCTATTATGTCAAATGCTATCAAATAGGAAAGTATATATTAGACACAATAATTGCCTAATCGGACAACGACATACCTCACTGGGACTACCTCAGGGATCAACATTATCACCCCTATTATTTAATATATTTACTGCTTGTTTACACTCAATAACAGAGGAAATAACTATAATACAATATGCAGATGATATTGTTTTATACTCACAGGAAAAGAAATACGATCGTGGATTACATAAACTAAAGAACTCATTTATTCCTTTGATTACCACCATCCGGAACCTAGGACTTCAGATCGCGCCTCATAAGTCAAGCATCAACGTATTTTCTAGACATATTGTACAAAAACCTGAAAATATCCAATTAGGTAATGCTCTACTACCATACAACGATGAAGTCAAATATTTAGGAATAGTACTGGAGAGCAAGGCTAACATGGAAACCATTCATACATTCATAGAACTCATATGAACAAAGTGCACAAAAGCAATAAATTTCCTGAAAATGATTATGAGGACGTGGTGGGGAGCTAGTCTAGATATCGCACTTTTGTTCTACAGAGCTTACATTTGATCTATAACGGAATATGGAAGCATACTGTACGGATCAGCAAATGACACAAACCTAAAACAA
This sequence comes from Galeruca laticollis, assembly GCA_963921935.1. Taxonomy (NCBI): domain Eukaryota; kingdom Metazoa; phylum Arthropoda; class Insecta; order Coleoptera; family Chrysomelidae; genus Galeruca; species Galeruca laticollis. Next base: position 102,077,607 of record OY998180.1, on the reverse strand, counting down.
CTAGATCTTGTCCAGAATAAAGCTCCTAGAATTTGCAACGGAGCAATGAAGTCTACACCTGTCGAAGCTATTAGAGTAGAAGGAAAAGATCCGCCACTAAGATTGAGAAAAGAATACTTGGCTGAAACAATGATTTTAAAATGCAAATTAAAACAGTCGCCACTAATCCATAAAGTATCTGTTTTAAACTGCAACGATTCGACAAAAACATACTGGATCAAAAAAAATTCGCCTCCACTTTGTATAGGTTTTCATAATACGAGCAACACAACATTGATGCAACACACGAGAGATAAATACTTTGAATTATATCAAAACAAACCAAAAATTATAATACCGAGATACTTTGAAACTGCTCCTTATAATCAAAATTTACTCGAAAGAATTACAGATAATAACGAAAGTAGCATGGCAGTATACACTGATGCATCAAAGAATGAGTTAGGTACTGGGTGTGCATTTTATATCCCCGAAGGAAAAATAGAAAAGAAGTTCAAAATCAATTCTCATAGTTTGATTTACACCACAGAGGCATACGGAATATTGAAAGCCTTAGAATACTTAGCATATCAAAACCAACATAAAAACATTACGTTATTTTCGGACTCACTATCCGTCCTACAGAGTATAAATAAACCAAACAATCAAAGCTCCTTGTATCTCATCCGTATATTTACAAAATTAAGGTCATCTTAGGACAACTCACCTCAAGGAAATTCGACATACAAATAGCTTGGGTTAATCTCACATAGACATAAAACAAAACGAGCACGTAGATATTTTAGTAAAAGAAAATATTGACACAGGAGAAGCATATTTTGAGAATAATTGTCTATCGGATTGCATTAACATATGCAAAAACAATTTGTATAAAAAATGGACCATACACAGTATACTTTGTTACAAAAATAAATACTAAAAAAATGCTGGTACAGGAACACTCCTTACAGCCGAAGACAGATGGTCTCCTTAATAAGCATGCGATTCGGACATGCATTTTACATCGCTCATCTCAACAAAATCAAAGTAATAACATCTGATCTATGCGAAGAATGTAATGAAAGGGCTGACTTCTTAAAATGCAAGAAATTCGAAACTCACAACATCCTAATAGGAGATTTTAGAGAACTTGGGATTGAATTCCCAATCAACATGCAATTCCTCTTGGGCACCAATAACAAAAAGGTCCTTGACGTAATCATCATATTTATCAATAAGACAAATATATTTATCTATAAAGTCCATTGTTAGATGCTAATACCTATGTTTTGTTCCCTCATGTATATATACCTTCCTATCAGTGGTCCACCTGTATTGCTAGAATAATGCCTTGAATGACCCCTAAGCGAGAAGCGTGTGACCTTGTCTTTCCTCATAGTCGATGTAACCCTTAAGCATGTACACAAAGCTATAGAATACTTATTCCGATTTTATCAACAGTGTTCCTGGCTGCATGGATCCACTCCTGATGCCAAACAAAAAGTTATAAGAAGCTTTTAATTATGATAATTCGAGAGGTTGTAACAGATCAAGATAATTAATATGATCTATTTGTTAAACATTTTATTGTAATGCTGGAAATTGTTCTAGTTTTCAGTTTTAAAGTAGTTAAAACCTTTACTTTTTTCAGATTTGGCAACGTGAAAGATGTTGCTAAACACTTGGTTGGTATTCGTCTGGTAGGTACCGCCCTCGAGAGACGCAAGCGCGAATCGTAAAAGTATTAGGAATATTCTATGGCAACATCAGAGTCATAAGTGAAAATATGTTGTAAAGAAACAAGTATATTCAATGCATCACATATTTTCTTTAACAGGGTATCATAACATGCCAAAGAATTATCTTTGCCCAAATTGTTTTTCAAATATCACTCCAATCATTATAAAGATTCTAAATAAGTTGAACGTTTTATAATTTTAATGGATATAATATGAAAACCAATAATTAGACAATATTGACATTGAATAGGCTACTTTTTTAAATCATTTATTATTGCAACTCAATAATTAAATACTGTACATATCCTGTAGTAACGATGGTAAACCGCCTGTAATTCCTATGCTCCTGATAAAACGATTTCGTCTACATCCATAATTCTTCTATTTTTATCTATCCCCTCTCTTTATTTTCAATCTACACGTTGGAATTGTAAGTGCCCATATAATATTCCTTTTTATTAATAACAGAAATTATACTTCATTGAAATTCAATGTAAAACGATAATCCTCTCATAGTCAACGGAAAAATATTAGGGTCATGTGGCATTACCAGTGTGTTAGAGAGAGGCAACAGTGAGATAGACAATCAAATGTCAGCGTAGATTATTACAGTTAAAATAAGGATACTAGAATATACGAATCACGCGTGCATCTCACGAGTGTGGTACCTACCAGACGAATACCAACCAAGTGTTCAGCGACATCTTTCACGTTGCAAATTTGAAAAAAGTAAAGGTTTTAACCGCTTTCAAACTGAAAACTAGAATAATTTCCAGCATTACAATAAAATGTTCAACAAATAGATCGGATTAATTATCTTCATCTGTTACAATCTCTCGAATTATTATAATTAAAAGCTTCTTATAACTTGTTCTCAGTTAGAACAATGCATTTTACAATTAATATAAATATACAATGAAAGTTGGCAACACTGTTTCTGTTATCCTGTTAGTACCTACAAACAATTTGTAACACATTGACGTTTGGACATGTACCTAAGGCACGTTTTCCACTTTATGATATACTGTTTGCGAAAAAGATGAGTACACTGATTTTATATGTATTTGTTTCTTTCTAACACACTGACGTTTAAACATATGTGCCCACAGAAAATTCCTAATACTGTATACTGCAGCTGGTGATGAAAAGGAAAATTTGACAGTTTTAGTTACTACAAACTCAGCTGGTAATATGGCTCCACCTATGATTGTTTTTTCCTATACCCGAATTCCCGGACATATTGTTTCAAGTGGGGGGAATGGGGCATTGGAACCTCAGAAAATGGTTGGATGTGTGCCACCACGTTTTATGAATACATCTGCAATGTCTTTAATCCATGGTTAGTAGCACAAAATATAGAGAAACCAATTATACTTTTTTTGGATGGGCATGTACCTAACTAACTTAATCCATGGTTAGTAGCACAAAATATAGAGAAACCAATTATACTTTTTTTGGATGGGCATGTACCTAACTAACTTAATCCATGGTTAGTAGCACAAAATATAGAGAAACCAATTATACTTTTTTTGGATGGGCATGTACCTAACTAACTTTTCACTTATCTAATTTCTGTGCGGAAAATGGGATAGAGTTAGTTGCTCCTTACCCAAACTCTACTCACCTACTACAGTGGTATTTAGACCACTAAAAGTGGCATATAAAAAGGAAGTTGAGAAATGGAGTATGGATAATCTAGGTAACAGAATGCAAACGCAACATTTTCCTCAAGTTTTGAAAAAGGAACTGAACGAAATAACTGATGATACCGTCAAGAATTGATTTCAAGGTACTGGATATGTCCTTTTGACACCAAAAGTGTGCATTTTGAAAAAATTTCGTTAAAAAATGGTTTCTCACACATTTAAAAACAATCCTATATGCCTAAAATCTATATCATAAAATATCTATAAATGAATACTTAAAAATTATATTATCATTGTTAAAAATAATATCTATCAAAAAATTTTTTTAATTATCTCAAAAATGTATCTTCTTCTTCTCATTGACTTTCAGACCTTAAGGTCCATAGTCTCCCTATTGGGATTCCTAGCCTCATTTTTCCGGCAGCGGTGGCCAGTCGCTTGGCCAACCCTACTGCTTTAAATCAGTAGGGAGTTTGTGAATTTGGTGATTTAGTTTCTGCTCTGAAGTCTGTCCTTTGCTTCTTCTACTATTCTTTTCCATTCTTTCTGGTCTTTTGCTTTGTTCTTCTAGTCATTTATTCCAATTTCTTTAAGATCTTCTTCTACATCATCCAACCATCTAGTTTTCGGTCGTCCCCTTGCTCTTCGTCCTTGTCTTTTACTTTCCTGTATTTTCTTGACACACCTTTCATTACCTAGACGTTGTACATGTCCTACCAACCTTAATCGTTTACTTCTTATTTCATTTGTTATTATTGGGCTATTGAATTTTTGATTAACTTCGTAGTTTCTTAATATTCTCCATACTCCATTTTCTTTAATTGGGCTGTATATTTTCCGTTCCCAGATTTCTAATGTGTTTTCCTCTTTTTTTGTTAAATTCCAGGTTTCTGTGGCGTAAAGTATGACTGGTCTAATTACTGTCTTGTATATTTTAATTTTTGTGTTTGTAGACAATATATTTGATTTAAATGTGTCTTTTAATGCATAGAAACATTTGTTACCCTGTTGTATTCTGTTATTTATCAAAAATGTTTCTACTTATAATATAATACGTATATATTTAAAAAATATTTCAAAATATCTCAGAACATATAATTAAAAATTACACTTGTATTACTTAACTTATAATTAATATTTATGTCTCAAAACTTTCACTGAATTCTCTCAAAAATAAAATATCAAGTGCTTGGAGAATCAACTAAAAAATTTTATTTAATAAAAAATGTTGGGCAAAATCTAACCAAGTGATCATTCCCAGGTTAATAATAAAAGTCTCTATTAAATATAAATAAAATTAAATTGATAATTTAATTACCTGTATTCCTCTCTTGATAATTACAATTATCGTGGTGTGCTTTAAGTCTTTGGACTAACCCTTGAATATATTTCTTGCACTTTCTACAAATAGCCCTACATCCCAATTTATTTGGATTTGTTGTCTTAATATAGAACTGCCATATTGGGTCATCTTTTCTTCCAATCATTTTACTTTATTTATATGTTTTCACTTGACTTAACTAACCTAACTAGCGTGAAATTGTTGGGCAACGTCAATTTATAGGTTGAGAAGGAAAACAAGCCTCGACAGGAATATTCTTGCAAAAAGGGAAAAATGTATTGACACAAGAAATAATGAAGTTTCTGAAAGCTCTGAAGACAAAGAAGAGTGGCAAAAAAGTGGTAGCAGTTTGGATGATGTAGAAATATTTAAAAATGAGCAAACATTCTGTGAGACTCCACAGACTGACAATATTTCTGTTGGCAATTACATTTTGATAAGTTTTAGGCAGCAAAAAAACTCTTTTTAAATGACTGCGTACTACAGAGGTTATTTGAGGAAGAAATGGAAGTAATGTTTATGAAATCAGTTAAAGAAAAAAAGTGTTTTATTTTTAATTAAAAGGACATCTCCAGTGTTCCTAAAAAATCAATATTAGGAATTTTGCCAACCCCTGAAGTTCATGAATCAGGAGAAAGACAAACTTAGTTGTTCCCCCTAGTACAATTAATTAAAAATTTCATGTCGGTTATTAATTTTTGTGGTGATATTTTTTCAACAAAAAAATAATAAAAAACAGGGAAAACAGAATTTCATATTTAGACATTGACAACGGGATTTTTAAGCAATATCATACAAAGAGGACAAATTCCCAAAAGCACTTTGATGTGCCATACACAATTAAAGACAAATTTTGTTCCTAATAATGTCGATAATTGGTTGTCTACCTTATTTTAATTTAATTTTTGTCTTGCCATTTCCTATCATGAATGAATGGAATGAAAATTAAACTGAAATAGACAAAAACGTATCTGGAATTATTGGGGAAATTTCCGGGAGCATTTTCAGGACTCCCTAACACTCCGTTCCCAGAAATTTACCCATCACTACCCTCGGGGCCCTTGTGGAGGTTGCGCTGAAAATATAAAGGGTGGTAAACCTTCCCTGGGATCCAGACAACAATTCCTCCAAGTTTCAGAAAAATGGATCGAACAGTTTAGGAATGCATAAAGAACAGACATATAGACACTAAATATTTATATAAGTATATGAAATATTTTTTGTTTGGTGTCTGTAAATCCATATACAAACGTATTTTGTAATGTATTACAATGTAGTAATGATTATAATATAAAAATTTAGTACATTCTGTATTATAATATTTGTATTTTGTTTTTGATAAATTAATTCATTTAATATTGGTATCTACATCAAACATGAATAACAGCAGACTTGTACTTCCATCTGTTGTTCTTCTTGAACAATTTGAGAATGTGTCTTCATCTATTGCACATGACATGCGAGAAAATAATGAACTATTAAATGTAACTCGCTTTATTTAATTGTAGGAATTGGTAAAACTTCCCTGGAGTCTGGACAACAACTCCTTCAAGTTTCATAGAAAGCAGTTGAACAGTTTGCATAAAGGACAAACATACCGACGGATGCTAAATTTTTATATAATAGATTAGTTTTTTTCCAATTAAAACAATGGAAATAATGTTTGATACTTGTAATAAGTATAATTGAAATTTTTTTAAGAGATATTTGAAAGTTTTGTTCTATTAAATTGTTCATTTTGATTATTTAAATAGCTTAACGTGTAAACTTACAGTCCATATGCAGCGGCCCTATTCCAATATGGTCTATTTTCAATAAAATCTGCTAATTTCTGTACACGTTCCACAAACATACAACAGCATGGTGCTTCACAGCATATCAGTAAGAATCCAGCAAAAATTTGCCACAGGCCAGCCAACAGGTTTGCTACAGATATTGTCACACATACCCATACCCCCAAAAACATAGCAACTGAAAGAATTCAAAATAAGAAACATAAAGCAACATCTTTTCTTAATGTTTGATGATAAAAAAATTAATTATATAAGTATGCCAATTTGCAATTATATTAAAATATGAAAATTTTGAACTTCTTCTATTGATAAACTGTATTTAGTTTTTAGAACTTTAGGAAATTGGGCTGAAAATATAGTGGTAAGTAAAATTCTTTAAAATATGTATGAATGACAACTTTTAAGTTTAAGAGTATAAGGAGGCATCTTTATGTATACTAATAAAATGTATATGATACTAAGATATTATAAAGAATTAAAATTGTCTTACCAAATCCTCCGAAAGTGCCAACTCCTCTTCCAGCAAATTTCATCCACCATGGTATATCGTCTTTTGCTACTGGATCTTGACCTGGCCGTGCCATTAGGGCCGAAATTTTGTCTTGAAATGACTAAAACAAATAATATTCTGATATCACATGAATTAACAAGACATTATTAAAATATCGCACCATTTTTTAAGAAAATATTGAATATTAACAATACACAACTCTTTTTCTCGCTCCTATGAATATTACCATAATATTACTGTCAAGCCTAAACGTCAACTTGACACATATTACTTGTCATTCATAATTGCCATGTTCAGTAACTGCATCGCAGAGACGACGGATTTTTGGTCACGGGCCGACCAAATAAACCATAGATATAAACGAACTTCTAACCTCGTTTTTACCTATACTTTTCTTTTAGGGACTTACGGTTCTTTTGCTAGCAGTTTTTTGTTCTTATGCTGTTTCAGATTTTATTTTTCATTATTTACGGCTATGTCTACCCCTGTTGCAATTTTGGTCGCTACTTATGTTCATCCTCCTACTGAGGAGGAAGAAGCATGGACAACTAAAAATTAAATGTTTGTATAAAAAACACTAAAGGTTATGTATGAAAAAAACACTACGAAACTACTACATAATCTCACAACATCTCATATTAATCTTTCTCGTCAGTCAAAATATTCCGAGCAAACGGATTTACATCGGACTGGTCTTCAGATTTACGTCCCCTACCTAAACTATATACTACAGATTCCGATCAAGGCGGTTAATTATTTAACCTCCTAGATGCAGGATCATGTATATCAATAGATGTAGATACACTAGGCCGGTTCTGGGACGGAAGTTGGCCAAGTTGATTGCGTAAACAAAGCAGAGCGCGCACCGAAAGTGACGTCACGCATAATCTGTCATCCATCTTGTGTTCTGTGAAGTGCGTCTTTTCTCATGTGTTCCGTGCCATAAATCTTGTGTTCTGTGGTGTCGTGTGTCGTCTTAGAATATAAACTTTAGGCGAATTTCCTCGAGACTAACTAGCTTAACCAGGTTAACAAAACTATGACGTCAGTGGTTAACGTAGTTTGGATCTGTAGTATGTCATCATCATTTTGATAGGGGGATGTCAAATGTCAACATCGTCATTCTATATTATTTTTATTATTTATATTACTAATATAATATAAAATGTTCATCAGTTATAGGCAGAGAAAATAATATCTATTCACAATTTGGAATTCTTTACCTTTTTGTAGAAGATTAATAATGTCTACTGTATCATTGATACTGTATAACTCTTCGTTTACAAATACTTTGTATACATTCATTATTCTGACTTACCTGTTCAACGAAAGTCCCGTTGTTATTAACTTTTAACCTCAATAACTACGATAAACTGACAGATCATTGTTTCAAACCACATGTTAACTACCTCGGCCAGGTGGTTTGAGATGTTGGTTAAATGTGACGTCATTGTTTGGAATATGTATCGAGGAAACTAGAGTAGTTAACTTTTTTCTAACCGGGTTAGCGTGGTTAGTCTCGAGGAAATATCCCTTTTATATTCTAAGGGCCAAATGCCCCTTTTGTACTAAAGCGGAGCTTACGTAAGCGAGTAGAGTATGGGATACTTGAGCGTGGGAACTTTTTGTGACGTAACATGACCACGCCCTCTGACCTTGACCTATTTTTATGGGTTTGGCCCGGGACAATTGCCAAAATTTGGAAGGTCAAAGGTCAATGACATTTAGTGACCTTGACCTACTTTTCGTGACCTTGACCTAGTTTGGGGCCCGGGTCAAAGGTCAATGACCTAACATGACCACGCCCTATGACGTAACATGACCACGACCTATGACGTAACATGACCACGCCCTATGACGTCACATTGTCTATGTGCCGTATGTGCGTTCCGTCGTATGTGTCATCCGTCAAATGTCTCATCTGTCATATGTCACGTATGTGCCGTATGGCCATCCGTCAAATGTCTCATCTGTCATATGTGACGTATGTGCCGTATGTGCGTTCCGTCGTATGTGTCATTCGTCAAATCCTTGCCATCTATCGTCGTCAACCTACACTATCCACCAGGTATCGGTAATACAGTTACCTTATCTTGCCATCTGTCGTCGTCGTCATAAAGATGCCATAACGGCACTAACATATATCTATTTGTTATTCATCCTTGCCATCTATCGTCGTCGTCGTCAACCTTCATTATCCAACAGGTGTCGGTAATACAGTTACCTTGTCTTGCCATCTGTCGTCGTCATCGCCATAACGGCACTAACATATATATATTTGTTATTCACCAGGGTGCCAAAACGGCCGTGGTTGGTTGGGGTAGTGAAGTTACTTTTTCTGTATACTGCGCATGTTTTCCGTTACAGATAGGCCGTAAAAGACACATTTCAACGTTCTGCGCATGTACTAAAGGCATTTCCCCATATCTCTGTTATTATTTGTCGGATTCGAGTCTAATAAACGCTATTATGATTGTTAGAATATTATCGTATACAGGATGTACAAAAAAAAAGATGCCATTAGGGCACTAACGTATATCTCTGCTATTATTGGTCGGATTGAAGTCAAATAAACGCTATTATATTTGTTAGATTATTATCGTATACAGGAAGTGCAAAAAAAGATGCCATTAGGGCACTGGCACATATCTCTGCTATTATTGGTCAGCTTTTATGGAACAAAAGACATTATGATTGTTAGAATATTATCGTATACAGGATGTGCAAAAGAGATGCCATTAGGGCACTAGCACATATCTCTGCTATTATTGGTCAGATTGAAGTCGATCAAACGCGCTGGAAGATGGACTTATACCAATAACAGAACCAATTTCGTGACAACATAATGATTGTAAAGTTATGCGGCTTAGATGACTGTGATGGAAATTCTTAACTTGTTAAAAAAAAAGAAATATGTGGTTCTTTTAATAGTTATATACGTGGAAAGTTTGGCGAATTGGTTTCTGTAAAACACGGTGTTAAGGCTAAGCTGTCTTTCCTCTTACTAAGTAACAAAAACCGCTTGCCCTTGGAACAAGAGAAGTAGTCGGAGAAGATTTGGAAATTATTAAAAGGAAACATAAAGAACCTGTAGGCATTCCATACAAAGTAGAATTGACGGCCGTTAAACTCGATAGGCTACTTAAAGAAATACCAAATTTTCCGACAAACTATTTTTAACTTTTACATCCAAGAAGAGTACAAGGAAAGGTGCAACGTTATTGTAAACGATAAAACAGTTGGCAAAGATTTCCTCACTTGACTCACATCTAATGCAAGGTTTAAAATATACAACAAATTTATTTGTCAAATAACCAGTCCTGGATTTAACAAGAGCATTGGAAACCATATTATAGATATCGTCAACTGCCCAGACGCAAGATTAAAGGAAACTTTCTCTTCTGCATTGGCCAATAAGCACGGCATTACCAGATTGGAGTAAAAGTGAACAATATACGGTGGAGTGAAAAAGATAGAAGAAAAAATATTATTGAATTTTAAGCAGCATGCCTTCGTACAAATAAATCATATAGGTAAGAAAACCACATTACTTTGCTTTATAAGGGCACTTTGTTATTATTAATCAGATTAATGTTGAATAAACGGTATTATGTTAGGTACGTCACTACGACGATGCGTAGTCGTAAAATATTATACAGGGTGTAGTCGTAAAAATATTAGGGTGTAAAGGTATACAGGGTTGTAAAAGAAGCAAACCCCACGAGGATGAGTCAAGTCGGGGCATCCTCGTCTCTGGTTGGTCAGCGTCCTGGTGTCCGATTGGACTCGTTCTCTGGTTTGTTAGCGTCCTCGTGTCTGATTGGCCAAACTACATAATCCACCAGATGTCGACAATGCAGTTACCTTGCCATCTATCGTCGTCTACCTACATTATCCACCAGGTGTCGGTAATACAGTTACATTGTCTTGCCATCTGTCGTCGTCAACCTACATGGTCCACCACGTGTCCTTAATACAGTTAACCTTGTGTCATCTATCTCGCCGTGACGTCACCGGAAGGTCGAATGGCGATAACCTAACATAGCAAACCCCACGAAATCTTGTGTAGCGGAAGTAAACCCAAATTATTATCGGATTGGACTCGTTCTCTCGTTGGTTGGTTAGCGTCCTCGTGTCCAAACTACATAATCCACCAGATGTCGACAATACAGTTACCTTGCCATCTAACGTCGTCAACCTACATTATCCACCAGGTGTCGGTAATACAGTTACCTTGTCTTGCTATCTATCGTCGTCGTCAGCCTACATTATCCACCCGATATACAACTACTCTATTGGAAATTTCCATGTAGAAGGCTATACTCCTTTAGAAGATTGCATAACTCTGCTACAAGATAGTAAATTGTACTTCCAGAATTCTCCGTTATACTCTGTGTCGATTGCAAAAATGTGGGCAAAGTTGTCAAAAGTCTGCAAAACAGTTGCTGTCTTGTGTTTAACAATATGCTGCAATATGTTTATTGGGGTAACAACAATACAAGAAAGTTGACGGGGATACAAATAAATTTACTACTAAAAGAAATTGACGCAAGGAAGAAGGTTATAAATTACATTCTCTCTGCATGCACCTTTAATAGCCTCTCCTGTTAACCATATAGAAATTGTAGAAGAAGAAAGGAGAACAGAGACAATGTTCGAATTATACAAAAGTGTTACATTATAGCTGGAGAGACTTACTTGTCTAGAGCCAGCACCCCATTACCATAAACAATAAAAAACAAATATATATTTTTTAAGTGTTTACAACAACAATAGAGCAGTACTTATTGCAGATGGTTATGTTACAATACTTTATAATAAATGTATGGAGATAATATGTTTGCCTACAGAAGAAACGTTTTTTTAACATTTACTACAAATGGTATTACGTCTTACCAAGGCAACACATTCGCTAAGATAGAAAATATTTATAATTTTGTGTAACAGAGTAAGATGGAATGTATCGGGAGAATTGTAACGTAATTGTAAATAATAATAATAAAACAGTTGGCATAGATTGCCTTATTTGGCTCACCTCTAATGCAAGGATTAAAATATACAACAAATTTATTTGTCAAATAACCAGTCCTGGTGTTAACAAGAGCATTGGTAACCATATAATAGATTTCGTCAACTACACAGATAAGACTTCTTACCTATTAATTATATAGAGATCGTAGAAGATACGAATAATAATAAGGAGAAAAATGTTCGAACCTCTCAAAAATGCTATATTAAGGTTGGAGATACATTCTTTACATACAGGAGCTCGGACGGGTATATACATGTAATATTATACCCAAAGTTTTAAGAAAGAGAGAGTGAACAAAAATAGTAAGCTAATGCCTTTTGTGCTAAAAGAAGTAACACCAATTTCCCATATTTCTGTATTAAAGAAAAGGAAGATGGAGTATTTAGAAAATACAGCTACCGTTAAAAAGGAATATAGACCGTCCAAGTGGATGTGGAAAGGGTTAACGTCGTTACAATGCAAGAAATTGCGGATAGCATTAAATTTAGGTATTGTCATCGACTAGAAGAATTTGCAGAAGGTACAGAAGTGGTAATATTTGGAATTAAAGAAGTTATGCATAGAGGTAGACTCCGGTACATATTAAAACTAGACAATATATAAATGTTTTTTACCTTTTGAATTACTGGTTAGAACAAGAATTAGAAGAAATAGACTTAGATTAAAGGATTAAAATAAAAATTGACGTGGTAAAACATACACTCGACAGAAACAAAGAAAGAGTTGTATTTTGTGTATACGTTTTGTTAAACCTGTATTAATATTCTGATAAAAACTTTTAAAGATATCGTTGTTTTACAATTTTTTTTCCACTTTTGTTCTTATTTAATGTTAAAGAAATATATAATAAATCCCCATATTTTAATTGAGAAAATACAGCTACGTTTAAAAAGGAATATAAACATTTTTTTTGGAGAAAGAACAGAAGATAGCAGAATTAAAGGCGAGACTAGAACATTATTTCTGCACCAGGTGGAAAAACTTAGGGCCCTCTGGATACCACAACGTTTCCGCGTTCACCGTTAACAAAAATAAATATATTTATGTATGAGTTTTGGTGGATAAGGAAGGGCGAAATACGTCTACTACTACTTAAAGGGTTACCACAAAAATACGTTTTTTCGCGTTTACAATAATAGAGAAGCTCTTGTTGCATACGGTTATATCACATTACCATATAACAATGGAATTGAATTAATATGTTTAGCAACCGAAAAACCATTTGCTACCTTAACTACAAATAGATATACGAGTTTTAACGATAACACATTTTCCAAAATCGAAAACTTGCAATTTTACACAGACGCATGGAAAAATATAGACCGTAACGTCGTTACAATGCAAGAAACTGCGGATAGCATAAAATTCAGGTATTGTCATTGACTAAAAGAATTTGCACGTTTTGTTAAACCTGTATAAATATTCTAATAAAACTTTTAAAGATATCGTTGTTTTACAAATTTTTTCCACCTTTGTTCTTATTTAATGTTAAACAATCTATCTGGAATTGGTTTCTGCAAAACACAGTGTTAAAGCTAAGCAGCCTTTCCTCTTACTAAGTAACAACCCGCTTGCCATTGGAACAATAGAAGTAGTCGTAGAAGATTTGGAAATTATTAAAAGGAAACATAAAGAACCTGTGTGCATTCAATACAAAGTAGAATTGGCGAACTTTAAACTCGACAGGCTACTTAAATAAATGTCAAATTTATTGGAGCAACTCCGGAAGGAAGATTACTACCTAATGGAGTTGGACATAACGCAAGATTTTTGCAAGAAGTTTTAACAAAGAAGAAATGATTAACTATTTAACAAAAAACTTTAACTTTTGCATCCAAGAAGAGTACAAGGAAAGGTGCAAAGTTATCGTAAACAACGATAAAACAGTTGGTATAGATTGCCTTATTTGACTCACATCTAATGCAATTTGTAAAACAACGATATCTTTAAAAGTTTAACAAAACTTATACACAAAATACAACTCTTTCTTTGTTTCTGTCGAGTGTATGTTTTACCACGTCAATTTTTATTTTAATCCTTTAATCTAAGTCTATTTCTTCTAATTCTTGTTCTAACCAGTAATTCGAAAGGTAAAAAAACATTTATATATTGTCTAGTTTTAATATGTACCGGATTCTACCTCTATGCATAACTTCTTTAATTCCAAATATTACCACTTCTGTACCTTCTGCAAATTCTTCTAGTCGATGACAATACCTAAATTTAATGCTATATAATAGGAAGTTATGGAATATAAAAAGGAGTGGAAATATGGAAGAATTGGAAATTGAAAAGGATAATAGGAAGTTATGGAATATAGAGAGGAATGGAATTATGGAAGAATTGGAATTAGTGTGTGGAAATAAGGAATATGAAGAGAAAGTGAAGAATTTGATAATGAAGTATGAAGGATTGATTAAAAAGGAGATGAGAATGGCAAATAATTATGTACATAAGATAGAAGTTAGGGGAATAGAAAATTTCAGAATAAGAACATATCCCATACCTTATAAATATAGGAAAGAAGTTGATTCAGAGATCCAAAATATGTTAAAGACAGTATTATAGAAAGTACATCTTTCTTTAATACTGTCTTTAACACAAGAAATATAAATCAATAAATTGTACCGAAATAAGAGACTCCAAGAAATGTAGAAGTAATAAGACGCAAGTTACGTCAATGGATATTGTTTATTATGCAGTAATGCATTTTGTGCCATAAGCATATTATAAAACATATAAATATCATTGTACCAAAATAAATATTGAATTGTATTGTTAAATGTACTTAATAAACGTCTCAAGTGTGTAGTTCGTTTTTAAAAAGTCCTTCTCGAAGTTCGAAAACATCATTGGCGCAGTCAGTAGGATATTTCGGAAGTTTAACGTATCGCACGGGAAATTTTTCGTTTCAACGATTAACCGAAATATTCGAATTAGTGTTCAGAAACTGTATTCGAGTGCATATCGAAGCTGCAGATAGTTCGAGTGGACATCGAGCGATTCCAGCAGTTCCAGTGGACGACACCAGAAAGAACTTCAGAAAAGCAAGAAAAACGAAGACCACAAACCACCTGGGTTAAGAACTAGCATCGTTCCAACCTTTAGGACCCTAGAATATGATAGCTTTAGTTATAACGTAAGTGCTCATTATTATTTCCTTTATTTTCCATAACCATTTCTTTAGTAGTTATAGTTATATATATATATATATAAAAATAATTAATATAATTTGATGAGTGAATCTGAACTAGAGAATATAAGTACACTACTTGAAAATATTTTAAATTTACAAGAAAGTGAAAACAATAATTTTGAAAATAATATAACTGAAAATAATTTAGGAAATTTAGACTTAGAAATGACTTCATCAGGTACAAACTACCAACTACTTAAATTATATCTAGACTCAATTCCAAATTTTGATGGAAACCCTCATACACTTAATATTTTTATAGGTAATTGTGAAAGTTTTATTTCTGCGTTCGCTAGTAACACAGATGCTTCTTTAAATACATTTCTACTTAGAGCTATTATAGGTAAATTAATAGGTAGAGCTCAAATATTAATTGGTTCCCGCACAGAATTAAAAACGTGGGATAAAATTAAACAAGCTTTAAATTTAAGTTTTGGAGACCAAAGAAACATTGACTGTTTGGTACAAGATCTTATTAATTTAAAACCTTTAAAAAATGAAAGTCCTTATAATTTTGGTATGCGATGCCAAGATTCTAGGAGCCTTATTATTTCCAAATTAAATTCTTTAGACTTAGACATAAATGAAAAACGCCTACATCTTAAAAATTATGACAATTTAGCCTTAAAAACTTTTGTTCGTGGATTACCTGTACCAATACAAACTAACGTACGTTTAAGATCACCTGACAGCTTAGAAAAAGCTATGAGTTTAGTTGTAGAAGAAGAAAATTTTCTATATTCCACTCAAAGATCAAGTAACTTAAATTCTAATGTATCATTTAAGCCTAGTTTAAGAGTAACACCTACAAGGAATCAAAATTTCAATCAGTACCCTTCATTCACCCCCAATTATAATAATATACATCGACACCAATCACCAACACAATTCCAACCAACCCGACCAATATTTCCATCTAATTTAATAACTCGTCCTCCAGTATCATATCCACAGAGGTATACACAACATTCTCCTCCAAACCAATCTTACAATTGGCGTCCAAATAACAATTATCCGACTCAACGTCATCCATTTTTCACAAATCAAACTTACAACCCAATACAGCGACCCTCACAGCCAATTCCAAATTTCAACCAGCAAAATGTTCGCCATAATAATCAACAATTTAATCGTCCAAATAATTCTCAAAGTTTCAAACCAGAACCTATGGACATTTCTTCAGGAAATACGATACTTAAGTCCCGATCAAATCCCAAATTTACATCAGCAGAACTTTTCAATCAAACTGTAGACAATCCTTATCAAAATCAAGAAATCAATAGTTCCCTTCCAACCGATAACCAATTTGATACAGAAAATTATGAAAAATTATTTGATTACGAAAATTCATATAATTATGAAACAGATGAAAATGCTGACAATCATTATACGCCGGAAACAGAATATCCTCACGTAAATGATCCGACAAGTTACAATGATTTTTACAGAGATTCTCATGTAGACTCTCACGTTACGGAAATATCAAATAATCAGATTCAGGATTTTCATACTCGCACATATCTAAACCAAACAACATAATTTATGTTAACGCCCTGAAAACGAATTTGCCATTCATAGAAATTCCAGAAATAAGTGCAAAGTTTTTAGTTGACACAGGAAGTTCAAAGTCACTTATAGATCCGGAACTTGCGTATAAATTTTATAACAATTGCATTTTTAAAGAAAAATTTAACATTCAAACTGCTCATAATATCACGTATCACGACGAGGTAGCTCATATTCCATTGTTTGATATCTTTAATTTACAGGAAACTCATAAATTTTATCTTTTCAAGTTTAGTGAAAGATTTGATGGAATCATAGGCGTAGATTTACTTAAACAATTAAATGCTAGCGTTAATGTTAGTAAAAAGGAAATTGTTACCCCTAACACAGTTATTCCTTTAATATTTGGTTCAAATACTGAGGAGAATATAAAAAATTATTCATTAATAATACCGGGTCGTACTCAACAAGTTGTTAAATTACCCGTTAATTACAAAAATGGCATTGGAATACTTGATTACGAGAAGTTAGGTAATGGACTCGAAACACCAAAAGCTTTAGTAAATATAGTTGATAATTTTGCAATAACTACAATAATAAATTCTAATGAGAATCCGGTTAAACTTGATATTCATGAACCTTTTGACATCGAACCTTTAAGTTTAGTTGAAGTTAATTTCTTAGGAAAAATGGAAGTAGATTCAGAAATAAATTTTAGTAATTCCGATGATAATAAATTGAAAGAAAATTTAAAAAATATCAGATTAGATCATTGTAATAAAGAAGAGAAAGATGCATTAAGAAATATTTGCTATCAGTATAGAGATATATTTTACTGTGAAGGCATCCCTTTAAGTTTCACGAACGAAATCAAACATAAAATTAAATTAACCGACGATAGTCCAATTTATACCAAATCATATCGGTTCCCGGAAATTCATAGAGAAGAAGTAAAGAGACAAATGGGAAAAATGTTACAAGATGGCATCATTGAAGAATCAACTTCGCCGTTTTCTTCGCCAATATGGATTGTCCCAAAACGATCAGATGCTTCTGGCAAGAAAAAATGGAGACTGGTAATAGACTACCGCAAGTTAAATGAGAAGACTATTCAAAACCGATATCCAATTCCCAGGATAAATGAAATTATGGACCGACTAGGAAGAGCTAACTATTTTACATCCTTGGATTTAGCTAGTGGCTTCCACCAAATTGAAGTTGATCCCGAAGACGTACCTAAAACTGCTTTCAGCACCCCACAAGGTCACTTTCAATTCAAAAGAATGCCTTTTGGACTTAAAAACGCCCCTTCCACTTTTCAAAGTGTAATGGACAACGTATTACGAGGACTAACTGACGAAACATGTATTGTTTATCTTGACGACATCTTAATTTATAGTACTTCCCTTCAGGAACATATACAACGAGTGAAACAGATATTTGACAGACTGAGAAAATATAACTTGAAAGTACAACTTGACAAATCCGAATTCCTTCAGAAAACTATAGTATATCTAGGTCATATTATTACTCCCGAAGGTGTTAAACCTAATCCCGAGAAAATTTCTGTCATTAAAAATTTCCCAATTCCTAAAACACAAACAGAAATCAAAAGTTTCCTTGGACTACTAGGATACTACCGTCGCTTCATACCCAATTTTGCAAAATTGACAAAACCCATGACTAAATGCTTGAAAAAAGGTATGCGAATAATTCATGACAAAGAATTTATAGACTCTTTTCGAAACTGCAAAGAAATTCTAACAAATGACCCAATATTACAATATCCGGACTTTTCTAAACCCATGATACTAACAACAGACAGTAGTAATTACTCTCTTGGAGCAGTATTATCACAAGGTACCGTTCCAAATGACAAACCTATAGCTTACGCCTCACGAACTTTAAATGATTCAGAAATCAACTACTCCACAATCGAAAAAGAATTACTTGCAATCGTATGGGCTTGCAAACATTTTCGACCTTACTTGTATGGTCGACAATTTCACATATACACTGACCATAAACCTCTAACCTGGCTTTTCAAACTAAAAGAACCAAATTCAAAACTTGTACGTTGGCGTTTGAAATTAGAGGAATATGACTACAAGATATTTTACAAACGCGGATCTTTAAATGTTGTATCTGATTGCTTGAGTAGAATACCAATTAACGCTTTAGACACTGAATCAGTTATTAATAACCCTGGTGATACTAATCAAGAAATTTTAGAATTCTTACGTGAGTTTGAAAGCTCATTAGAAATGGAAAAAGCTTCTACGAGTGCGCAAAACGAATCAAAAATAAACATTATTTCAGATATACAAATACAGCCTCCTAATAATACCGCTGATATACCTACAAATTCTAGAGACGAACTCAATACACCTCAACCTGACTGGACGAAACTTTCTACTCCTAAATCTAATTCTTCAACCGTTCATTCCATAGCTGATAATGAAACCACTAATCAAGGTATTCCTATATTAGACGAAATTATAAATAACAAAGTTCACCAAATTTTAGTATACTCAAATTTATATCAAAAAATAGATATCTCTCAACATACTTATGAAAATCATAAAATTATAAAAGTTAAAATCCCTGAAAACGACAATGAACGTTTCATATTTGAATTTTTAGTAGAATACACAGATCTTAATAACACGTTTTACATTTATTTTAACAAAGAAAATTTATATAACGATTTTAATAAAGTTTACTTAAAACATTTCTCTTCAAACGAACCAAGACTCATTAAATGCACTAAATTAGTAAACACTGTATCTGATAAGGAGGAACAAATGATTTTATTGAAAAATTACCATGAAGGCAAGACCACACACAGAGGAATTCAGGAAACTTTAGAAAAATTAAAAATAAATTATTATTGGAAAAATATGAAGAATACAATAACTAATTACATAAATTCTTGTACTATTTGCCAAAAAAATAAATATGCTAGACAAAAACCGTATGTTCCGCTAATGCTAACTGAAACCGCGTCCAAACCGTTTCAAATTATACACATTGATGTTTTTATTTACGACGGAAAGTCTTATCTAACGTTAACAGATGCATTTACAAAATTTGCACAAGCAGTGCACATTCCTTCTAAAA
This sequence comes from Galeruca laticollis, assembly GCA_963921935.1. Taxonomy (NCBI): domain Eukaryota; kingdom Metazoa; phylum Arthropoda; class Insecta; order Coleoptera; family Chrysomelidae; genus Galeruca; species Galeruca laticollis. The sequence goes on along the minus strand of OY998180.1, from coordinate 102,057,743 downwards.
CAGCTGTTATTATAAGCAAAGCTTTAATAAAATATTTCACATCTTTCGGAGTACCACAATTAATTATTTTAGATAAAGGTACAGAATTTAATAACGAAACTATTAAAGAACTCTTAGCGTTACACAAAATTAAAATACACTTTACCACAGCTGGTCATCATGAATCCAACTCTATAGCCGAAAGAGTACATTCAACCTTAATTGAACATCTAAGATTATTACGAGAACTCTATCCCGACGAAGATGATTTAATGGATTACGCAATAATAGGTTATAATAATTCTATACATAGTTCTACAAGTTTTACCCCTTTTGAACTTACTTTTGGTCACACAGATTCTAGAAATCCTAACGAAATTTTCATACCCCAAGCTTTCTATAACGATTATGTGAACAGTCATCAATCAAAATTACAACATGTTTATAAAGATGTACACGACAAATTGAAACAAAACAAAGAAAAAATTATAGAGAAACGTAATACAAAAGGTGACTCGAATAATGAATTTAAAATCGGTCAAATTGTATACAAGCACAACCCCAAGAAACGAAATAAAAAAGATAAACGTTTTCTAGGCCCTTTCGAAATTACTCAAATACTTGACAGGAATCGTGTTGAAATTTCTGGAAATTTACTCAAACATAAAAAACTTAAAGCACATCAAGAAATTATTCACATTAATGAACTAAAAAAACCTCCCATTACAGGTTCCTCTGTTGGACCACCGAAGGAAGATTAAATACCCCTAAATTCCATAACCTGAACGATAATCCTGGCCTCCTACCCTTACGACTAGGAACAGCATATGTACAAACAGATTTTTGGACCTTTATACACATTTATGATATTACAAACTTGACAGATCACTTTTTAACTTTAAAAGACCAATATGATAATCTACATGAATCTCTATCAAAACACCCCAGCATATTTAATTTTACAGAACACTTCGATAACTCCTATCATATAATTCAAGTATTAGAAAATAAAATATATTCACAAATCAATCAAATAAACCCACTATGGAGAAAGCAAGTAAAACGATCACTTTTTGACGGACTTGGCTCAGCAATAAAATTCTTGACAGGTAATTTAGACCAAGACGATGCAATACGATATGACGAAGCTATTAAAGCCTTATCTGATAATCAAAATAAAATAAAAACATTGTTAGAACACCAAGTAACATTACTCGAATCATCAATGAAAATATTTGAAAACAATTCTAGAATATTATCCCACAACCAAGAAATATTAAGCTCACGTATTAACGATTTACAAAAAGAATTACGAAATATAAAAATTGAAAATATAGAAACTTTCCATTTCTTCTCAATAGAACAGATCGTTTCTCAATTTTCTATTAGCTTTCAAATAATATATGATATGCTCGATAAAATAGAAGTAGCTATAAGCTTCGCAAAAATAAATACCTTTCACAATTCTATAGCAAACCCAAGCGAAATACTTTTAGAGATTAACACAGTTAAGAAAAATATTAACAAAAATAACAGATTTCCTTTCGAAACTTCTTTAAACAATATTCTATTATTCGAGAAAATTATCAAAGTTAAAAGTTACAGTAAATATAATAGTATTATTTTCATATTAGAAGTACCGATTGTAGAACTTAGTGAATATAACTACTATCATCTATATCCCATACCTACACCTTCAAACCAAAATTTTAAACTTATAATACCCCAAACCAAATTTCTCCTTTTAAATGAGCTAAGCTATGCATCTACAAATTCGAAGTGTGAAGAAATTATTCAAGAAGAATTCATCTGCCGAGAGATACAAACAAGAGTAATCTCACAGAAAGCTCCTTGCGAAGTCCAACTTCTAAAATATTCCCAATCTACAAACAGTTGTCGAGAAATTCCATCTACCATTAGTGAAGTTAAAGTGCAGAAATTGGAAACTGACCATTGGATTGTGATCACCCCGTATAGTGTTATAGCCAGACAAAATTGTAACAAAGACATTACGAACATTCCTGTGAACGGTAGTTACTTAATCGAACTTAATAACCGCTGTGAAATTTTAATAGACAATATTTATTTAAGAACTTTTAAGACCAAAGTGCCAGAATATAAAAACATTGATTTACCGAAATTACAAATTAATAAAAATAATTACACTTTAGATACCGTTAAGCTAAAACCTGTGTATTTGGATTCAATTGATCTTAACGAAATGAACAATGTCATCAGTGCCATTCAAGAAGATAAAACTTTAGCCGAGAAAATAGATTGGTCACCGATTCATTTCAAAAGTATAAGCTTTTATTCAATTTTATTCTACTTTATAGTTACAGCCTGCATTATCTACCTAGTACTCAAGAATAGAAAGAAGAAAAGTCAATCGAAACGGACGACAACAAGTGAAGAAGATGTTCTGAAAAATTTTCCCATCATGTCGAACTCTGGTCCATCCCCATAGTTCTCTCCTAGGGCGGAGGAGTTACGTCAATGGATATTGTTTATTATGCAGTAATGCATTTTGTGCCATAAGCATATTATAAAACATATAAATATCATTGTACCAAAATAAATATTGAATTGTATTGTTAAATGTACTTAATAAACGTCTCAAGTGTGTAGTTCGTTTTTAAAAAGTCCTTCTCGAAGTTCGAAAACATCATTCGCATAACGAACATTAAAGAATTTTCAAAAATGGATTTATAACATGATTTTTTAAACTAATTCCTTTGGATGAAACTTGTAAATGAAACGTGTACCTAAAAATAAAATAAGAATTTGTATACATATTTAATTATGGTATTGTAAATAGATTAAAATCTATTTGAAGAGGATACTGCAACACAGGATTCCAGAATCATCCTTGTAACAGCGACCTGAAATAAAAAAGAAATGTATTATTAGTAAAATTGAAAGACAATGTTAGAATATATTATTTGAAGTAAAATTTGCGTTCATAAAATTTTTCCTAATATTAAAATTTGATAAACGCAAAATTTAGGGGATGTTAACATAGAGAGAAACCTGCAACACTCTGTATACTGAATTATGGAATAAAAGACTACACACTGTAAGCAAGTACAAAATTTTAGAATTTGATTTTTTTTAAAAATCGTTTGAAATGGAGACAATCTGTACTATTCACTATTAAATAGAGAAAGTAGACAAGAGTCAAGCTGTAGAATTGTGCAGGAAATATTAAATACGCTTTATAAATACATATGTGAAATAAAATAACATGATTTTAATATTTGAGAGAGAGAGTTTTTGAACGTTGTTCCATATAAATAATTACAATCCATTTTTCTCTTTGTAAAAGTAAAATAATATTATGATTTGTCTTAAAAAAGTAAATATTAGATATTGAAAGAAGTTTTCTGATAGGATTATGTAATTATTTAATATATGTCAAGGTAGGAAGTCAAATAATAACATTAATTTTATAGAGCATGACATTTGTGAAATGAATTGTCATTCCGTATAGATATTATTGAAATTGAGAACTGTCATTTATAAATATTTTGGAATACAATTTAATGGGAATAATATATGGGTTTTAATCATTTAAAAACTTAAAACAGAATGTTTTAAAAGGATAGATGGACGATCTACAACTTGAAGTGAAACTTTTCAATAAGAATTTTTATAGCCAATTTTGATTGGTGGAACACATTTAAAATATTCTCATCAGCGACAAGCAGATTAATAATAAAAAAAATTTGAATAGAAACAAGTTGTTGATAATGGACACTATTCACTAGGTAGTTTTTTCTTTTTGGTAGCAATGAATGGATAAGAAGCAAAATTTTCGAGAAAAATTATTTAAACTTTTTTGAGAAACAACAGTTTGGAATGGTAATTAGAGTAATGTAATTAATCAAGTAGATAAACATATTTTAACAAGAAAATTGGTAAATATAATAGAGTACTAACCATAAAATTTATCAATATAACCAAGTAAAATGTTGTATTGTGGAAATGGTGTCTCCACAATACTTTTCAGAAAGCACTGGATTATGGGATTCATCTAAAATGTATTGATATGGACGAAATATAGCATCAATTCCTAATATTATCCAAGCTGGACAAATTGTATGGTTTTCCAAGAGGTAACCTGAAATAAAATTAAAAAAACCAATCATTGAAGTGTACTAGAACAATACAGTGAACAGGTATTTAAAACTATTTTATTTATATATAAAAAAAGGTTAAACAAACTTACCGGTTTTGTGCAAAGAATTGAACTTTGATATTACATAGACGCTCATCAGCATTGTTTTTCGCCATTTTCTGTCATGGACGTTTTATAACGGAATTCGTTTTTTTCAAATTTGTATAAAATGTTGCCTATTTTGTAATCGCACATAGAAATAATATTTCACCTGAGTGTATGGTTTGTTTGAATGAATGATCATCCTTTGTTTCCACAACATTAAATAACGTTTTTCCCTTTGAAAAACATTTTAAAATGATATTGTTGGGACTTTTCATTTCTTGGTGATTGCTCCATTTATGTTCAACAGTTAGCAGTATTGACCTGACGTCTGTGAATCGTGGAGAGACTCGAAATTAAGCAGACAGGACCGTCTCTAGAATTTATTTAGAAATAATAAAAACAAGTATATTTTTTGATTAACAAAATTTCTTTATTAAAATGTAAGGATTTTATTTAACTTTGGCGCTCATATTTGAAATTAAAATTTTTTTCAACATTTGAACCCTACTTTGAGATTGTGGAGTCTTTCATGCAAAGGTATAATTACTTTACAAACTATTTTAAAAATTTTATAATATACCGGGCAAACAAAAACTAAGCAATAATAATAACATTTTAAATATTCTCTCGTACCAATTCTATCCACAATAAAATGTCGGCCCCAAGGTAGGGCAAATTAGAGAAAATATATTTATCTTAAAACATTAAAATTACACACCTAACAAATCACAATAATATATATGTTAGTGCCGTTATGGCGATGACGACGACGACGACAGATGGCAAGACAAGGTAACTGTATTACCGACACCTGTTGGATAATGTAGGTTGACGACGACGACGATAGATGGCAAGGATGAATAACAAATAGATATATGTTAGTGCCGTTATGGCATCTTCATGACGACGAGGACAGATGGCAAGATAAGGAAACTGTATTACCGATACCTGGTGGATAATGTAGGTTGACGACGATAGATGGCAAGGATTTGACGAATGACACATACGACAAAACGCACATACGGCACATACGTCACATATGACAGATGAGACATTTGACGGATGACCATACGGCACATACGTCACATATGACAGATGAGACATTTGACGAATGACACATACGACGGAACGCACCTTCGGCACATAGATAATGTGACGTCATAGGGCGTGGTCATGTTACGTCATAGGGCGTGGTCATGTTACGTCATAGGGCGTGGTCATGTTAGGTCATTGACCTTTGACCCGGGCTCCAAACTAGGTCAAGGTCACGAAAAGTAGGTCAAGGTCACGAAAGGTCATTGACCTTTGACCTTCCAAATTTTGGCAATTGGCCCGGGCCAAACCCCCAAAAATAGGTCAAGGTCAGAGGGCGTGGTCATGTGACGTCACAAAAAGTTCCCACTCTCAAGTATCCCATACTCTACTTAGACGCGCTTAACTTATAAAGCTCGGCTTTAGATTTGTCTTTATCCACCGTCGAAAAATAAGCCGAGCTTAACAAAGCCTCTTTTTAGTGCGGCAACATAGTAAATCCAGTAGTAGGTACCACCCTTTTTCATGTTTTTTGTATTTATTCGTTGCATAGATTACCTTTATACACGTTGTTTCTAGTCAAAGATTATATATATTTATTGTTTTATTACAAGGGTTTTGTTCTTGATTCTTAATTGAAAGCAAAAATTATTATGTTTATTATGGAAAATAAAAGAGTACCAAACTTTACAAATGCAGAAAAAGCGCATTTAATAAATATATCAGCGAATAAGTATGCAGATACTTTAGAAGATAAAAAAACAAACCTAATGACCCAACTACAAAAGGAACAAGTATGGAAGGCTATTGAACAAGAATTTAATTCTTCTAGCAATGTTAGCATTTTTAGAAGTGCTACAGGTTTGAAAAAATGCTACGAAAATAGAAAAAAGGAATAGAGGAAACGTTGGCTGAAGACAAAAAAGAAATCGTGTTAACAGGTGGGGCTCCACCTGCCAAAATAGTTAAACATGAAACTGACACATTATTGATGTCTATTTTAAATAAACTTATTACGTTCAGTTTATCTAGATCCTCCTCCAAAAAAATTTCCAAATCCATACTTATTAATTCAAAAATCAAGAAACGGTAACGACGATTACTATATATTAATATTAAACATATGTTTATTACAAATAAATGTGAGGTTAGAGTTGTATTACAAAGCTAAGTTTAACGCTTAAGCTCTCGAAAACGGAGGCTTATATCTAAGCGAGCTTAAAGGCTGTTGAAGTTTCGGTGCATAGGAAACTAGCAACTTAAGCGTGCTCAAGTCCTAAGCCAGGGAGAGAGAGAATGTTTAAAAAGTTTAAATACTATGAATTATTATTTTTGGGTTCAGTTTTGTTGATATTTAATTTTTATTTGCCCGGTATATTGTAATATTTAAGATTTATTTGTAAAATAATTATTTCTTTGCATGAGAAACTCTCTAATCTCAGAGTAGGGTTCAGATGTAGAAAAACAAAAAAACAATTTCAATTTCTGATATGAGCGCCGAAATTTATATAATATTCCTATCTTTCAATAAAAATTTTGTTTATCAAAATATACTTGCTTTATTATTGTTTGCAAAGAAATTCTAAAGACGGTCCTGTGTTTAATGCTGAACCTCTCCACGGTTCATAGATGTCAGTTTAAAGCTACCAAATGTTTAAACTAGATGGAGCAATCACCATAGAGAAATGAAAAATCTCAAGAAAATAATTTCACAATGTTTTTCAAATAGAAAAACGTTATTTAATGCTATAGGAAAAAATACATTATTCTTTTACAGGACATAAATTAATGAAAACCTATTATCTATTATGATCATTCATTCAAATAAAGTCATCCACTCAATGAAGTACAATTTATATATCTAATTCAAAATAGGCAACTTTTAACACAAATCTTATAATACGAAATCCGTTATATAAACGTCTATGATAGAAAAATGGCGGAAGATAAAACTCATAAGCGTCTGTTTAAAATCAAAGTTCAATTCTTTGCACTAAATGGGTAAGTTTACTCTACCTTCTTTTATATAATTAAATAGTTTTAAATACCTTTTTTCACTGTATAGTTCAATTAATGCACGTCAATAAATGTTTCTTATTTTGTTTTAGGTTACCTCTTGGAAAATTCCATACCATTTGTCCAGCTTGCATAATATCCAGAAACAGTGCTATACTTCGTCCACATCAATACATTTTAATCAAATCATATAATCCAAAGCTTTCTAAAAGGTATGGTGGAGACACCGTTCCACCATACAATATTTTACTTAATTACATTTCTGCTTGCTTTAAATATATTACTCTAGCTTTCAAGTATAATGTATTTCTTTCTCAAATTTAGAATGCCAAATTATTGTTTTTTTTAAAAGTTTCAAAATTTTTCTCCAAAAGATGTTGCTTCTTCAAAATTTCTACCCAAAAAGAAAAGTACCTAGTCAATAGACTGTATAATCAACAAACTGTTCCCATTCAATTTTTTTATTATTATTAGCAACCTACTTGTCGCTGATAAATATATCTTAAAAGCATTCCACCAATCAAAATTGGTTATCAAAATTCTTATTTGAAAGATTTCATTTCAAATAGTGGATTGTCCATCCATCATTTTAAAACATTCTGTTTTGAGCCTCTTAAACGATTATAACTCATATATTTCTCTCTTAATTTGTATTTCAATAAATTTACTAAATGACAGTTCTTGTTTTCTAAATTATTTATTCAAAATGTCAAATCGTTCAACAAATGTCATATTCCATAGAGTTAATGTTTTTCATTTTACTTCCTACATTTACATATTTTAAATACTTATACAATCTTATCGAAAACTTCCTTCAAACCCTAATATTCACTTCTTTAAAACAAATCACAATATTAATTTACTTTGACAATAAGAATAATGGGTTATTATTATTTCATTCATATGCAACAAACGTTTTAAAATTCTCTCTTTTAAATATGGAAGTTGTTTTTATGTCACCTATATTCTTATAAAGCTTATCTCCATTTTTTAAAAAAAATTCATTTAATTACTTGAAATATATAGTCTATTATTAATAATTCTGTATACAGGGTGTTGCAGGTTTCACTCTATGTTAATATATATATGTATATATATATATATATATATATATATATATATATATATATATATATATATACGGAGCATACGGCCATAAGTGTGTCGTCCATCGTGTATTTTGTTCCATCTGTCTTATGCTTAGACTATGAAAGAGAGGGGACTCGTAACTCTCTATGCAAGCTGTGTAGTCAGTTTGAATACCTATTTTAAAATCGACGTCATTTTTTGGTTGGCAACGTTATAGGGAACACCAGATAGTTTTTTGAGATTATTGAGCGATTAAACTGATTTTAAAGTGGACTTTTGATTTTGTTAAGATGGTTAATTGTTGTGCTTACCAGTGTAAGAGTTCTAGCAGAAAGAAAGAACCTGAAATTTCGTTTCATAGGTAAGTTATTGCTAACTTATTTTTTTGGTAGCTACTTTTTTCTTTATATATTAAAAAATAAGCTTTTAATCATAAAACCCCTCTAGTGAGTTAAAACTTATTTCATAATAAATTGTTAGTAGAAAAGACATTACGCTACTTTTTCATTGGAAATTAACGAATTTATTGTTCAGTTTCTCGGAATTCCTAACCCCAAAAGATCATAATTACTAATTACTAATGCCTACAATTTTTATATAAGTTGAATAAATCAATATTATAGTTTTATTTTTAAATTTCCCATGTATAAAGATTAATTTATAAAATAAAAATTTTAGTCCTTTAGAACTATCTCATATAACGACAATGAAGTTTATGACTTGGTAGGCATTGGTATCACAATAGTTGACAGCGTTACGAGTCTTTCCTAGTCTAAGGTCTTATGTGTTCCGTGTCGTCCATCTTGTGTTCTGTATCATCGTGTATTTAGTGTCATCTATCTCCTATGTATATGTGTGTAATGTAAGCAGAGTTTTCATACAATTTATTAAATTGAAAAAAAATTCTGATGTGATGGGGATTCGAACCGTCGGTCTCTCCGTTTAAAGATGTGTATTCGTGTATAAATATTAATTTATGCAACAAGTGCATAAAGTGGCACTTTTTTTCACGAATGGAAAAAGTTGACCCAGGTGAGTGCGACAATTCCATGAGTGAAAAATAGTATATAGTGCAACAAGTGGGAAAAGTACAAATTTTCTCACGAGCCAAGGGCGAGTGCCGCAAACACACGAGTGAGAAAAGTAATTTTCCCACATGTTTCACACTATACTTTTTCTACCACTGCACTCATTTAAAGAATACAAGTTATCGAGTATAAGTTTCTGAAATTGTCTGGGCATCGAGGATCCCCTACTGTATTCTCCATATAAACGTATGTAGTGTGGGCAAAGTGCCGTGAGAAATAGTATTTCTCACAGTGTGAGAAAAATATGGTTTTGAAATAAGGTAAGCTATGAGAAATACGCTAGTTTTCATAGCAGTTGTAGAAAAAGTACTATTTCCTACGACCACATAGGAAAGTGACATATATCGCACTGTCTAGTTATATAGAAAGTGGCCTTTACTCATACGCGCACGGAAAAAAAACTTATCCATACGTGTACGGATAAAAAACCTGTCAAATTAAATGTTGAAATGCTAGTCTATTTACCCCGCAAATTTATGTATATGTCAAATGCGTATTTCCCAAGTTGATTTGTCCATATATAGTATATTACGTAATAATATATTACGTAATAATAATACTGATAATAATTCTACTTTTGATTTTTACAGTTATTCAAATAGATAATTAATTCTGAATCGCAATATTTATGTAACAAAAACAGTTTTATTTGTGATGTTCTGTTTCCAATTGTTGTTAGTTGTTAAAATAAATGTTCGTAATATTTTGTGTACCAATATTTATTCTAACTTTTTTATGAAGGCACTCTTTTTCATAGCATAAAAATCACAATTTTCTGGACCACTTTCAAAGGTAAGTAATCAGAACTATATAAAGTAATTACAAATACACATATATAAAACCCCTCACATCTACATAAAAACGCAAGATTGTACATGCCTGATTCGGTAAAAGTATATCGCGTGGTCGTAGGAAAAATAATGTACATAACTTGTGCGAAAGTGATTTTCACACTCGTGGGATTATCTCACTCGGCTTGCTTCCCACTCGTGTGAAAAATGTCACTTTCCGCACTCGTTACGTAATATACTAAAAAAATTGTTTACGTTTGAGTGTATTATAAAATCGGTCTTTTTTTAAATATTTTTCAAGTAACATTTGTATTAAAATAAATTTAGTAACGCTTCCGATGATTCTTAGACCTCAAAATCTATGTTCAAAATGTCCTCTTGCTGATCCTCAATATTCACATCCATTGGTTCATAAGTGGGGCCAACTTTTATTGCGCACTCTTATTCTCGTGGCAGATTCTGGGACGGCACAGCAAATGATTTCAAAGTTCCACGTTTTACTCTTAGCCATCTTAACTAAAAAGAAAAGAATGTAATAAAAAGGAATACTTACCTTTCTGTAAAGAATAACTTTCGAGAACACACTTTCATCGTATTTGACACACTTTTTCCGATTTCAATGTTTTTATCCACAACAATCTTCTATCAATTAGCTCCTTGGATCTTCAAGAAACAGTATAAACACAAAAAAATTAAAAAAACGCAGCTGAAGCTCTATAAAGCAGTTTTAGCGAGGATAGGGGAGGATGGGGTAAAAGCGCGCATGGGGCAATAGCGTTTTAACCCGTTTCTCACAAAGTATGTTAGGTGGCGTAACGACTATACTATAAGATGATGCAATCGTAGTCAAGTATTAACTTTTTTACTCTTGGTATTGGTGGAATCGGTTGTCTGTCCTTTTATTATTGTGTTTTCTGATATCCAGTGTACTTGTGTGAATAAATGTAGATTTTTCAATTATATTTTGCTTCATATACGAACCGGGCAATAGCGTGTTTTTTATTTGGGGTATTAGCGAGTGAGCGCTATTGCCTCAATGATCAGCATGGCAAAAAATGTTGAATATTCAATTTTTTTTTCTTTCAGATGGTTCGCAACTACAAAAAGGAAGGCCTCCGGGCTTTATGGTCCACAGAAAATTTGGCAGAAGCCATAAATAACATAAAATCAAACACTATGTCAATTAGACAAGCTTCTTGCGAATATAAAATTCCACAAACAACCTTAAGAGACCATATTAATAACAGACGTAGGAATTCTTCAGGAATATCCGTTGTTCCAGAAAAAGTTGGAAGAATGACAGTATTCAGTGAAGAAGAAGAGAATTTATTAAAACAATACTGTTTCAAACTATCGGAGCTGTACACTTTGGATTGTCAATTGATGACTTCAGACAGGTGGCATATAGATTTGCTGAGAAGATAGGTGTAGAGAGCAGATTTATCAACAAAAAAGGGGAAAAAATTGGCTGACTACGATTTCTATTATTACTTTAGAAAAATACATCCAGATTTATCGTTAAGGTCACCTGAAGCAACTAGTTTAAATAGGGTAGTGAGCTTCAACAAACCTGAAGTGGATAGGTTTTTTGCAAATTTATCAGCTTTATATGAAAAATATAAATATGGTGCAGCAGATATATATAATGTTGATGAGAGTGGTGTTCACACGGTTCATAAGCCCTCTAAAATATTGGCCAAAAAAGGAGTGAAACAGATTGGTAAAATAACCAGTGGAGAAAGAGGATCTCTAGTAACAACAATATGTTGCGTAAGTGCAACTGGCAATTATGTTCCCCCATTCTTAGTTTTTCCACGAAAATTAATGAATGACCGTTTGATGAAAAATGCTCCACCTGGTTCAAAGGGAGCTTGTAGTGGTAATTGATGTATTTTTGTATAGATTAGGAAACAATAAAATGTTAGTATTCAGCGCATGTTTTTGATATATTTTCGATTATTTTATGGATTTTATTTTATAATTGACCACAATCACAGGTCGAATTGTAATGTGATTTTGACGTGATCATTCGACCAAATAATTGTCGTAAGACAACCACAAAAAGATAGAAGAGGAGATGCGGAAAAGAAGAATACGGTTATGTTGTTAAAATATCTAAATAGGTAATATGACTACATAAAAAAGAGGACCGATAACCATTGCGAATTGCGTGTTACCCACGGACTTACGATTCTAAGTCCGTGGTGTTACCGTTTGGCACTACGAATGTACTTCCAGTGGCGGGTGGAACAATAGGTGCGTTCTTTTTTACTGAGATCTCAGTTAATCTCAGCTCACATCAGTAATGCGAGCGTTCTTTTTGTTTTACTCACTGTAAGTGAGCTGAGATTTTTCCTTCCCCTTCACCGATACTGAATGTGTTGTAAGGGGGTATTAGTTGGAATTGAGTCGAAAATAAAGTGGAGGGGATGAAGAAATATTTGATTTGCTTGATTTATGTGTAGTTTTAACCAAGGTTATCTAAGGTTTTAACCATTCACATATAAACAATAAACACACATAATATATTTTTCTTTTGTTACAAATTATGGATACATTAATTAACATTATTAGATGCTGATACGAATCTGTCGTATAGTTTAAATCTATCGACAGATCTCGCGCTTCCATTGAGATGTCGTTCTTTTTGGTGCTTACTCACATCACCTTATTTCAGATCACCTTAACTGAAGTGATATGAGTTCTCAGTCAAAAAGAACGCACCAAATAACGCGGGTGTTGAGATCGTTGTGGGCTTTAAGTGGAACGCACCCTATGAGATGTGAAGGAATCTTTTTGTGCTTGTCATTTTAGGAAAATTCGTTGTTATACATTTACTATTGGCACCAATGCACAGTGAAACATTTGAATAGTGTTTATTCTATAAATTTACTTATGGAGATATAAAAATGAATGTAAATCAAGTTATATCAATTCATTCATTTGTTTTTATTTATTTAGAGCTTGGTGTCCATATTGGCTAGATGAATTCTTATAATGGATCAAGCAGAAAGCAGTGCATCCGGGGATGCTTTTCACCAACTAAGAATTGCAAGTAAGTTTTGAATATTTTTATTACAAATTGCATAAAATTCAAGTATTTGGCACAATTATTTTATGGATAGAAATTATTTAGCCGGGATCTTATTAATTAAGATATTCTTTTGCTTATAATTATTCAACTAAAGCATACAAGCAACATACCTAAGATTTCAATTCTGCTATATAATTTTTATAATACAATAGTTTTTAATCACTTTTTATCACGTAATTTCGTTTATTCACTTATTTTATATTTTGTGATGTTTCAGATACTTTTCCATTTAAATAACGATTTTTTATTATTTTAAAAAGGGCTAGGTATAATTCTTTACATTTACTGGGTAACATCATATGCATGAAATAAGAAAATCTTAGCACACTTTATGTGTAATACATACAATACAAAATTCTATTTGCAATACTGAAATTTTTGTTTAGTTAGCTACAAAGAAATCCTGATTTTGACAAAATTTCCTCACAAAAAGATTTAATAAAAAAAATTTCACAACATGAAAACTTCAGTTGTTGGTAGTTGAAAATGTTCTATCTGTCTCTAATTGTAATTATCACGTTTTATTAAATTTTTAGATAACAATTTTCATTGACCTAACTCCTCCGCCCTATGAGGATGTGGATAATACTATTTCTAATCAATAGCATTTATTTAACAGGGAAACATCTAAACAGTGTTAAAACAGTTTGTAATTTTGTTAAATTTGAATGAGATTGACTCACAAGTAAAAAAATATAACCATTCCCAAATTTTCAGCATAATCTTAACTTTTAAGTCACATTTTGAAATACATTTTATTTATCATCCTTTTGGTGATTTTTTTATATTTTTTTGTTCAAGAACTTTATTCAAATAATGCTACGAGAGTTACATGTATATCACAATATTAATTAGAAATTGAGATAGCAGCACTATCCAAAAAAAGGTAATTCCAAAGCAGCACAGCATGTGCTGGCCTTGGAAAAGTAGTTAAACAATAATAATACTACTATATAAATTACAACAAACAAAACCAATACAATTAAAATTCACTTAAGGATATTTTGCACAATTGTATCTTAAAACCTAAGAGTTCTAATAATTGATTTCTCACAAAATAACACAGTTATACCAGTCTTATTCAATTTTGTAATACAGAAGAAAGAAAATGATGTCAATCATTCGTTGAGTATGCAGGTATAATAACTCTTGATTTTATTCTGAAATATACTGATATTAGAGCTGTCTATTATTTCCTTGGGGAGAGTATTATATTATAAGTATTCATGCATAGTGTAATGGGATTATTTAGGCCAATGTTAGTACGTACAGGTTCTAAAAAAACATTATTATGCGTTCGAGTATTGTATTCATGGAGCTGATTAACAAATGTAAAGTTGGTATTGCATTTGATTTGTTCATTTATAACCTTGTAAGCAAATTTACTTTGTTCATTTTCTAGAATATCCTGAATAGGCAATATCTTGGTTGCTCTGCATATGGTATCAGTTAGTTGAGGTTCTGTAATCAAGGCTGAATAAAGTTTTGACGACTTTGTTTTTATTTTTTTGAATAATGTCTGTCCACATGATCCCCATATAGGAATCAAGTAGCTAAATATTGATAGGAAATATGCACTGTATATTTGGTGGAGTGAAGATGGGCATAGGTTGTTTCTACAACGATATAGGACACCAACCATTGGAACTACTTTTTTTTTATATGGATGACATGATTATTCCAGCATAGGTTTTCATCGACTTTTAATCTACTTAGCATTATGGACTCTCGTTATTTCTTTGCCTCCTATCTCCAATATAATGTCCTGTAGTTTCATGTTTTTCTGAGAGAAAATTATATAAGTAGTTTTTTTTACATTGAGCTGAAGTTTATTTTTTGCAAGCCAACAGTGGTATCTTTCAAGGTCAGCATTTATTTTTGTTTCGAGTTGTTTCAGATCTTTACCCTTGTATACAAGTACAGTATCATCTGCAAATTTTAAATATCTACCTATAATGTTAGCAGTTTTCAAAGACAGAACATGTATTGTATAAAGTAGTGGTCCAAGGACTGAGCCTTGGCAGTTTGGCTCGAACAGCCATCAACTACTGTAAATTGCTCCCGATCTAGAAGATATGTTTTTATTCATGAGAGAGCATTTCCTCTTATTCCCAATTCTTCAATTTTTGTGAGAAGTATTGAGAAATCACCACATCAAATGCTTTTCGTAGATCCACAAATACGGCAAGAGTGTAGTATTTATCATCTAGTGATGAAGCAATGTGGTTAACAAAGTCTATGCTTGCACTCAAGGTGCTACTATTTTCTTGAAATCCGTACTGATATTGGTCAAAGTAAACACATTTTTTTATGTAAGTGATAATATGTTTTTTCAAAATAACTTCTATGAATTTTGATAGAGTAGGAACTACTGAAATAGGCCTATAGTTATCTATGATATTAATTGGGCCAGATTTGTGTATGGGTGTTACTTTGCTGACTTTGAGAATATCTGGGAATATACCTTGTTTGAATAATTCATATATTAATTTTACTAAAATAGGTACAATGTATTACTTGAGTGTTAAAAGATATTTGGTATTTATGGTATCATAACCAGGTGCTGCATTTTTATTCAATTCATATAATGCTTCTTGAACTTCTTGGGAATTTGTTTTGTATAGGTGCATTGAACAATTACTGCTGATTTACCTATATTAACAAAATACTGGTTCATTTTTTCAGCTATATTTTTGGGATCATCAAGGATTTGTCCCTCAATTTCTAGATTAGCGATCTGACTTCTTTGGTCATTGCCTTTAATAAGACTATTGATGAGTTTCCATTGCCTTTTCTGGTTATTACCTGTATTGCTCCATTTTTTTTCACAATATTCCTGTTTCAGTTTTTTGCGTTTATTCTCTACAATATTTTTATGTTTTTTTAAACTCTCTAGCTGTATTCTGATTAAATGGGTGTTTTATTTTTTCCATGTATAATTTATCGCGTTTTTTATTAATTCTAAAAATTCGCTTGTAATCCAATCCTTACCTTCTTTATATTTTATTTCATATTGAGTTGTTGAACCTTTTTTACAGTCTTGTATGGCTGATGATACTTTTTCAAAGCTATTTATTTCGTGGCTGTTGATCAGCTGTTGAAATTTTTGTTTGAAGTCATTTTGATTTAGTATGATTCGTTTGTGAGATACCGTTTTGTTAGTCTGTGGAGATTTAGTATTAGTATTAAGTTGTATATTTAAGATTTTATGATCAGTTATGTGGTTAAGGATAGTTATGTAGCATTCTATATTTTTATTTGTCAAGACGTGATCTAGGATAGATTTGGAGTTTGCTGTTGATCGAGTTGCATAATTTTCTTCAATCACATTACAAATCTTAAATTCATTAAGTGCTACTGTATTTACATAAGTATCAAACTCGGGAGAACTACTTTTGAGCAGATCAACATTTATTTTTCCTATTAATATTGTTTTTGTTTTACATCTATTCAGGATATTATCTAATTCTGGCAAAAAATCATTGAATATATAACTAGGTGGTCTGTATATTCCGATTATTTTAATTTTATTATTCAAGAGTTTAATACTTACAAGATTATATATTTTATCACTACTGACTTCAATAATGCTGAATTTAAATGTGTTTCTAACAAAAATTGTACATCCTCCTCCTCGAGTATCTCTACATGAGTGAACTCCTTTGTAGCCATTTATTACAAATAGGTCTGTTTCATTTGCAAAATACCAGGTTTCAGTTATCACTATTACATCACAGTTGGATTCTTTGACATAACAACAGATATCATCATGTTTGTTTCACGCACTTTGAGCATTTAGGTACATTATTTTCAGACTATTCTTGCAGCACTTTTCACTTAGCAGTTTTTTAAGTCCTCCTCTCGTGTGATTTTTATCACTTTGCTACTTTCATCTTTGCAGATGAAGATGTTTCCATGAGAATACCATACGAACTTGTAGTTGTTTTCTTTTTTGAATTTCCTTGCCAGCGTGAGTATGTATTGATTGTGTTTGGTTAGATCGTGGTTAACGTATATTTCATTGTCGTTATTCCCAAGTCTCGTACTTGACAGTGTTAGTTTCATTTCTTTCTTGGCTTTCATGAAACTCTCTTTATCTTCTCTGTTTTCAAAGCATAGGTACCTTTATTGTTCCTGATTGATTGTTACCCCTTCCAAGGCGATAACATTTCGCACTTTGTATATCAATTTTCAGTGTTTGGTTGATTGTACGGAACACGGTTGCTAGGTTTTCATTGGTGTTACTTTATGGTATACCACTTATTACAATATTGTTTTCGCCAGGGTTGGGCAAAATCTGATTTCCATAAAAAAATCAAAAACCATTGATTTTTTTAGAAAAATTACGATTTTTTTTATTTTTTAAATTTGAACATTTTGATTCTTTGAAATTATTGTTAATTATTATATTATATATTATCATTATATTGTGGAATTAGCTAGAAACAGTGAGTTTCATTTAAACCACTAATATGAGTAGATTCCACGAAGTAAGGGTCGAGACAGTTAATTTAATTATTTTAATGTATAAGTCTAAAAATTATAATACAATTTGTGGCTCAAAAACTTGTGACAACGCATTTGTCGCGCTTCTTGCAAGAAAATTCTTGTCGCGATTTGTTTTCCTTCTGTCCTATACACTCACTATACAGTGCCGAGTACTGCCGAGTGAGGCACGAACGCGTTTGTTGTGCTTTCTGCAAGAATATTCCTGTCGAGGCTTGTTTTTCTTCTCAACCTATAAATTGACGTTGCCCAACAATTTCACGCATTTCGCTAGTTAGGTTAGTTAAGTGAAGTGAAAACATATAAATAAAGTAAAATGAGTGGAAAAAAAGAGGACCCAATATGGCAGTTCCATTTTAAGACAACAAATCCAAATAAGTTGGGGTGTAGGGCTATTTGTAGAAAGTACAAGAAATATATTCAAGGGTTAGTCCAAAGACTTAAAGCGCACCACGATGTTTGTAATTATCAAGAGAGGAATACAGGTAATCAAATTATTAATTTAATTTTATTTATATTTAATAAAGATTTTTATTATTAACCCGGGAATGATCGCGCGGTTAGATTTTGCCTAACATTTTTTGTTTTTTGTTGATTCTCCAAGCACTTGATATTTTATTTTTGAGATAATTTAGTGAAAGTTTTGAGACATAAATATTAATTATAAGTTAAGTAACATAGTGTAATTTTTAATTATATATTCTGAGATATTTTGAAATGTTTTTTAAATATATATGTATTATATTATAAGTAGATACATTTTTGATAAATAACAGAATACAACAGGGTAACAAATGTTTATATGCATTAAAAGACACATTTAAATCAAAGATATTGTCTACAAACACAAAAATTAAAATATACAATTAGACCAGTCGTACTTTACGCCGCAGAAACCTGGAATTTACCAAAAAAAGAGGAAAACACATTGGAAATCTGGAAAAGGAAAACACTACGGAGAATATACGGCTCAATTAAAGAAAATGGAGTATGGAGAATATTAAGAAACTACGAAGTTAATCAAAAATTCAATAGCCCAATAATAAACAAATGAAATAAGAAGAAAACAATTAAGGTGGGATGGACATGTACAACATCTAGGTAATGAAAGGTGTGTCAAGAAAATACAGGAAATTAAAAGACAAGGACGAAGAGCAAGGGGACGACTGAAAACTAGATGGTTGGATGGTGTAGAAGAAGATGTTTCAAATATTGCGATTGAACATGCAGCACAAGATTATTTAAACATTTTAAAACCTATATCAGTTGCTCTTGATACTGTGCAGAGGAAAAATGCTACTATCACAGATGCTGTAGAGCAGTGGAAACATTTACAATATATCTTTGATGAATCTGTGGAATTACCATTACAAAAAACACAACAATTTAATAATCGATATAAGCAAGCACTAACGCCATATCATTTTATAGTGTATATGTTGAATCCACAAAAAACAAAATACCAGTTAACACCAGAAGAAAAGAATATAGCTTTAGAAACAATTAACGAGTTACATGAAAACACTGGACTGTTACCTTTTTTAGTAATAAAGTTAAATGCCCGCAGTGCTCCATTTAAGCAAGTTATGTTTTCGGACGAAGTAATAAAAAATGTAAATGGACTACAATGGTGGTTATCACAAATGAGCCGGAAATCTTGAAACAGTTGCCAGTAATAAAACAGTTCCTGTGTGCAACTGCTTCTTCAGCTTCAGTAGAACGCGTATTTAGCTCTTTTGAGCATGTACACTCGGATATTAGAAACAGATTAGGCATAGAAAAAGGAGGAAAACTCTTATTTTTGTTTAAATTGTATAACGAAAATGAATAGGTTGAAAATATACAGTAATAAAATTTAGGTGTTATGTTTAGTTTAAGAATTTGGAATTATGTACTTCTTTTTTGTTGTTTTTGCTAAAAGAAAATACCACATTTGAATTTTGAGAAAACTTTTATATTATGTTGTTATCTGGTTCTGAATAAAAAAGGAAAAAATTGATTTTAAATCATGATTTTAATTTTAAAAATCAAGTGATTTAAATCATGATTTTTATCGTGATTTTAATCAGCCTAACCCTGGTTTTCGAGACCCTTTTGTATATATCTCTGTGACTTTCCCAAAATGTTTCTAATGTTTGTCAAAATAATTGTCTAAATTCAATTTTGTTCTTAAATAGAAAACAAAATGGTCCAAAATTTCCACATAAAGCGTTCCTGTTACTTTAATGGACTGTTTAAGTAAGATGGAATATATAACAAAGGAAAAAACACTACAGAAGTCGTTTTGGACCGTTCAGAAGTTTGTACTAGAAATCTTTAACCAATAAGTGCTATATATCTTGGGTTAACATTGTGGCTGCCTTAAGAACACTTGTCCCTGGTTTTTTCTTGTACATTTTGCAGGCAAAGGCCGCATTGGCTATTTTTATATTATCGGGTAACTTATAAAAGCAGTGCTGCTGTTTGCTTTTAGTCCGGTTTTCAATTAATAAATTATTGGCTATCTCAGCAACTGGTTTTCAGTGCTCTTAGCTACTTTAACAAACTCAGGTTTATATAATTCAAAGGGAATTTTATATACCTCTGAAGCTGCTCTGCCCTGGAGTTTCAGTTGGCTTATATCCCCCGATATTCTGTCATACCTGCATTATAATATTCCGTTGTGCCTGTGATCTGTTGAGTTAATCCATATATACAATATGTCCCCCTAAGTTGGAATCATATGGAAATAGTATATTGTACAATGAGCATGAAATGACATACATTTCCCACAAGTAGGTATATGAAATTTTGTAGTACAAGTGTAGCAAGTACAACAAACTTTCATATACCTACTAGTTGGAAATGGGTCATTTCATGCAAATTGTACACTATACTTTTTCTACGACCATCTGAATCATAAAAAAATGTAATATTTTTCATAACAATTTTTATTATTAACTTTACTGCCGTCATTGTTTAGAGTTTTTTCTCTGAAATTATTAAGTCGGGTTCTTAACCCGTTGAACGAACCATATATTTTTTTCTTTTTGTACATGTACCTACCTACGTCGTGAAACAAATAACGTTCAAAATTTTCAAATTTTGATAACTCGGTAATAAAAATACTTTATGCAGAAAAAATCGTTATAATTCACCTGCGGAAAAAGTAATCAACGATCGTCTCTCTTTAAAGAAGTAATATCACCTCCTGCATCTACCAGGATAGTGAGCGATGTCCTTATAAAGCAATGGCTAGTTTACATATTGGGATCAGCATGTCAATGTCAAAGCATCCTCACTATCGCTATCCATTTTCGATTATTAATTTTTTTTGCAATTCCGAGACTAAAGTGGTCACTTTATTCTCACATGTTAGAAACTAATGTGTCACTTATAGACCCAAGGGATATAAAGTGACAGTTGAAGTCCCAAGGGATTTAAAGTACAAATTAAAATGTACATCCTTGATGCCTATCCAAGCATTTTAGAAGTTCATCCTCGATGCTTAGCCAAGCATCTTAGAAGCCCATCCTCTATGCCCAGCTAAGTTTCGTAAAAGTACATGCTAAGTAGTATTTATTTTTATTAAAAATGTATGTAGAATTACCAGAATTGCAAAAAATAGGGTATACACCTCTCGACTAAAGTGACATTAATTCCTTAGGTGGATTCAAACACCACCTGCGGGATTAAATGGGTCACTTTAGTCGCTTGGTGTATAATATACTATTATAAACGAATTTTGTAAACACTGATGTGAAATATCAAATTATTAGACAGACGTTAACAAACATGACTATCATATAATATAATGACAGTCTAGTAGCTCATGAAAGTTGTGGGAAATGAAATATTTCGATACAGCTAGCCCGTGGGAAATGAAAATCTGTATTACAAAGTGGTAGGTTTCTTAATCGAAGACGCGTTTGAAATATACATTTTTCTTTATGGTCGTAGAAAAACTTTTTTATTATTAATTTTAGGAAAAAAAGTTATTCTTCATAAAAAGTTCACCTAAAATACAGTCATCAAATATCAAATTTTTTAGTCGTATACGAGGTTTGTCAAAAAATATGAGTTTTACTCAAGAGTAAAGTACCTTTAAATTTGACAATATCAAAAATGTTACTAAAAAAATTTTATCAAAATTAAAAATTATGTTTAAATAAATAATTACATTCATTTACATTAATAAAATTATTTTTAAAATGTATGTCTACAATAATGCAAATTTAACTGTAGTTTCAAATAATTTGTTGATAGAACGAAATATTGACAGTAAATTTCAAACCGCGTTAGAATTTTTAAGACATAAAAATGGTAGCCTTATTAACTGATGAAGAGAAAATGTTTTGATTGTGGGAGATTACTATAAAACACATAGAGAAGCAGCAAATGTTTTCAATAATAGACATCCCAATAAAAATATAACCCAATCAACTGTAACGAAAATAGTAAATAAATTTAGAAGAACTGGAAGTGTTGAAAATAATTTTAATGGAAACTGGTTGCTGATGAGAATACGTTTGATGTAATGCTGTCTGTTGTAGTAAATCCAAAATTGTCATTGCACAAAAGAAAGTCGTTGTTACAACAAAATGTAAGTAAAAATACAGTGGCAAGAATTTTAAAACTAAATAAATACAAAACATACAAACGAAAAATCGTACACACATTAAAAGAAAGGGATTATGATAGGCGCTTTGATTTTTGCTCTCTCGTACAAAGAGAGTTAGAGGAGGACCCTTTTTTTTACGAGGCATATAATTTTTTCCGATGAGGTGACATTTTCGTTAAATGGAACTGTCTCGTCACAACATTGTCGCTGGTGGTCTGAGGAAAATCCCAATTTTGCATTAAAGTCTCATGACCAATATTCGTTTAAGACGAACGTGTGGTGTGGCATTTATAATAACAAATTAGTAGGACCTTTTTTTTCGCGAATCTATGAATGCCGAACGTTATTTACAGTTTTTACAAACTCATATCAATGAATTCATGTACGAACCCTCAATAGAACGTCAATGTATTTGGTACCAAAAAACGGTGCCGCATGCCACAGTACAATAAATGTTAGGAACTACCTTGAAAATTTGTTTCATGGAAAAGTTATTCACATATATTCTGATCTCTTTTGGCCTGCTAGATCCCCTGACCTAACCCCCTTGATTACTTTTTATGGGGTTACCTTTTTTTTTAAATAGGTTAATGGCTTTGGCTGAGGCCAATTAGCCAGACTATGTAGGTGTCTGATTATTTTATTTAAAATTTGTTTAATTTTTCTGCAGGATTGAGCACAGTAAATATGTTTATTTGTATTAGTATTTTTTATTCTAATACAATTTTTTTTGCATTTTCTTGTTTATATATATATTTTTTTAATAATCATTTTTTTTCCATAATTTGTTATTTATTTTTTAAACATCTTTTTTCATAATTTGTTTTTTTTTGTTTTTT
The DNA here is from genome assembly GCA_963921935.1 of Galeruca laticollis. Lineage (NCBI taxonomy): Eukaryota > Metazoa > Arthropoda > Insecta > Coleoptera > Chrysomelidae > Galeruca > Galeruca laticollis. The sequence continues at coordinate 102,034,487 of OY998180.1, read as the reverse complement.
TTAAGTCATTTTTTTTCTTTTTTCTCATATTTTTTATATATATATTTTTTTTATTTTCTTTTTATTTACTTTTTTTTTATTACTTAATTTTTTTTTTGGATTTTTTCTAATTTAATAATTGTTAGTAATTACAAATACAATGTTGTGTTTTGCATAATTGCTTACAAATTTTACAATTTAAGTTTGCAGTTTATTTATGTGTTGGTACAGTATGTAAAGAGTGTTTATACTTTCTGAAAAAATAATACAATTGAGGTCTATTGGAAGGGTTATATTGGCAGTTATTAGTTGATTATATAATTTCCTAATATTTTGGGTATGTAACGGACACTCAAGTAGTATGTGTGTCAGTGTACCTATATCTCCACAGGAACAATAAGGGTTATCAATCATTTTTAGCCGATGTTTATATACAGGAGTAAGTGCATGATTTGCATGCACTCGATTTATTGTAACTATAAAATTTCTGTTCACCTCTTTGTAGAACCAACTTTGTTTGGGGATCCTATCCTGATGTTTTTTAAAGTTTAATCCGGTTGTAGATTCATTATAGAGTTTTTGCCAGTTTTCTTTAATTTTCTGTTTTTGTGATTTGAATATGTCGGAGGGTGGTAATTTAAGTTGGAGTTTTCTCCTGTTTTTATGGCTTCCTTTGCAAATTTATCAGCTGTTTCGTTACTAGTTATACCAACATGAGCTTTTATCCATACATATATGACTATTTTGTTATTTGTGTGAATTTCGTGGTATAAGTTCAAAATGTTTGCTTCAATATGATTTAATGTTCTCTTTATGTTCATATTTTTTAATCTGTCCACTGCACATTTACTGTCTGTAAATATTACATATCTATTTTTATCTGTATTTAATATGTATTTCATTGCTTGTAAAATTGCTGTTATTTCCGCTGTATATATAGAAGCCTCCTTTGGTAAAGTATATTTGGAATGATGTTTTTGGTTTATGTGGTAGAACGCGCAGCCCGTTTGTTCATTTGCTTTTGAACCATCTGTAAATATATATTCGTAATTTGGCTAGTATTTGTTTTTGAATTTATTGAATTTGGTTTGAGTCAGGTTTGGTATTTCGTCTTGAATTTCGAAATAATATGTTGGTATTTTGTGAGCGTAGAGATTTTCAGGTAGGTATGTAAAGTTAGGTAGTTTCCCGTTTGTATGTAATTTGTGTTGGTAGCTAGATATTTCCATAAGACTTTCCACTATAACTGGGGTTTTTTTTGAGTACCAGTATTTATAGGTGAGGACCTAAACTGTTAATGATTGTAACCTGTTGAGGTATGATGCTTCCTTTGCTATTATTTTAGTAATAAACATATTACTGAGTAATTGTCTTCTTAGTTTAAGAGGTGGTATTATTGCTTCCGCTTGCATAATATTTATAGGGGTGGATCTGTTATATCCTAGGCATATTCTCAAACATTTATTCTGTTGGGTTTCAATTTTGTTTAAGTGTGTTTCAGCTGCTGTCCCATATAGATGACTTCCATAATCTATAATTGACCTTACCATTGTTTTATAAAAGAGTAATGCCATATTTGGATCCGCTCCCCACTTTGTATTGCAGAAAGCTCTTAATATATTCATTGAATTTTCAGTTCTTTTGATTACTTGGTGTATACAGTCTTTCCATAAAAGTTTCTTGTCTAACAGTAATCCAAGGTATTTGATGGTATTTTTTATGGGAAAGGTGTATTTACCTAGGGTTATCTGATTTTGAGGACAACTTCTAGTTCTGGAAAAGATACATACTTCGGTCTTGGTTTCTGATATAGACAGCCCAATATTATCAAGCCATTTTTGGATTGGACCAAATTCTGCGTTAATAATTTTTGTACATCTTTCAACTGATTTTTCTGTGGTGTATAACACAATATCATCGGCGTACTGTACTCTTTTAGATTTTGGTGATATGATTTTTTCAATATCCATTGTATAGAGGGTGAATAGGATTGGACTGAGAATGCTGCCTTGTGGTAAACCGTCTCTGGAAATTCTTGGATCTGAAATGTGTTGGTTAATTTTTAAGGAGACTGATCTATTTGAATATGCGTTCTTAATGAAACCTGCTATATGAGTTGGTAATCCTATGTTTATGAGCTTTTCCTCCAGTAAATTCAATTGGACATTATCGAAAGCTGATGCTACATCGATAAATGTAGCTAAAGTGTGGTGTTTTTGTGAATAACCCAGATAAATATCGTTTACTAATATTGTTAGAGGTTCTTGGGTGGACCTACCTTTTCTAAATACATATTGTGAGTCTGGCAAAATTTTTTCACTCTCTAACCAATGTTCGAGTCTGTTCTTAATCATTCTTTCCAAAGTTTTAAAGACGCATGATGAAAGTGATATAGGTCTATATGATTCTGAAGTATCGTCTCTTTTACCTGGTTTTTTGATGGGTAAAACGATGTAGTCTTTCCATTTTTCGGGGAAAGGTATCTTGTTTGTCCAGATAGAGTTGAACAGTTCTAATAGAGCTTTTTTATGTTCTATCGGAATTTTATAAATCATTATATATGAAATATTGTCCTTACCGGGGGCGGTATTTTTGGTTTGTTTCAAACTTTGTTCTAGTTCCCACATATCGAATATTGAGAGTAGAAATGCATTGTTTCGTTGTACTGTAGTTATTTGGTGTATAGATTTGTTGTCAATCCCAAGGGGAAAGATTTTGGTATGAAATTCATTTACCCAGTCCGCTTCAGGGTCTATTGGTGTTTTATTTGATTGTTTTCTATTTTTAAATCGATTTACTTTATCCCAGACTTCTTTAATTGGTGTTCCTTGATTAAGACTCTGACAATAGTTTCTCCAGCTCTTCCTTTTGGTTTCCTTAAAAGTCCTTTTTGCCACTGCATCTAGTCTTTTGTATTCTATCAATTTGTTAAGATTTGGCGATCGTTTGTAGTGGGAAAATGCTTCTTTTCTTGCTAGAGCTGCTTTGTTGCAAGTTTCATTCCACCATTGCTTTGAGCAGTGATTGTGTTTTTTGTTTGTTGAAAAGTGTTTTGGGATAGCGTCCTCTGCTGCTTTGTCTATATTTTCGATGACACCATCATATGTTGTTTTCGGTTCTGTCAACTGTAATACAGAAGAGTATAATTCCCAGTTTGCATCTTTGAGTCTCCATAAGTTGTGGGTTGTTGGTGAGCTTTCTGGTAGCGAATTTTTACATTCTAGTTTGACATGTATTGGAAAGTGATCTGAACCATATGGCTCTTCTAAGGTAGACCATGTAATTTGTTGAGTTAGATCTTGGGTGCTAAAGGTTAGGTCTATAACTGATTTCCTAGTGCTGACTAGCGTGGGAGATGTATCATTTAATATAATTAAATTACAGTGTTCTATGGCTTCCAATAGTACCTTACCGTATATGTCGTCACATTCATTATTCCATGCCAAGTTATGGGCATTGAAGTCGCCCCCAATTAAAAATGGTTTTGGGATTTGATCGAAAAATTGTATCCACTGTTGCAGTGATATACGAGTTCGCGGTTTAACATATATAGAGACTATATATATTGTTTTCCCAATTTCGGGTATATCGACTGATATACATATATATTCAAAGCTAATTGTGGTATGTATTGGTATCTCTTGATACCGTATATTTGACTTCACCAAGATAGCTGCTCCACCATAGCCGTCGTTGCGGTCACAGCGGATATTGTTAAAACCAATGAACCCATAGTACTTGCCTGGGCGGTACCATGTCTCGGATAATAAGGCAACAGTGTAGTTACCCCTATCTAGTAGGTATTCTAAGTTTGTTTTATTCGAGACTGCCGAACGGCAGTTCCATTGCAAAATATTTATGTGGCTTAGAGCTGAGAAAGTGACGACATATTTACATCTAGTGTTGATTTAACTAAATTTTCTAGTTCTTTCTTATTTACATTTATGTTTTTTGCTTCTAATAAAATCGTAACAATTTGCATAACTAATTGAAATATTGAATTTACTGTGCTCAAATCTGCAGATGGTGATTCCAATTGAGAATTGATATTTTTGGTATAATTGGGATTTTCTAATATTCCACCACAAGGCTTAGGGTGTCTTGGGAAGGATATCATTTCTTTGTGCAATTTTAAAATTGGGTCAGGACTGTTTGGCCTTTGTCTTTTGTGAGCTCGAGGGTTGGAAAGGTTTGTGGTTGGATTTGTAGCATTAAAATTTGTTAGGTTTGTGGTTGGATTTGTAGCATTAAAATTTGTTGTTGGAGTTAAATTGATGATATTGGATGGGGTTGGATCGATTGTAGGTTGACTGGAATTTAGGGGGGGGGGGAAAGATTTGGGGCAGTGTATATTCATAGTTTGTGAATTTGTCACATTTGAGTTACTGTTTGTAACACTTGCATAAGAATTTCTACCTATCTGTTTGCTTGCATCATGGTAACCTATATTATTTGTTGACATAGACTCTTTAATTAACTTCTGCCTTTTAAATTCCGGGCACGCTTCTAAGTTACTTGTAAAATGGTCACCCGAACAATTGAAACATTTTGGTGTAAGCTCAATATCTTTGCAATCTTTAGTGTTATGAGATTCTCTGCATTTGCCACACCTTGGCTTGCCCTTGCACTGGTTTCCAGTATGCCCGTATCTTAAGCAGTTAAAACAAAGCAAAACTTTTTGCTTATATGGTTCAACTTCCTTCAGTACCTTATTTATTGTAATATATTTCGGTAAAATTTGTGATTTAAAGTGAATGATACATGTTTTAGTTGGAACATATTGTGTACCTTGTTCATCAGTGCATTTCCTATTTAGTCTTTTAACTTGCACTACTTCAAACTTGCAATGCAAGTCAAACATTTTTATTTTATTTTTAATATAATCTTCCGAGAATTCCGTTGAAATATCCCTGACCACGCCCTGTCTAATAACCATAAATTTAGGTATGTATATTCCCAAATTGTTTTTAATAAAAATTTGATCATTTTTCCTGGATAATAGATAGTTAGCTGATTTGTAATCTTTAAACTTAATTCTTATTCTATTTCTGCCAATTGAGTCGATGCTAGAAATTTTATCATCAATTTCCGGGAAATTAGATAATATAATGTCTCCTATTCTTAGCGCATTTAACCTACCTTTGAATAAATTTGAATTGTTTTCTAAATAAACATGAAAAGGCCCTAAATCATTTTGTTGATATAAATAATCTACCTTATGTTTTGCGACCTCTTTTTCAGAAGAATTAATTGAGGTAATTACTGTTTTACTTTTTTGAGTATTTGTTTGGATTATTTCAGAATGTTTATTTATGATACTTATCTGGTCTTTTTTCTCGCATCCTAAAAATTCGTCTACCGGGAAGTTCGTAGTTTCTGCATTTATTAATTCCATATCAATATCTTTATTTTCGGGGGGCCTGCCCCCGCTAGTCTCACTCATAGATTATATTTTATTTTTCACTTAATCAGATAAATAAATTTCACAAATCACTTAATATATTTTGATTGTAAAAAGTTTTTGTTTAGACTATAGAGATAACACCGATTTTGCTAATTAGCTTTTAATTTCGGTACGTCCGCTCTCTAGGAAGGTCCGAAACAAAACTGGGGTTACCTGAAACAAAAAGTTTACCAGAAAACGCAGTTTCAATATATTGACTACTTTGAGAGGATAATTTTAGAAACATTTCAAGAAATTTTTCCACAAATGATAAGGGATGTATTACGTGAATTTTCCAATAGAACGATTAAGTGTATTGAACGAGAGGGTCGTTATGTCAAAGCATTAGTATGAGTGAAAATTAAATTTGTTTGTTTCTAATATTAATATGATGTTTTTTTTCCTTTCTGGCCCGGAGGCCATTTGGCTTTGGGACTACACCCCATTTAGCCACGATAGTTTATAGTTTTATTATATTTTAATTATTATACTGCCACTCTATCTTTCATGCAAATATTCCTAAACTTCCAAAATTATGGAGAAAATGAAAGAAGAAAAACAACTGGGATAAATAGGGGCACCCTCTTCACGCTAAAGTGTCCGTCATAGCGACTTTGATTAGACATACAAGAAAGGCAACTGTTAAAGGGGATTTGCTACAAAAGGACAAACAGGGGGAACCAAATCTAAATCGTTCATACTATGTTCATATATGCATTCACACAAAACAAAATAAAAATCGCAATATTATATTTTTCGTTTGGCGCGTTTAAGGAATTCCCATAAAATATCTCTTATGATAGGTTTCTGAGAGCTTATGTTCAAGAGAGAGACTATGTTTTGAGGAAAAGATATCTTCTTAGCTGATAGGGACTTGAGTAAATATTCCATTGCTTCTCTATTATACCTACAGTTAAACATCCAATGGTTGATATCGTCGAAACTTCCGTCATAGTCACATGTATCTGCGGTAGACAATTTAATTTTGTAGCGGTATGAATTAACTGTAGCATGTCCAAAAAGGCATATGATATACATAGTATATATTTTCCTGGAAGGAAGGCTTCGTTCAGCTAGAGTATAGGGAAGAGCAGGATATATCTTGCAGTAGGTATTGTTACTATGGTTTGTGAAACCTGCCCATTCAATTTCCCAATTTTCTTTGAGGGTTTCTTTTCTAAGTGATATTATATGTCCCTTTGATAATTCGTTGATTACAAGACCACAGGAAGCAGCAGCTTTAGCAAGCTTATTACTTTTTCATTGCCTGGAATTTGAGAATGTCCTTTAACCCATATAAATCCAACGTTTTTGTTTAAATTCTTCAGATGAGTTACTTTTTCTAGGATGCTTATTGTACTGCTATTAATGTATATATGTTTCCGGTAGTTTCTCAATATCATTAAAGTTGATTGAGAATTAGATAAAATGATATACTGTTCAAATTCTAAGTTACTGTTTATGATCCATTCCAAGGCTCTGTTGATGGCTACTAATTCAGCTGTGAAGATTGAACAGTTTGGATTTAATTTGTACTGTAGGGATACTTGTAGATTTTGGACATAAAAAGCACTACCAACTCCCGCACTAGATTTGGAACCATCGGTGTATATTTTGCATATTGAACCTCGGGTAAGAAGTTCTTCATTTAGTACAAAATAGGGGCGGATTAGAGAGTCGTAAGAGGGAAATACTACATTGGGTTCGGAGAACAAAATGTTGAAGTTAGAATTGAAGAATGGGATTCCTTCACCTTGAAATTGATATTGAGATAAATTAGGGAAGGCAATAGCTAAGATAGGAGAACATTTATTTTGCCACCATTTAGAGGTTAGATTTTGGATAGAGAGAGCAGCTATTTTATCTAATAGGGAATTCTGCTTATAAGCTTGACACTTAAGTACAAATTTTTCAGCCAAAAATAGGCGTCTCAGATGGAGGGGGGTTAATTACATTCTGCCAAGAGAGCCGGGGTAGGAGTAGACTTCAAGGCTCCTAGGACCAATCTTAAGGCTTTGTATTGTATTCTGTCAATTCTTTTTAAACGTGATTTGGTAGCATATCCATACAGAAAACAACCATAATCCAAGATTGATCTAGTATAGGCCCTGTAAAACATTAGATTTATTTTCGGATCGGCTCCCCATTCATATTGATTGATCACTTTTAATATTTTGAGACTTTTCTCACATTTACCTACGCATATGTTAATTTGTGCCTCCCAAGTTAGCTTGGAATCAAGAGTAATGCCTAAATAGGTATAGCTTTTAAGTACCGGAACCTCAAGTTGACAGGATTGTACACTACTTATTTCAGGTGCTCGATGTCTGGTAAATAAAACCACCGCTGACTTGTTAGGTGATAATTCGAGTCCATGGTCATCAAAATATTTTTTACAGCTGTTCATATTTTCCTTAAGAGAATTTATACACTCATCAATTGTTTTCTTAACCAAGTATAGGCAGAAATCATCGTCATATTGTAAGATGGATGAACTAATGCCCATAGTGTGAAAGTCTAGGGTATACAAATTAAACAATAAGGTACTTAGCACTGATCCTTGAGGTAAACCTTTGCTCACCATCCTTGGTCCAACCATTCTGTTGTTACACCTAATGAAAACTTGCCTGTTAACAAACAAATTTACTAAGGCATATGCGCATCTTCTAGGCACTCCTAGATTAGAAAGTTTACTATAAAGTAAATTTAAAATTACGTTATCATATGCACCAGATATATCCATGAACAGGGCTGCAAGGTAGTTATTTTGAGAGTAAGTTATCTGTATATCAGTGGTTAAGTATGAAATGCAGTCAATGGTGCCTTTGCCTCTACGAAATCCACATTGCAGCTCTGGGAGAATGCTCGAATTTTCCAACCACCATTCAAGACGATTCTTCATAATCCTTTCGAAGGTTTTTAAAACACATGACGTTAGGGATATGGGTCTCAAGGCACTCGGATCATTAGTTTTAGGGATAGGGATTATCAAACATTGTTTTAGGGAGTCACAGTTATCTCCTTTTATTAAAACATTGTTAAAGATCCTGCAAAGAAAATCCAGAGCAACTCCAGGCAAGTGGGCCAACATAAGATAATTGATACCACTTATGCCAGGAGCAGATTTTTTAGAGGTGTTAATATTGGCTACAATTTCCATGACAGTGATGGGGGACAGCAAGAAGTGAGGTTCATTGTCTATAGCAGGTTGACTAATTTCAGGAGTTACATAATTAGGAGCTATTTTATCGAACAAATCTAACACCGTTTCATCATAGACATACGTATTTTTATTTTGTTGAGTTTTATTGATTCTTTTCCAAATATTTGTAGGATTTGTCTGTCTGTTTAAGTTTGAACAAAATTCTGCCCAGTTTTTCTTTGCTTTTTTTTAAATGTTTGTTTACAGATGGCATTTGTTCTTTGATATTCAATAAAATTGGCAAGGGTCGTATTGGTTCTATAATTTTTACAAGCGTCTGTTCTAGAATTAGATAATAGAAGACATTCGTCATCCCACCAAGAGGAGGTATGAGGGTTTTTGGTATAAAACGATTGTAAGATTTTGCAAGCTTTGTTGGCTGCAAGGGTGATTTGATCATTAAAAAAATTTCACATTGAGTTAGTGTCGCTAAACTTTGGTAGAATGGAGAATGACTTTTCAATTTCCAGTTTAAATAGGGGCCAATTGGCCTGTTTCATAGACCATTTACAGAGTGGTGTGATGAGAGTGTCACCTATTTGAAAATTATTCAATTTAATCCTCATTAAATAGTGATCCGAGCCATATGTATCTGGGGAAACTGCCCAGCTAAATGCAGAACATAGTTTAGATGATAAAATTGTGACATCTACAGCAGACTTGGATTGCCCGGGGCGGGTGACTCTGGTAGACGAACTATCGTTTACAATAGAGAGGTTAGAAAAATTGTCTAAGGCATCTACTAGAATCAATCCATCTTTTGAGCAAACAGGAGGTCCCCACATACCGTGATGGGCATTAAAGTCCCCACCTATTATACAATCATGTTTGATCTGGTTAAAAATATGTACATAGTCTCGGGTAGTTAATTTTAACATCTGAAGGCCTATAAAGGCTAACTATAGATAACTTTTTATTATTAATGCTAACATTGATACCACAAACTTCGATTTTACTGTTAAAATTAGTAATAAATTGTATGATTTTGTACTTAATTTTGTTGGAAATGAAGATAACCATTATTTTGACTGACAGACACACTATTAAATTTAGCGAATTTAAAAGTATCGAAGGGCTTAAACCAAGTTTCAGCGAAAATACCAGTATCAAAATTTTGTTCTTTAAATATTTCATAGAGAGAATGTTTTTTAGATCTTAAAGATCTTGCGTTCCATTGAATAATATTTAAGTAATTATTATTAGACATTTTGGTTTTTTTTATCCCTTAGTTGAATAAATATTTTCAACAATATTTTTACATTCATTCTCAAATTCAATTTCGTTAAAATTAGACCCGTTTGACTTGCCGGCAGGTTCATTTAAATATTGTTGAACTAGTTTTTTTAAAGCATTACTAAGTTGATTCATATATTTCGAACTCATTATCACATTTCTTGCTACCGAATTGAAAAACAGGACCGGCACAGAAACTAGTTTTAAATTCTCTATGAATTGGTGGAGAACTAATAGAGGTATTACTAGTTTTCCTTTTTTTGGTAAGGGGTCTGGAGAAGTGGAAGGTTGGCTAAGTGAGAAATGATTTGCTTCCACAGATGACGTTTTTAGGATTGGTTGAAAGGACGGCATCCTTAAGGGGGGAAATTCAGCATCAAAGTCGGTTAATGGTGCTAATACTAGAGTAGCCAGGATTATTAATGCTTTTTTCGGCTTCCTTAAAGGAAATATTAAGATTAGCCATGGCTTCTTTAGTCCTAGCCTGTTTTCTGTACTCGGGACATTCTTTAAAAGTGGAATTGTCGTTGTTATTTTTACAATAATTACAAAACATATCACAAGTGGGGCAATCAGATTCTTTCTCAGACCCACATTTTCTACACTTCGTTTTACCTTTGCACTGTGATGCAGAATGCCCATATCGCAAACAACGGAAGCATTGCATGACCGGATTGACGTAGACATCTACTGGACATCTAATTTTAATAATAACAATATATTGAGGGATAACTTTCCCTACAAATGTAACTATGATCATTTGACGCGGAACACGTACCGAGGTATCCTCTTTTTGAATTAATCTGGTCATACGTTGAACCTTTTTAATGGGAACAGGGGAGTTAATGATGTTCATGAGAGTGTCTTCACCCAGAGATGTATCAACATAACGGACTATATCACGTTTCTCCTTTAAATGACTTGGAATATAAGCAATTAGATTATTTTTCTTAAAAAAACATCTACCAATTTATTAGCGATACTACCTGACGTTAATTCTATTTTTATGCGATGCCTCCCGTCAGTACTGATTTCAGAGATAAACTTCTCGTATTCCCCGAGATTAACTAACTTTTCTCCTAATTTCATTGGATGCAAGCGACCAATATTTAATTCCGAATGGTACGGCCCTGTATCGCAGTTCCTGAAACGATTTGAAATATCGATAGGTAAACGTCTATGTCTATTAACGTTATCATTGTTATTTTTTTGCCTGAACCTTATCAGTGCTTTCACTGCCGGAAACAATATATTTTGGATTAATTGGTTGATTTATATGTGTATCACTAGTCGTTTTTCCATCGGAATTCATGTCATCGTCTACAATAACCAACGACGGGTCCTTACCGCTCCTTCTCTCCCGGCCTCCGGACATTGGCCCGGGGCTGGCACCCACAAACAGGTAAAAAAAGAGGTACTTATGTTTCAAGTTGGCTTTAATAATATTAATGCTAATTAAATAAAACAAGATTATTCATGAACACGTGTATAACTCTCCTGTCTAAAATATATCCTCTCCCCGCTGTCGCCTGTCACGCGACCACAGATCATCGAAGCTTGACATGTCATATCATATACATAACATCTCCCTTTTTTGGACTCTGTCAATATTAAAATTATTGAAATACAAATAACTAACATTAAAGACTATATACTATATATGAAATTAACATATTTTTTTTTGATTAAACAAATAACAATTACTCAAGACTATAAAAGTAAACATCGCAATATCATTTTTTCTGCTATGTATAATAGTCTCTTAACTTATTTGGTACATTGATGACTCGACCTGATCTCGTGCATTTGCTATTTGTTTCCTTGTCAATGACACTTTGACATTCATTTGTCGTTTTATTATTGTTAGTTTTACAATCATTTTCGTTATTATATAAATCAGTGCTATTAGCCAAACAAGTGTTCTCACTAGATTTATCAGCGTTACTTGGTTTGCAGTTTGCGTTTACATTTTCGTTGTTGTTTGACGCATTTATAAACGTTGGATTTTTTGTATTTTTTAGAAAGGAAGAATTCCTTCTATAAACTCTGCCATTTTCATCACTCACCAAGTATGATCGTGGAGTGTTATTATTTGAAATAACTTTTCCCGGTGTCCAACACCCATCCTTCTTTAATTTAAATAGTATATCTTGATTTTCATTAAAATCTGAGCTGCTATGAGCAGATTTATCATGATAGTTTTTTGTTAATAATTTTCTTTCTACTTTTTTCTCATACTCATTAGTGACTTTGGGTTCCAATAATCTGTTGGATATAGGCAAACCTGTTCTTAGTAACTTGCTCTGTAATAACTCTGATGGTGAGACATCAAGACCACATAGTGGTGTAACTCTATAATTTAGCAAATGAAGAAACATTTCATCTTCGTTGTTACACTTTTTTAATATCTGTTTACTGTACTGTACTGTTTTTTCAGCCAACCCATTCGATCTTGGGTACCTGGGGCTCGTAAAAACACATTGTATATTGTATTGATTACAAAATTCTTTAAATTTGAAGCTGTTGTATGGATTGTTATCGGATATAAATTTTGCAGGTAACCCAAAATTAGAAAATATTGCTTTTAATTGTTTTATAATTTCATCTACACACTTACTTTGTATTTCTTTCAATTCAAACCAGTTGCTATAGTAATCAACTACAACTAAATAATATTTTGATGCATATTCTAATATATCAGATCCCACTATCTCGAACGGATATTTAGGTACCTCTTGCAGTATTAGGGGTTCTTTTGTTTTATTTCTGCTGAACTTCTCACATATGCGACACCTTGAGATGTAATCTTCAATATCAGTTATTATACCAGGCCAGTATAATATTTTTCTTGCCCACTTTTTTGTTTTTTCCATACCAAAATGAGATTTATGTAGCTCTCTAATCATGTGATTTTGTAGTTTTTTAGGTATGCAAATTCGTTCATTGAAAAATAGAATTCCACTAGGAACAAGTAAATCATTTTTTATTTTGAAATACTACTTTAGATCAGTGTTATCTAATAGTTTTTTATCTGGCCAACCTTTAATGCAAAATTCAGTAACTTTTTTAAGATTACTATCGTTCAAAGTTTCTTTGCTTACCTCAGCTAATCGTCTATTTGTGATGGGGATTTCAATATCAATTGTATGTACAACCTCTTCCATTTCACCATCTTCATTTACTTTATCTTTTATAAATGGCCTACTTAGGAGATCGGCTACATACATCTTTGAACCTGGTATGTACTCTACTTCAAAATTATATTTTAAAATTTTTAAGCGCATTCTTTGTAGTCTGGATGTAATTTTATTAATATTTTTTTGCTGAATGCCAATTATTGGCTTGTGATCTGTTTGTACTGTTATTCTATTACCATAAACAAACTGATGAAATTTAATTAGACTAAAATAAATTGATAAATACTCCTTTTCTATTTGTGCGTACCTTGTCTCAGTTTCAGTGAAACGTCTTGAGCAAAATGCTATGGGTTGACCTCCTTGCATGAGGCAACCTCCCATACCGTACTGGGAACTATCACTTTGTATTGTAATAGGTAAGTTTGGGTTAAATATTTTAAGAGTTGGTAAATTACCTATAACTTTTTTTAAATTGCTAAATGTATTATCATGATCAGCAGTCCATAAGAAATTTACATTATTTTTTATTAAACCTCTTAGAGGTGCTACTATTTCTGACATATTTGGTATAAATTTCATTAAGTAATTTACCATTCCCAGAATTCTCAGCAACTCTTTTTTATTTTTTGGCACTTCTAAAGCCCTTATTGCCTCTACGTATGAATTATCTGGCTTTACTCCCTCTTTGGAATAAATTTGCCCCAAGTATTTTACTTCATTTACTTTGTATTGTAACTTATTAGCATTAAATCTAACATTAAACTGTTTAGCTCTCTCTAATACTTTATTCATTATCAAATCGTGTTCTTTTTTATCTTTACCAGCAATTATTAAATCATCAAAATATATTGGGATACCTAAATCTCCAAAGATTTTTTCGTTTACTCGTTGGAAAACTTCTGGACTACATGATAGGCCAAAACATAACCTCTTAAAACGATATTTACCGAATGGTGTTATAAATGTGCATAACTTTTGGCTATCTTTATCTAACCCTATGTGATAAAAGGCATCTGACATATCTATCACACTGTAAACACTTTTCCCTCTTAATTTTAAACCTATTTCTTCTGTTGTTGGTATAGGATGCCTATCTATGCAAATATACTTATTTAAATGTATAGGGTCTAAGCAAATTCTTAATTTGTCTGAATTAGGTTTTTCGACACAGACTATATTACTTACCCATTCTGAAGGTTCATCAGCCTTCTCAATTATATCCTTGTCTACTAATTCATTCAGAGTATTTTTTAGCTTACCTTTAATTTTTTCAGCGACTCTTCTACAATTACTTACAACTGGTTTGTAACCCTCTTTTAATACAATCCTATATTTAAACGGAACTTTACCAGTACCCTCAAACAACTGTTTATTCTGGTTAATGAAATTTTCTTTAGTATCTCTTTTATTGTTTAAGTTAATCTCATCCATTTTGCAAATTATATTTAATTTTACACAGGTTTTTAATCCAAGAATAGGTTTGCCTTGTATATCTACAACTAAGAATTTTACATTTTGAATATTGTTTTTAATTAAACATTTTAAGATTATACTGCCTACAACTCTGATTTTATTATCGCCATAGGTTATAATACTTTGCTCTGAATGTACTATATTATTCTCCCTTTCTAATTTTATTATATAATTTAATGGAAGTACGTTACATTGAGCCCCAGAATCAACCTTAAACTTAATTACACTATTATCAATACATACATTTTCTGTCCAAATTTTCTCTAGTTCTGAATTATTATTTTCATAAATGTTAAACACAGTTAGATTATCAATAACAAAATCTTCATCACTCGAATCATTTTCATCAACAACATTTACATACTGATTACTGCTCATATTTCTATCATGACTGTTAAAATATTTACCTTTGTTCTGATTTACCTTACTGTTACTAAAATTATCTTTTTTATTATTGCCAGTTTTGCATCCGACAGCAAAATGTCCCTCCTGTCCACACTTTGCACATTTTTTCCCAAATGCAAAACATTTGCCTTTAATGTGCCTTCTGCCACATTTCAAGCAACTGTACTCCTTACTATTATAATTGCCACTGTCGCTAGTACTAGGGTTACCTTGACTGTATCTTCTTCGAATTAAATTTACTTCTTCCCTGTTTAAATCCTTTGCTTGGAGCTTAGTAGCTTCTGTTGTTCTACAAGTGTTTTCTGCTGTTTCCAAATTTAAATTATTTATTCCCAATAGTTTTTCTTGCAAATTATGATCTTGGACCCCTAAAATTATCCTGTCTCTTATAAGACTATCTTCTTGAGTTCCAAAATTGCATGGTTTAGCTATTAATTTTAAGTCTTTTATAAAATGATCCATACTTTCTCCATCTGCTTGATTTCTTGAAAAAAATTTGAAACGATCGAACGTTTCATTATTACGTGGTTTACAATAATTATCAAAAGCTGCTATGACTTCTTTGTATTTCCCTTTTTGATCTTCTGTTAGACTCAATGTGCTGAACACTTCTATAGCCTCCTCACCAGCGGAATTTACAAACAAAGCGATTTTTCGTTCGTCTGCCTTTCCACTTAAATCGGCTGCTTTCAAGTAAATTTCGAAATGTTGTTTAAACTTCTCGTAATTTTTATGAAGGTTTTGATCAAACACAAGCTTAGATGGCGGTTTAAATCCGCTTGAATCCATTTTAAAATTTTACTACTAATTAACGTTCTGTATTTTATGTTTCTTAAACTTCCTCTTCTTATTAATTTACACCTGACACCATGTTTCAAGTTGGCTTTAATAATATTAATGTTAATTAAATAAAACAAGATTATTCATGAATACGTGTATACTCTCCTGTCTAAAATATATCCTCTCCCCGCTGTCGCCTGTCACGCGACCACAGATCATCGAAGCTTGACATGTCATATCATATACATAACAACTTACAGTAAGGTAACACTATAACAGAATTTAGGTAATTAACTTTATTTATACTGTTTGATCACCAGTGGATTCAAGAGCGCAGTCACACGTCCGAACAGCTCAATAGTATACACCGGAATGTCTAATATGATGTTAGTTTTATAACTTTTAGTATTTGAATGTATTTTATTATATGCAAAATAAATGAATATGCACTTATTACGCGTTTTAATTGCAATATTATTAGAAAACATCGAAAAACTAAAAGGTTATCATGTGTTTCCATAAGAGATAAATGTTCATTCAAAATAGAAATATTAGTAAAAAATAAAATAATCTGAAGTTTTAATTTAAATGGATGTACTTGCATATTTAAACGTAGTTTTTAATTCTGATCGACTTTTTTTAGTAACATTTTTCGATATTGTCAAATTTAAAGGTACTTTACTCTTGAGTAAAACTCATATTTTTTGATAAACCTCGTATACGACTAAAAAATTTGATATCACTTTCAGTTGCGAACCAACACCTCAGATAAATGTGACCGTATTAGTCGTATGAAATAAAATGAATAAAGTGAAGATGGCGCCGCTTGTGTAACTACACGAGCCAAGTAGAGGTTGTCGGAGGACGTAATCTTCAGTTCGGATTAGAGACTCTGAACTGGAAGGCATTACGGCACTCTTGAAGAGACCCTATCAGTTGCGAATCACCACAGATATCCGTATCGGCAAAATGGCCAATCGACGTCACGGTTTTCGAAGGGGATGTTATTCGATATTCTGCGTGGTATTAGCCAGGAATGTAGTTGTTTTTCCCTTCGAAGAACGGTCAGGCCAATACGTCGAAATTATTGAAATTTCGACTAAAAGCAGGTGTAGTAGAAAATCGAAATTTATGTTTCATATAGATACCTCGTATTTTATGAAATTATATTCATTATATATACATATATATGCAACAAGTGAACGAAAAAAGACCAGCACAAAGAGTTTGAAGGGCGAAAATACAAAATAACAAGAAAAGGGGCAGACGAAGAAAGGCGTGGGACAAAGTAATACAAGAAATACTAAATAAGAAGTGGCATTGGTACAAAACAGAGGAGAATAGAAGAAATTTGTATATAAATAAGTGCACCATCAAATGGTAGAAGTCAGTGAACCCTTCTACCATTTGATGGTGCACTTATTTATGTACGAATTTCTTCTATTCTCCTCTGTTTTGTGCCAATTCCACTTCTTGTTTCCAGTTTATATCTCTTTCTTGTATTACTTTGTCCCACATATTTCTTCGTCTGCCCCTTTTCTTGTTCTTTTGTATTTTCGCCCTTCAAACTCTTTGAACTGGTCTTTTTTCGCTCATTTGCTGCAAATGTCCCCACCATAATAGCTGTCTTTCTTTTATAAATTCCCTTGTGGATTGCACCTCTAGAAAAGTAAGATTTTCTGTTGTTCTGTTAAGACCCAAGATTCATATCCAAATGTTAGTATTGAACGATATAGTGTCTTGAAAACCTTAATTTTTGTCTGCTTTGACATTTCTCTTTTATTTATAAATTTTGTGTTCATTGCATAGTAAAGTTCATTCGTTTCTGAATTCTATTGTTGATATCGGCGTCTTGTGTCCCTCCTCCATCCACTGTTACTCCCAAATATTGAAAAATATTTACTTGTTCTATTTTATCTCCATCGATGTAGGTGTTTCATTTTTCTCTGTCCCCTCCTATTATCATTACTTTTGTCTTATTTTTGTTTATTTTCATGCCATTTTTCTCGATTACTGTGTTTCATACATTTATGTTTATTTGCAAGTCTTTTTCACATTCAGCCAATAATACGACATCATCTGCGAATGCTCCTTAAGTCATATTCACTTTTTGTAATTGCAAATGACCTACACAAAAAAATTTTGTTAGCGGCTTACATTTCGGTATTTTTTCATCAATGAATATTATAAGGAGTAACTGGCTTAAGCTGCCTCCTTGTCTTAGCCTTAGTACTTGTAGTGAATGTTTGTGATATCATGTTGTTTTTTATAATTGAGTTTTCATTGTTACTTATAAAATTAAGAGGTATTTTTGGATTCTATCTCTTCTATGTAACTTATAGTTATGAATAATTAATGATTCAGATTAAAATGATTTATTTTTTATAAATTATAGGCAGATTCATAGAGATGGCTCTTTATCGCTATAGATTTATCTACTCGCGATTTACCATGTCCTTCTACAAACGTATGTTGGGAAAAAAACTCATAATGAAAGACATCGAAGGCATCGATCCTGAATTTTACAATTCTTTGGTATGGATAAAGGAAAACGATATAGACGATTTTCGTTTGGAATTGAAGAAAAATGAAGACAAAGAACGGTTAGTATGTTCATAAGTTGTCTCCTTCTCAAAATATATTAATTTATTGTATTTTAGAGTAACTGAAGAAAACAAAGAAGAATACTTGACTTTAATGACTGATTGGAGAATGACTAGAGGTATTGATCTACAAACTCAAGCTTATCTAGATAGTTTTAACGAAGTAGTACCTATCGAATTGCTCAAATATTTCTATGAAAGGGATAAGATTGGCAAATACATACCATTTATCGGAATTACACTAGAAACAATAAACAAGTTGCATGGTTTTGGCAGGTAATATATATTCAGTAATCAAATGACTGTCTCTTACAGTCCTCAAAAATGTTTTTGTTATAATAATACACTGCCGAGCATAAAACTATGGTCACTCTGTAATTTGAAGGTATTCTAAAATCTTTTATTTTCTCAAGATTTTTTTCAGTTGTAACAGTTTATTGACTGATTGCTTGAATAAACAAAAAGTTGTTGATTCAATTAGCATTTGACATACATTGGGTTCCTCCAAATTCATAATAAATTATTATCAGCTCAGTTTTGTATTTGTGATCCTATCTATCTTTTGGTAGAGGTTCAGTTTTGGTATGGGGAGGAATATCTTTTTTTTTAGCACAACTATTGCGTTGTTGAATATGTTGTTACTAAAATAAATCTCCGTTGAAATGTATGTGTATAAAATGAATATATTGACGTCAAAAATTTAAAATTTCATGCATAAATAAGAATCGTTGATGTTGATTGAAATTAATGATTTTATGACTCAATAATTTTTTGGTTCCTACGAGACAGTGAACCATTTGTTATTGTATTTGTTTTTCCCCAGTTCTGTCTTCGAAATACACTCGAAAACGCACTGACAAATTTGACACTCAAAGACCTCGTCTGACAGTTGCTTGTCAGATATCTGTCATCTACGTTCTTTGCCATTTGAAAACGTTCGCGGGATTGATACAAGTGAACGCAACTAATATGTCAGTTTTAATAATGTTAGGTTAAAAATTGGGTGCCTTGACATAGTTCAAACCATGCAATTTGTTTGGTTTACTTGCAGTCCAGATTTAAATCGATCGAATATGTATGGGGTGAGATTGGAAAACATTTACAGAGTCATGTGCAGGCCCCCAGAAAATCTAGAAAGCTTCGAAACATACTGGTGCTGGAATGGAACAATATTCCTCAGAATCTTATCTAAAATCAGATCGAAAGCATACACCTCGTCGTTTATAAATTTACATATTGTTATCACTGCCAGAGGAGGCAGGATAAAAAGGATAGCAAAATAAAATTTGTCAGTTTCATTGCTCCAAACACCAAATTTTCATTTTCATGACTGTTAATAAAATTTCAACAGGAAAAAATAACAAATTGCAATGTTATATTTTATTTAAATTTTGATATTTTCAGTTCGTCAAGCAGTCTGACAATGAAAAACGAGCCAGTGCCAATGTTGCAGTTCGTAATAGGCACATGTCGAGTACCGGTAGGTGGTTTCTCTGAATTGATGGGTTCTAACGAGCCTCATAGTATTTACATAGAAAAATTCGGAAAATAATCTTGGTTACCACGAGCCCACATGTGTTCCAATCGTTTAGATTTACCTCCATATAAGAGTTATATAAGAATGATCATTTTCTATTTGTTTTAATAACACTGTGTCTGCATCTAATTCCTAATTTTAATTCATATTTCGATCTAAAAGTATTTTGTTTTTGAACAATATTTTGTCATTGGGCGGAGAGGTATGCTTAGAAAGTGCTAAAGAGTTCATACAAAAGTCAAACTATACTACAAAATTCTATAATCAATAGCAAACACTATAAGGTACAATATAGCTAGGAGATATTTTTAAAAATGCTTAAATTGATTACCCAGTATCTACTGGGATACTAAAATAAAATTATAGTAAATTGAGAGAGTTGAATTTTTTAAAAAACAACACAAAAATTAAAAACCAACTATTAATAGAGAATTTCATGCTCTCCTATAAAAAACTTAATTATATTTTTCTTCCTCTTCGTCTCGTCTTTCTTCTTTTCCCTTTCATTCGCTGTTTCATGGGTCAGAATTGGGTTTGTCTGCACTTACCTAGCCCGCCTATTCCAATGTTTTCTAAATTTTGCCATAATTTTCATTTCTATTACTGTTTCTTCCCTTACTCTTGTATCATGTAATTTGCTGTATCAATTTTTATCCTTGTTTTTTATTTTCATTTTCTACCAAAACGTCATGAATATTCAATCGCCTCCTCTCTGCTTTTTTGGTTCATTTGTTCGCCTTTATTGTATTGATTAACAACATGACTGTCTTTTTGTATTTCAATATTTTATTTCTGTTGATGGTGATGTTTCCATACTGTATCTATTAGATCAGCGTTTGTCTGTATTTGGTTTTCATGTATCTCCTGTTGCCGTAATTTCCTCTTGTTTTATTCCTTTACAAGTGTATAACTTTTGGCAGTAAGCTTCTGGTATGTGTTGTAAATTTCTCTTGATATTTTTTTATTTCCTTAGGTACCTTTCTTTTTTTCATCTCGACTGTTTTTTCCACAATTCTTCTTAATCTATTAGAATCTTCTATATCTCATTGTGAATCTGTTTGTATATACCTTTCCGTGATTGTATTTTTTTCTCTGTTCTTCTTATCCCGATTCCATCACGGTAGTCCTTTTAAGCTGGATGTTGTAGTTTTTAATTCAATATTTTCTGTTCAGTATTTTTTATAGTATCTTTGAAAATACTCTATATTTCTTCTAATGTCTTTATTTCTTGTTTATTTTCTTGGCATTTTAGTTTTTTTCAGTTTCCATTTTTGTACATTATCTCAATTTCTGACCTATTTTTTCTTTCTCCTTTTGAATCTACCTTTTTTTCAGCACCTCCAATTCTGCAACTTTCAGTTTTGCAGCAAATATTCTATGTTGAATAGATCTAATTCCTTGTTAGTCTGTACTCTTTTCATTTGTTGTTATATGTTTCTCGTGTATAGTATGTAGAATTTCTCCCTATCAGTCTCAAATATATATTTAATTTTCATTTCCTGGTCCAAAAATGTATTACTTATTTTTAAATCATTTATTTTTAAAAAATTCATCATCTTATTACTATTTATCATTTCTTCATGTATTGTCCTGAACATTCGATTCCTCTCTGTTTGTATCTTTCTCATTCATGTTTCCAGTATTTTGTTATATATTAGGATTTTGTCCCTTTTTCTTTTATTTTGTTTAACGCACATTGGAGTTTATTGTAAAACTCTAGAACTGCATCTTCTTTGGGTTTTTTTTCTTTAACCACATATACTTGTGTGATTACTATTTTTTTATTTCTAATTGTATTGTTAATATAGTTTAGTTGATATCAGCTTGCTCTCCTTTATTCGTGTTACTCGATTTGTTGTCACCAATATTTCTACTCATTCGTTAGCTGTGTACCTCAAGCACCTCTAAATAGTAAAATCTATATGTCTCATTTACAATAATGTATCATCCTCCTGGCTTGTTTTCTCTAATTTCATTTACTTTTATATACGATTTCTCAGCCTCATCTATTATTTATATTTTTCTTTTCCCCTGTGATGTAATGTAACCCTCAAACCAACTTTACATTACATTTTTCATTATCTCTAATCTTAATCTTAAACTTTTTAACAGTCCTTATTATTTTGTTTCTTTTCCAAATCCACTCTATCCTCTAAAACTTCCTTTGCTTGTCTCATTTCTCCACCAGGTTGTTTACTTTACACTAGTTCTTACAATTAACATACTATATAGTTTTTACCAATTATTTTTCATTGCAGTTTTCGAGCTTTAGATTAATTTGTACACAAAAAACAATGGGGAGTAAGCAAAAAAAAGAAAGCCGGAAAATGGATGCATCAGATTACATTAGAAATATTGATTATAATATTTAAGGGGGCTTGAAAGACAGAGAGGTAACAAAGGAATAGGAATGTTGGAGACAACAAATCCAGAAGCACGAATAAACGGATAACGACCCGACTTCAACATGAATATTGACAGCCCAATTAGAAATGAATACTGAAATATTAATCACACAAGAATATGCGGCTGAAGTGGAAACAAAGGAGCACATAGTAACAAAGTTCTACACAGGTCAGTTAAGTGGCCCCCCGCCCAATAGATATTTCCAACAAAAACATATTTGTTCGTTATGCATTCCTAATGCACCAATATGCTCCATGAATGATTTTCTTTGCACCACATTCCCCGAGGGACTACAGTTTTTTGTTTATGGGGGGAGGGCAAATAAACGCTAGCCCCCTCCCCTCCAATAGGAATTTTCAAATTTTATACTTTGCACTTGTAATGTACCATAAAGCTCCATCATAAAAATCCTTTGCACCCCTCCCCCCAGTTAGTAGTATCGCATTATTCAGAGTAAAGTACCCCCCCCCCATGACAATTTGCAAAAAAGATATACGGCAGCCGAATCCACTTCTAATGCACTCTTATGCACCACCAACAAAAACAAAATCCCCCAATTCCTACTTAGTTAAACCTCAATATATCAAGTAAAGTTAGCCCCCCAATGATAATTTTCAAAAAAATAGAGGGCATCGGAATCCATTTCAAATGCACTCTTATGCACCACC
This sequence comes from Galeruca laticollis, assembly GCA_963921935.1. Taxonomy (NCBI): domain Eukaryota; kingdom Metazoa; phylum Arthropoda; class Insecta; order Coleoptera; family Chrysomelidae; genus Galeruca; species Galeruca laticollis. The sequence goes on along the minus strand of OY998180.1, from coordinate 102,011,621 downwards.
AACAAAAACAAAATCCCTTCTCCGCCGAATTAATTAAACCTCATTATACATAGTAAAGTTGGTCCCCAAGCGACAATTTCCGAAAAAAGTATAAGGCAGTGGAGTCCACTCCTAATGCACTCATATGCACCACCAACAAAAACATAATCCCTCCTTCCCTTAGTTAATTAAACCTCATTATTTAAAGTAAAGTTGCCCCCCCCCTTCCCAATGACAATTTCAAAAAAAAAAATATATGGCAGCGGCATCCACTTCTTATGCGCTAATTTGCACCACCAACAGAAACAGAATCACCCCTCCACCTAGTTAGTTAAACCTCATTATATAAACTTTGTCCACTTAATCACAATTTCCGGAAAAAGTATAGGATAGTGGAGTCTACTCATAATGCACTCTTATGCGCCACCAATATAAACAAAATCTTCCCTTCTTCCAAATATAAAAGGTATATTCCTTTCCCTAGCCAAAAAAATGTTTAAAACTGCCAAAATTATGGCAATTATTAGTGAAAAAAAGCCTGGAAAGTTCTCGGGAGGCCAGAAAGTGTCTGTTCATCGGTCGCCTGAAAAAAAAATCTTTTTTTTTTGTTAAGTGAGTAGTTTTCGTATGCTAACAGGAAAAATGTTATAAACCACATATACGCGTAACGTGACTTTTTGCACTCCTTCGGTGAAGTACTATAAAATGTAGGAGTGCGAATATCGGTTAATCAACAACGCCAAGTAGATATTGCAAACCATGCCTAGGGGTTTCATCTCTCTTAAAGTTATTTAATAAACTTTCTCCAAAATGTCCAAAAAATATTTAAATTGTATGCTGGGGAGGATCCCATGTTTTATATGCTTCTATACCTATATTGTACTCGCAGTTCTAAATGACGCCGTACCTGAAGTTGCAAAAGAGAGGAATCCACAAACAACTTGATATATAAAAGAAATAGCTATAATCTTTTTCTTGAAGTAAATTCTCCAAAAATAAGAAACATTTTGAAGAAAACATCATGTATTTACACTTAAAGTATTAACTACAGGTTATCTATATCAGTCGGAGGGTAAATCGCTGATCCAATAGTTCAAATATAATTTAGCGAACTGATTAAATTTTGCGGTCCGTGAAGTTAGCAGTTGATATGTAAAATTTCCTAATTTTAGACAGCTTCACGATCAGATAACGGCCTTTAAGAAATGGCGATAATTTAAAAAAAAAAACTATAAAGTCGACGCAATGAGAAGCAGTAAAAGCACACTCGTACTACAAAGTGAGTCATTGTGATCTTTGTTTTATAATATACTTTTATATCATTAAGAGTCACTAATAAAACATAAACGTCTAAGAAAAAATTGAATATCTCTAAAACAAAATAAGTATTACCGAAATTAATAGAAGCAGTAAAAAGTATTAACAAGACAATAAATAACATTGGTGAAATTTTACACGTTAGCTGATGGACCCTAAATTTTCTACGCATAATAAAGCGCACGACTTGGTTTTCGTAAAATAAAGCACATAATATAGGAAACTCTTTAGATTCTACATCTTATTTAAGAATTTACTGCAACATTTTGATTTATTAACCATTGCCGATAGAACTACATTTTAAAAATAGGATATTTTATATTTTAAATTTGCATCCTTGTGGAAAATGTATAACGGGCAGTGACTCGACTTCTTGATAAGTTGAACATTTTCCGCTTTTTTTATGAATATCTATCATTATACATGTCCCGCATATTGTTGGGCCTATGTGCGAAGGCAACAACGGGACCAAGAGCTAAATATGGTCCTCTGTATGCAACACAACCCCTCAAAATGTATTGAACGTCACCCACGTGAATCTTTTTAGGTATTTCCTCCAATTTGCACGTGACCTCACTCATTTTAGTGCTTGTTCATATCGGTTCTACAAAAAAGAAAACTGGATTAAATAGATACTTCTTCGTAAGCACCCTCCGCAACTTCATTATTGCGACATTGGACAAAGTAGTTCGGCTTAAAATGTTCGTTGATCTACGCCTCTAAATTATAAATGTTTTGCAATTCCATGTCCAAAAATGGAGCATGTTCAATCTTTTCATCTGCACATTCGTTACAGTAGCAGCGCTTTAGTCCTGAATAAAAGTCCACTATTTTAATCAAAAGATTTGACATCTGAATTTGTACATCAACTAAGATATATTTTGGGTTTATTTTATATGCAAAAACTTTATAACATAACTCGGCTCGAAGCCTGTAAATTTTTCTATTTACACCCTCGTTCATAATGTACCTATATACAATTGCTGCCAGTTCGCTTTGATTATTGGCAAATAAGGTTAACACATCTTTAAAAGATTGACTATCATAGAAATCGCTGGCGAGTATTTGAACTACCGAATCAAATCTACAAGTGTTGGATAGTGTAACATAACCTCTATTGGTTTTACAGGTTTGAAGCCATCTAGGTTGCCATTTCGCTTTAGTCCAATCCGCTTTATTGTTCGAAACGTCCGTCGATAAAAACTCTGCTACTGGTTTCAAGTAGATTGTCCTTTTTCTCTTCTTAGATGCCACATTTTTCAAATTTTCAACCGGATGTATTTTTTTTTTAAATTGCCATTGGAGGGGGGGGGCAACTTTACTTTAAATAATGAGCTTTATAACTAGCGAAAGGGGGGCTTTTGTTTCTTATTTTTGGAGAATTTATTTCAATAAAAAGGTTATAGCTATTTCTTTTATATATCAAGTTTTTTGTTGATTTCTCTCATTGGCAACATATAAAACATGAGATCCTCCCCAGCATAAGATTTAATTTAAATTTTTTTTGGATCTTTTGTAGAAATTTTATTGAATAATTGCATGGCTTGTAATATATACTTGGACGTTGTTCATTAGCTGAAATTCTGACTTTTTATATTTTATAGTACTTCACCGAAGGAGTGCAAAAGGTCACGGTACCATATGAAGTTTACAACATATTTCCTGCTGGCATATGAAAACTACTCACTAAACAACAAAAAAAAAGATTTTTTTTTCAGACGACTGTTGAACAAACACTTTCTGGCCTCTCGATAGCTTTCCAGGCTCTTTTTTAATAATAATTGCCTAATTTTGGAAATTTTCCAATTTTTTTGACTAGGGAAAGGAATATACTTTGTATATTTGGGGGAAGGGAAGATTTTGTTTTTGTTGGTGGTGCATAAGAGTGCATTCATTATGAGTGGACTCCACTATCTTATTATTTTTTTGGAAATTATCATTAAGGGGGCCAACTTTATATAATGAAGTTTAACTAACTAGGTGGAGGGGTGATTATGTTTTTGTTGGTGGTACATAATAGCGCATAAGAAGTGGTTTCCGTTGCCATATATTTTTTTCGGAATTGTCATAGGGGGGGGGGCAACTTTACTTTGAAGAATGAGGTTTAGTTAACAACGGAAGGATTTATTTTTGGTGGTGCATATGAGTGCATTAGGAGTGGACTCCACTGCCCTATACTTTTTTCGGAAATTGTCATTGGGGGACCAACTTTACTATGTATGAAGTTTAATTAATTCGGCGGAGAAGGGATTTTGTTTTTGTTGCTGGTGCATAGGAGAGCATTTGAAGTGGATTCCGATGCCATTTATTTTTTTGAAAATTATCATTGGGGGGGCCAACTTTACTTGATATATTGAGGTTTAACTAAGTAGTGGGATGGGGAATTTTGTTTTTCTTGGTGGTGCATAAGAGTGCATTAGAAGTGGATTCGTCTGTAGTATATCTTTTTTGCAAATTGTCATTGGGGGGGACTTTACTCAGAATAATGCGATACTACTGAGGAGAGGGGTGCAAAGGATTTTTATGATGGAGCTTTATGGTGCATTACAAGTGCAAAGTATAAAATTTGAAAATAAAAATGGGGGGGGCTAGCATTTATTTGCCCCCCCCCCTAAACAAATAGCTGTAGTCTCTCGGGGTATGTGGTGCAAAAAAATCATTCATGGAGCATGTTGGTGCATTAGGAGTGCATAACGACCAAACATATTTTTGATGAAAGTATCTATTGGGGGGGGGGGGCAACTTAACTGACCTGTTCTATAACAAACACTAAATTACTGTTAATAAAATAAAAGAAAAAAGTGTCATACTAATAATATGGAAATTCTGGAATGTGTGAGGATATAATCACAGGAATTGAATTTTTAGGACGACATGAGGAAAACTAATGGTGATAAGATGCGGGAATTATGTTAAATAATGATTTTATAATAGGAAATACATTTTGAGAAAAAGAAATGGAAGACTGATATACATTTGTGATTGATATAAGTAATACTATATTATATAAACGGGAATCCTAGAACAACCAGAAAAATACTGACAAAAAACCAGAAATACCAATTCAACATAGCATGGTAATAGCAAAACTGAAAGATACAGAATTAGTGGTGTTGAGAAAATATAAAGATACAAAAGGATAAAGAGGACACAAATATGTCAGAAATTGTGAAAATACAGTATAAAAATGAAAAAAGAAAAAAACTGACATACCTAGTAAATAAAAAAAGGATTATGGACATTAGAAGAAGGGTCGACTGTACTTTCAAAGATACTCCAAAAAATACAACAATGGAAAATGTTTTATTAAAAAGTACAACAACCAACTTCCAAGAACGAAATGCTGGAAGAAAGTGAAGGATGAAGAAAAAAACAAAAGAAACAAGCATGGGAAGATATATACAAACTGGTTTGCAAGAAGCTAAAGAATATCCAATACATAAAGAAGAACAGTGAATAAGCAGAGATGCAAAGAGAAAAACACCTGAAGGGAATGGGGAAGAATATCAAGAGGGTTATACAAAAAATAGCAGAAGCTTTTTGCTTAAAGTAATACACTTTAAAAGGAAAAAAACAAGAGGAAATTACGCCAAAAGGAGATGAAAAAAACCATATGCAGACAAACCCTGATTTAATAGTTAGTTTGGTTACAGTACTATCAAGAGAAATATATTGAAATAAAAGGTGAGAATAACGAAGTTAAACGATAAAATAAAGACAAATGGAGCGTAAGTATTTGAACGAATAGGGAAAAATAAAAGCAAGAAGCGAGGTAATGCCAGAAAAGAAAGAAAAAAATAAGAAAATGGATACTGCAAATTGCATGGATGAGGAAAGAGTAAGGTGGAAGACACTAACAGAAATAAAAAGTATGGCTAAGTATAGAAAACAATGGAAAAGATGAGCCAGTAAAGACATAGGAGACAAACACAATTCTGACTAATCAAACAGCTACTGGAAGGGGAGAAAAGAAGGAGGAGACAAAGTTGAAGAAAAAATACAATTAGCCTTTTTTATAGGATGAGAGGAGAAAATTTTAATAAAAAAAGACAATAAAGACAGGCAAATGGACCAAATAAGCCGAAAGGAAGTACATTAAGGTATAGTAGAATAAGTATGGGGAGATGATATAGATCCTTTATCCTGAAAAACCGAATTCCTCCTATAAAAACCAAATTTCCCACTATATAATTCCAATATTTTAATTTTTTTGTAACAACCTCATAGAGTTATTGGTCTTAATATCAGATCCAATTTTTAAATAAAAATATATTTCGAATATTTTAAATTTACACAATTAAAGTAGAAAATCTACTCACGTTTTCTGTAATATTTTTAATTCAACAGACTGTATGAACTTTTGAGCATTTGAAAAGTTGCTTTAGTAACAGGCTTAAAATGATGAAACATTATTTGAAATTAAATTTTTTTGCATTGCATAGTTTTGTTTACATGGTACGAACAAAATTTAGTGCCAATTACTATCGCATTTATTTATTTATTCTATATCTAGTTATAGCCTTTTCTCGGTGGATCCTAATTGAAAAAAGTCTTAACCATGTCACCATTGTTGAAATTATAAAAGCTTAAATAGCGAAGCAATGACAAGTGGAACAGATATTTACTATTTTGCATATTTATTAAGCAGGTTTATATATCTCAGCCGCCAAATATAATTTTGTTCCATTTAAACTTGATCAAAAGCTGATGATAATGTGTGAATTAGACTAATCAAATTGACAAATGCATTTTTGAAATTCGATAACCAACTGAAATATATTTCAAAACTGTGACTAAAAAACTCTCTCTTGTTTGAAACTGAAAATAAAATGGAAATAAAAATCATTTAACGATTCACATCTTTTTAGTCTATATGTAATAGCGAGGTTTAAGGCGTATCATCAGTACAGGATGCGCCTACTTGCACAATTCATTAGAATTTAGTTCCAGTTTTTCGAAATTCTGTTTTTTTAGAGAGTTATGTTGAAAATTCCTTGGAAGTCAGAGTTTTTTACAAGGTGTTAAAGATAATGCATTGTAAACAAACAGCTTATTTTACTCGTATGCAAAAGAGGCCATAGCACTTTACCATATGGATCCCTAAGTTTGTTTTACTTGTGGTATTCTATGATGGAACTGGAATCAGGGAAAGATAGACAATGTATATATCAATTTCAGAACTTTTGATCAAGTTCTTGATAGCAATTAACTAATAGAATATTTTATATGATGGAAAGACTCATTAAGAAATTATTATTTCGGAAGTATTTTCCTTCTTTTTTCAATTCAGGATTCATTCCATGTAGCTGTTTAACTGTATTTACTTAAATGTGATATCTAGTAATATATTGGACTATCTTTGGTAGTAAATATATTTGTTAGTATGAAAAAAAGTCGGCAGAATGGTTTTTCAATAATATATATATATATATTGCTCTAGGATTAAAATTTGTTTGGAAAATTCCTGAATATCTTGAGGTAATAAGCACAATGACATCTGACTTCTACACTAAATGTGGAATATTTATCAAATCTTTCTGTCGCCGATATTTATACTAACAAGTTAATTTGACTGTAGTATGTAAATGATGAATTATATTGTATGTAAATATCAAGAGTATATATATAGAACGTACTGTAATACATCATGATTTATTTCAGTGAACAGTAGTTATTTTATTTTAGAAGAAACCTATTCATTTTCCTTTATTACCCAAGTAGAAATTTCTTCAAACATCCATTTGCTTTATTCGGACACTGAAAATCTCTTCTTAATACTGAAGAAACATTAACCCAAATGGTCAAATTTATTGTCTTGCAATCAGATATAATGCTTCCCGTTAACGTGGATTTCCTCCGGTGCGTTAGATCTTCCATATACGGACGACCTAACGCATCTAATGTAAAACAATCCAGTTGATAATGTTACAACTCCTGGCAAATTTTGAAACGGAGGACATATTTCCATAATTCTGATATTTTGTATAATTTAGTTCAGTAGGTACTTCTGCGATATTCCTACTGGAGCTACTGTCGCTCGTATATCGTTTGCGTATATTTAATTTCAATTCAACAGTGGATAGGTTAACCAGCTTTTATGTGAAATATTTACAACACTGCACCTACTGTTTTGTAAAATATTGTGAGCTACATAGCAATATCAACCAAAATTCAGAACTAGACGAGTCGCTGTTAGCGTTTTAAATTTTTAGTGTAAAAATGTTGAAAAAACCAGGCAATATCAAGTATAAGTATCAAGTACAGTACGTGTGAATAGCTGTGTCGTTGGTCCATTATTTTAAGTGAAAAAATAAACTCGAAAGATAGATAAAGAAAAATTGGAACGCAAAAAAGATTAACATGTTACTTTACTTTGGCATCTGAGAGTCCAAATATTAAATTGTTATCTTTGTCACTGTTTTGGTATAGCGAGCTAACTTTTTTACCAAATATCGTCTGGTTTAATACAAAAATGCATAATTATGTTTAAAAAAGCCGTATGCCATTTTTATATACTAAAAGTGTCGGAGCTAACCCCCGGCGATTGACGCACTGGGCATTTAAAAGTTAAAACTGAAGTAACGTGGTTCGATTCTGCGCTGGGCTTCATTTTTTCTTTTTGTTTGTAATTCTTTTTTCATAAAGACATGGCTATTTGCTTCAAAAACATTTTTATTTAAATAAATGTTCAGACAATTAAGTGTCAATTTTAATAACGCAAAATCTAGTAGGTAGCCTTTCAATTAACGTCATTTTCATTCTTGACAATTTGTAATTTTAGTGAAGTTGTGAGTCATTTCTTGTATTTTCTTGTTTCATTTGTTGTTAGTTCTCTTGTTGTTTTAAGCAGAGATTTATTTTATAATAGTTTTTAATTTATTAGGTATACTTTAGTATTGTATTTTTGGTACTGTTACGTTCAATTCGTAATAAATTAGGAGGAGTAATTGCTTTAGTTATATCAATTGCTATTTTATATCTTTTACCAAAAAAAAATTAAGATCTCAATTTTATCCAATTCATAAATTAATATTTTGATCAATATTTTCCATTATTGTACTATTAACTAGAAGTTGTCCGTATATATTATGGCGGCCACAGTAGTCGTGATATTAAACAATTTCTGTTTAATATGTCCAATGGTCAGACTGCTATACCGCATCACAGGATACATCAAATTATTAAACAATTTGAAACAATGTTGTGCCTAAAACCAGAACACCGACGAAAAAATAGAACATTAATGGATATTGACCTGTCCATACGGATGACTTTTGTCAAAAACCCTAGGACCACCATTAGACGCGTAGCACGAGTTTCAAATGTTAGTATTTTTAAAGTACACTATTCTAAAAAAAACTGCTTTAAAGCTTACAAATTTCATGATGTGCAAGAACTTTTTGAGCAAGACTATTTTAATAGACCATTCTTCTGCGAAATTATGATAGACAAAGCCAACCGAAAATAGTACATTATGTTACTAGGAGTAGAAGGCTATTATTATTGTTGAGCCCAGATTCTTGCACTGCAGAGGTTGTGCAAACTGGGCGAAACATATAATGGCCACTCTGCTCCTAGTGACATATACTATTTTTTCTTCAAGCGTAAAAATAATGCAATTTTTTAGTAGAAAAAAATTGAATACATTGTTTATATCTCAACTATTTAATAATACAAATATGAAAAAAACAGTTATGGCTTGCATAAGCATTACTGGTTTATTAATTGTAATATTAAAGGTGCAGTTTTGTATACTGGAGTTATTTAAATTTAAGCCACTGCTTTCGGCTTGAACATTCACAATCTTGTCATTGGTGAACATGTTATGATTAGTAAAGTGTTTGTCTATATTTATTATGTTAGAAATATTTTCATTTGAAAGGTTTCCTAACTGTAAATCTCTTTTGTCCAGAACTCGTACTTGGTTGTTCTTCCCAATGAAGTATTTTTTGAGCAGTTTGTTTCTTGCTGGAAACAGAATCTTCTAAGTACCCTTCAGCAACACTGGTGGATTTCCATCCTCCATGTCGTTTTAAAGCGGTAATGTCCCCTCCGTTGTCAACTAAAATAGTTGCTGAAGTCCTACGAAGGTAATGTCCTGTATATTCTTGAGGATTTTTTAATTTCAAAAACATAGCAACGTTTTTGGAACGTTTGAAATTTTATGTATACCCATTACCACACGGTGACATATATATAATAAAAAATCTTTTTTCTACTTCCGTTACTAAAACCGCATTTTGAACACGGGTTTAACAGGCACAAAACGACTCTTTAAACAATCTAAATTTTTTACGTAATGTTATGTTTTGCGATGAGGCCACTTTTTGTATTAAAGGAAACGTAAATCGGCATAATAGCAGATACTGTTCCTCGTTGGATGCGTGAATCCCATACCCAATATCCAGAAAATCTGAATATATGGGCTGGAATAATAGGCGACAAAATAATTGGTCCCTTTTTCATTGAGGGTAACTTAAATGGTCCGGCGTATTTAGATTTATTGGAAAATAGTATTATACCTGAGTTGGCTCGGATATTTCCAAATCCAAGTAAGTATTTTCAATTACATTTAAAAAATACTTCATTATTATAAATTTTCAGACAATAACAATATCCCAAACGACAATATTTGGCTACAACATGATGGTGCCCCATCTCACTATGCGTGTGTGGTGAGGCAATACCTAAATAATGTGTTTCCTAGAAGGTGGATTGGAAGGCGTGGTTTTATCGAATGGCCCCCGTGATCACTCGACATGAATCCTTTAGACTATTTCCTGTGGGGTCACTTAAAAAACATTGTTTAGAAAACAAAACCTGCCAATATTCAGGAATTAAAAGATAGGATTACCACAGAGATAAGAAGAATTGAGCAGTCAGGGATGTTGCAAAATATATTGCAAAGTTTTAAAAATCGCATGGCTTGTTGTATTGAAGTAAATTGACAACAATTTGAGCATCTGCTATAATCGCCTTTACTGTATGTTTTCTAAAATTCGTAATTTTTCTACTTTACAAATTGGATCTACTTTTAACATGACACAAACATTTAAAGATTTGTCTTCAGTTGTAGGTTTTCTGCACCTTGATTTGAATAAATATTTTACTGCACCAGTTTCGTTAAACTTTTTACTAACTTACTGACACTAGACCTTGTTACGAGATTTCTATTAGCACATAAATTATTGAAGAATATTCAAATTAAACGAGTTTATTCAATCGTAGCCATCTAAATGTACAATATTTATTGTAACTTTGGTGGTGATACTGTAAATGTAGCTATAACTCCGAAATTATGACATTTAGGTATAGAGAATATTACATGAAAAATAATCAGTGTTTCTTAAGTATTTTTAAAAGCACAAAATATAGAGGGTGATCCATTTGATTTAACAAAGTTCATTATTTTTCCGGAAAAAGGAAAGATCTGACAACAATTTAGATACCACCATAATACCGGCCGTATGACAAGACTCTTGCGCACAAAAATTTATAAAAATCGTACAAGCCGTTTTCGAGGTAATTGAGGCGTTCCACACTCTGTATATCTGTCTGTTTCTGTTATCAGTAGTAATAACCCAAGAACTTTGATAATTGTTCGAAAAATTTTTATAACAGATTTCGAAAGCTTGTTGCTTGGAAACCGACCGACGTCGCAGGCGGAGGTCTGTTGCCTATAAGCAACAAGCCTGAGAAAGTTGTTATAAAATTTTTTAGCATTTATCAATGTTCGAGGGTTATTCGGATAGAAATATTTTTGCTAATTATAGAAAAGAAGTACAGAGCTTCTGTAATTTCATTAATATTCTCTTCAGTATTATGACCAAATCGTGATATTTTGAAATATTAAATATTTGAAACGTCAAAATCGAAATAAACAATCAAATTGTATCCATAGCAACGTGAAAACAGCCCATGGGATCTGTTTTCAGTATAATGTTGTTCTGATTGGTTGTGTTCAATCAAATGACCTCAAATTAACTGATTTCATTGGATTTTTACTAGAGCAAAACATTTTCATTATAAGTATTAGTTTAGGTAGTAGCTTGTATTATATTTGGTTGTAGTTTGGTGGTGCATGGTTATGAGCATGACCGATCCGGGATTTCATGAAGCCGAATTTCATTCATCCCCTATGTGGAGGTGCAAAGGGGGTGAGGCTGTTACATCGAGCGATATATCGTTTCCGATATTTTCGTGGATAAAGAAGTCAAATATTATGCCATTTTTCAGAAAATCTCGAAAAAAATCCCTTTCGGCCCATCAGGTAAGTCGAAAATATGGAATATTTAATTAGTGAGAGTGACCAATGTTTGTCAAGTGTCTATTAAAGCTTGTTAAAAAAATTACTAGTGACGAAATTTGTTTGTGAAAGATTTTTTGATTACTACTTGTAGATCTGCCAGAGAAAATTTGGTTGGTGACAATGCGGTAGGATACGTACAGGTAAGAAGAGAAGGAAATATTTGTATAGTAAAAGGCAGAATTACAGTCGGACATAATATGATTAAAAAACTTACACCATAGTCTATTAAGATATGATGAAACTTAGGAAACCGTAATTTCTGTATAATGTGCTAATATAAACGCCCCCAAAAGATTACACACCTACAGCACTTACGCAAACAAGCGTCTAACCTATAGTGGACCTAAGATTTCTCCGTTATTTTAAAACATATTTTAATTTTGTAAACACTGTTTTAATCAGTAAATTGCGATCTATTTAAATATTGAATAACAAAAATACATGCAACTTCCTCAATACGTGGATAGGTCGAGGTGGTAAAATACGATGGCCGGCAAGATCTCTAGATTTAGCACCCCTGATTTATTTGTATGGGGTTTCCTAAAAGGTAGCAGAATATGAACCGAAGGCAGAAGATGAATTGAAAAATACTATTATTGATGAATGTCGAAAAATTAGTAGAAGTGTTATTGATAATGTACGGCGGAACATTTATGATCGTTTGGGACACTTTTTTTATCTTTAATGCCGCATTAACCACGAGGGTTATAAGCAGCATTATAGTGTACAATACTACACAAGGTACAAACACTAATTTAAATGCTTACAAAATGTGTGTCTAAATCCAATTATATAACAATGTCAAATTTAAAAATTGTATAAATTTGTCTAAATTGTTGGATAATATAGTCTTTATGTCCATACCGGTAATCTTTGAGGCTCTTTTTTCTTGAGAAAACAGTGAACAATCAACAAGCATATGTTTCACTGATAATGACATTGCACAATGATCACACTAAGGAACCAGTTCTATCTGTAATAAAACTGATGTGTTAACACCGTATGAGCAATTCTAAGTCGGTTTATTTTCACCTGATTTCTTCTACATGATGGTGATACCAGAGTGGTATGCATATTAGGTATGATATTAAACAATTTTGAACTTGATTGATTCCATTTGGGACACTGTTTAGCAGCAAACGTAAAACAATTTGAGCATTAAGAAATAAATAAATGTATGACGAAAATAAATGTGTCTTAAATATTTCTACTTAATATTTCTTTTTGGACAAAAATTATGAAAAAAGAACTAAATACAAAAAGGAAAAATTTCGTCACAGCGAGGATTCTTGTTTCCAGTGCGTCAACCGCCGTTGCTAGCATAGCCCCTTTTATTATATTTCGAAAGTGTATAAAAATGGCGTACGACTTTTTTTAAACATAATTATGCATTTTTTTATTAAACCAGAACGAATTTAATAAAATTAAATGTGCATTTGAACTTATTTTTGAACGATCTTTTCAAATTTGTTATTTTTTATGAACGCTATATGCTAAAAAAGTTAGCTCACTTTTGACAGTATTGTACAGGAATCGCATTTTATAAATATCACAGTGTATAAGGGTGTTTCTACAACAAACCCCCATTATTGGTTATCGGGTCTTACACATCTAATTACCGATGTTTTTCACATGCCATATTTTTAGAACCACTTTGTAGATATATAAACAATAAGTAAAAAAAATTTCTTCAGAATATAAAAGACCATAAATTATGATTTTAAAAAAATCGTAACCTTAACATTAATATTTATCTGCATAAAAAAATTGGTAATAATTAACAAATGCGTTTTTAAGCAATAAAACATATTACAAGAAACGATTTTTTTAATCAGAAATTTTATCAGATAAGCTTTCCAAAAAAAATTAATTACCTTATAAACAATGCAGATCTTTATAGCAGTGGGAGTAAAAAAATAAAAAAATTGATTTCTACGAAACTGTTCATAATAAAAAACCAAATCAATAAATATATTTTTTTAAAAAAATGTCGATCCCTTATTTCAGTTTTTATTGTTTTATAAAAAATTGAGAAATCATAATTTTTTGTTTTTCTTACGGGGCTTTTGAAGAATAGCTTAAAAAACAATTTTTTAAACATAGATTTAAGCAATAGTCAGGGTTTTTATGTTCAACTTATTGAAAATTGTTAATCAATAAAAGAATAATTAATTGAAACATTGCGGAAACACTTAAAACACAGAGAGGTTACCTACAATTATAAAAGTTTTATAAAATGTTCATTGTACTCAGTTGAATAGGCAACAATATTGGAAGACCCATACGCGACACTTTGTATCAAGAGTGACCGCTCGTCACTCGCGCCAAGTCACGTCTCGACTCCGCCCTCTTCCAAATATTTTTGCGCTACACTCTTATACCGAAAATTTCGTCTTTTTCCTTTACCCGCAATTCTATTTTTTGTTAATTAATTAAAAAGTATATTTTCTACGGGCAAATTATGCATACATTTGCCATATAATTCATATATGATCTTCCATTTGCAGTCTCAATGATAATTTTCTATGTATTTATTAAAAATATACTCAGTTCTAAAAAATAAAACTTTTGTAAAAATATTTCTAAAGTTGAACGTTTGGCTGGTGTGGTTTCAATATTTTGCTGAAGTAAGAAAGAAGATCACTGTCGCCACCGGTGATTCATTTCTTGTAGGTGTGGTGGTCGATGATTGAGTTTAATCCGCCCTGAATCTCGAACCGCGAGGCGCTATTCTTGGCATCGTTCCCAACGTCATGCATACGCAAGCCTGTGAATGCTCTATTTGCGAATAGTTCTTAAAAATGATTTTCTCGAGCACCGTTCCTAAAATCATCGAATTGTAGGGGAAGATTGGCACCCTTCGTATAGTTTTTGTTCTCATCCCTACCGACTTGAGATAAATCATATATTTGTTTTTTTTTTAATTCAATTTAAGGTACATAATACATTTAACTTTGTACAATTGACAAAAAAAGTTGATAAAACACAATACAACTTCTTCGAGGCAATTTAAAAAAAAAGTGGGGGAATGTATGAATGTACCCCTTGAATGGGGCGCTTTCGTACATTATATCGTGTACCTTAGTACACTATATAGGGTAGGTTCGTACAAATGTTTCAAGAACAAAATCTTTACCAAAAATAATATTAATAAAAATATCTTTGTTTGAATCTTCTTTTCAATTTTAGGATATGGGCGAACCATTTCTGGAGTTATTAACTTAGAGGTAGAGGCTTTGGCTAGTTGTGGTGCTAGTGGAGTTTCTATTAATTGAAGTGTTGGTTCCTTTAAGGTTCTAGATACTTTATTGGTATTTGAGGGACATCTTGAATGGAAATATAAGTGATTTGATCCACAGTGAGAGAAATATCTGAAGTAGATTCGGCAGACTGATAGACTTGAACTGGGGCAAATTCCTCATCACTAAACGACAGTATATTGAATGCTCAGATCCCAGCCTTACTAAATCCACTCAAGATATTTTTAGCTGTGAATGATTCAAAATAAGCTATTTTCGCTAGTTTTGAAATATTGTATATATTAAGCGTTTTACCAGGATTATTTACATGCCAATCGTTAAACGCGGTTTTTATTTTTGATTTAAATGCCCCAAATATACCCACATCCAATGGTTGCAAACGGTGGGATGTGTGTGGCGGAAATGTAAGGTAGTTTATTTAGTTTTCACGGGCTTAGTTGATAGCTGAAAATGAAACGTGAGTTCCGTGGTTGTTACAAAGTAACAAAATAGGGTTTTTTGTAGACGAACTCGTAAATTTTTGTAGATGTTTCAGAACTTCTACAAATATATCAGAATTAATTCAGCCACTTTTATTAGCCACTTCCATACTGCCCTTAGGAGCTCCTTCCATACTGGCTTCTGGAGCGCCCTTTAAATGAACGCGAGGAAACACAAATAGAGGAGGGGTTGCTTTTCCACTTGCTGTTATGATAGCTCCATATGTAAGAAGTTCTCCTCTCTCGGTAGAAACAAATTGGCCCACTTGTTTTTGCGTTTTTTCTGCCAAAATTTTAGGTGTATTTAGTACGCTCGATATTCCGGACTCATCAAAATTAAAAATCCTATCTGAAGAAAATTTATATCTATTGTAAAGTGACTCTAGATTTTTGTAGAATTCGTTCACAGCTTTTTTATTAAAACCAAAGGACCTGGCAGCACTCGTGTTCTCTGGCTTTCTTAAACTTAAATTTTCATTGCGTTTCCGAAAAACATGCACCCAATCTTTCCCCGTCATATTATTCTGATCCCAACTTGATGGATGTGTAATATTGTTGGCTGATACAAACTCGTAAGCCAATTTCCTGACTTGTGTTAATGTTAACTCATAATGCTTTTTTAAGCATATCACAATATATTCATTTAAAAGAGATTCCTCTTCTTTTGAAAATACTTGTGTTGATGTATATTTTGAATTGAAAGTGCGTTGTGTATTTTCATCTACATCAAGTTTACTTCTAATTTTTTTGTATGCGATTTTGTAGGGTTGTTGCCTTAATATTATATTTATCTGCTGCTTTCCTGTAACACAACTGGCCTTCCATTACTTCATGTACGGCTAAGGACACTGACTCTTCATCCACTTCACTATTTCTTGTACCCTTCTTTCAATACTTTGGAACCATAGTTCTGTAAAAAAAATTAGGAAATGTATTGACATAAGAGGGGTAGATTCGTACTTGTACCAATCTACCCCTCCTTATGAATGTGTATGAATCTGCTACAAAACGAACCGATTGTTTGCTAATTTTCTACAGATACACTTGTTATAAATACATGCAAATTTGATGTTATACCATATTAAAGACAATATTCACTTACCCAAAAAACATATTTCGTCATGATCACAAATAAATTTCAAGATTTATGGGACGTGTAAATTACTCAATCAAAGTTACTCATGAACCGCTAAAACCCATTCAATACTCTTACTTCACTGGCCGCTGTGCGACTGAAGTGAAATGACGTCTGACGTCGCCTGATCGTTGACTGTAAGAACTATGTATTGTACCCTAGCTACTTGCGATTGCGCACGATATTTGACCAACGGCGTTGTTGTACGAACGTCAGTTGACGTTACAATACAAATGTCATTTGTCATTTTGTTATGCCAAATATAAAGCAGCTTTTCAAATCAATTTCTTCTATAAAAATGGATTCTACAATCAGTATTAAACCCAAATTTAAGAGGCACACAAATAATAATAATTTATTCATTTGGAACATTTTCATGAAGGGTGTATTTAGCCCAACAGCAAAAGAAATTTAAGGAGTCCATTCTCTGACTTGTCGTTACGGTAACGATTATTATGTTAACGATAAGTTTGCAGAGTATATTCTGTAATAATATTGTTACGTTAAAATCTAGTGACAAAACATAACGATATTTTTACAATTTTATAAAGGTTGGTATAATTTTTGACATATTGTGCTGTTTTGTTAGGTTAGGAAAATATTTACCTTAGTGATGGCTAAATAGAGATATTTGCATAACGCCGTTAACAGCGATCGCGATTTTTAAATAACAGCGATTTAAAAGCGTTATCGCGATCGTGACTTTCCGCACTAGGTCAAACGCTTTCATCATTTAGTGGCTCTCGCGTGATTCATTTTGCTGCTGCATATTAACTGCACTTGCCTGCCTCCTATTGTACTGATCATATACTGCGAAACTGGCTGCTGACTAAGAAACTTCGTTTTTTTATGAAAAAATAAAGTAAAATGCTTACTTCTTTAAATACACCTTCTCTTTGTTAACTATATGGATTGGAGTCAACTTTATAAAACAAAAAAAATATAATATATTAATATAAACAAAGAAATTTTGGGCATTTAAAAAACAGTTACCACCTATAAAAGACATTTATTTGCTATATTTGTAATTTGCATTTACAAATAATTTGAATTGCCCTGCCACTTCATCGGGTTCTACGTTCATTCAAGACCTGACCAGCTTTAGAAAACAACCTTTCACAAGGAACTGAAGAAACTAGATCACATAGTTTTTCTTGTGCAACTGATTTGTCAACAAGTACTGCACCATCAATAATTTGTTTTAATCATGGATTTCTTTGTGGAGATAATATTGCATTCCCAGCCATTGTTGTACAAACCAGTACGAAACTTTTAAACTCCTGCTCTTCCAAGATGGCGGTTGCGCATGCGCTTGTCGTGTGATGAAAAGTACTATTGTTGGCCGCAAAAATAAACGTGTTTATGAATGAATAGCCCTCTCTATGTTTCTTATTACCCTAAGGTTTACATCAACTGCACCACTAGAAATGAAACAGTTCATTGGAATACATATACTACATGGCAATGTAAATTATCCTAGGCTTAGAATGTACTGGTCGGCACATATGGGACTTCCCATTGTAAAAGAAAATATGGTTTTTATATTACATTACGAGTGCAGAAAGTGACACTTCACACGAGTGGGAAATATTGTAGCACGAGGCGTAAGCCGAGTGCGACAATCCCACGAGAGTGAAAAGTCATTTTCGCACAAGTAATGTACAATATTTGATATTTTTACTACGACCACCCCTTTTTTTGAACAATATGTAAATATCAGATCGTGTATATTGAGTGACCTGACTAATCTTACGTTTTATTTGTGACAGTATATGTTTGAATATTGTTTCTATAAAAAGTGCATATGTATTTACAATTACTTTCATAGTGAAATAAAGAAATAACGATAATTAATGTTTATATGAAAAAATGACAAAGTAAGTACTTATTAGATGCAACTGGGGAACAAATTGAATTATATACTTTACAGGGCGAGCATGCAAGTATCAGGGCGACGCTGAAGGCGGAGCCCTGGAAGCATGCGAGTCCTGTAAATATACCTTCCGAGTGTGGCGCGTACAATATATTTTGTGCCGCCACCAATAATCTGACAATAATATAGGAACAGAATATTTATTGTCAAGCCAAGTTTCATCAATGTCCGTCCTAGATGCCTAGTCAAGCTTCATAAAAGTCCATCCTCGATGCCCAACCACTTTTAAGAAAAGTTCATCCTCGGTGCCCAGCCACTTTTAACAAAAGTTCAACCTCGATGCCCTATCTGGTATTTTGTCTTTAATGAACATTTTGACATAAGAGCTCGGGAAAGTAGGTTCTTTGCCGAGCAGTTAAGTCAATTTTGCGATCTAGACCGGCAACGACGCACTTTCCGAGTTTAAAAATGATCGGAAAAACGCATTTTCCAAAGTGGCACCATAAAAAATTACTTTCCGCACTAGTGCGGAAAGTACTTTCTGCACGAGTGAGAATAAAGGTCACTTTCCATGGGAGTAGAGAGTGCGATATGTGTTACTTTCCTACGTGGTCGTAGGAAAATCTATTTTCAAAACTGAGGCAAACCATACATCTTGTTGATATACAGAATAAACCACCAAATAACACAGATCGATTATGGAAAGTTAGATGTTTGTATGATAAAATCCGAAAAATATGTCTTGAACTTCCATTAGAAGTCAACTTGTGTGTCGATGAACCGGTAGTGCCCTCTAAGGGCAATGTAAATATTAAACAATACATCAAGAACAAGCCTAAAAAATAGGCCATAAAATCTATGTTTTAGCAGGACAATCTGGATGATATGATTTTATAATATATCAGGGATCAACAACTGAGATAAGCCCTGTATACAATCATTTTGGTAAATCACCAGTAGTAGTGATGCACCTCTGTAAAAGAATTACAGGAGTGGGGCACGGCTTGTTCTTTGACAATTACTTTAGCTCCTATAAGCTCTTCCAGTACCTAAATTCGAGATCAATATATTCTGTGGGTACTATAAGATTGAATCACTTCGCTGAACCATAATTGCCAAGTGATAAAATTATGAAAAAAGAACAACGGGGAACAAAAGTGCTGTCTTCGTAAGTAAGGATGGCATAATCGGTACCAAATGGTACGATAATAAAGCGGTTATTGTCGCATCTAACTTTGTTGGTCAGGGCAATCAAGACGAATGCAGAAGATGGGATAAAAAACCAAGCAATACATTCAAATACCAAGACCAGAAGCCATACGCGTCTACAATGAAAATATGGGCGGCGTCAACAAGGTTGATTTTCTGCTTAGTATTTACCGCTCATATGCAAGGTCACGCAAATGAACGGTACGTATGATTTCTCACGCCATTGATCTGGCATTGGTAAATTCGTGGCTTGAGAAGCCATGCCAAAGCTCTCAAGATACCAGCAAAAAATATATTGGACCTGTTAGGATTTAGACAGAATGTAGCAGAGTATTTGATTCTGCTCCAAAAAGAGGAAGGCCATCAATAGCACAATTATCTTCTACTACCCCAAAACGACAAAAAACTTGCGAGACACGACCTGCCGTAGAACTGAGGAAAGTTGGTTATGATCAGCATATCCCAATGTACGATACAAATAAACAAAATTCTCGAGCAAAATGGAGGGTTGCAAAGGAAAAACTCACTTATACTGTAAAAAATGTAACACTCACTTATGCCTAATGAATGGAAGAAATTGTTTCACTCATTTTCATTCGATTTCTTAGTACTACGGAGGATACAATATTTTGTATTATTATGTTTATTTTTGCTTAGAATGGTATTTTGTTTTTTTTAGAAATCTGTTTATTTTGATAAATATATATTGTTGTGAATAAAAATATAGAACGAGTTCTATATTTTAATGGCAATACTTTAGAAAGTACGCGAGAATCGGCGCAGAAGCCATAAATAAAATCAAAATAATAATGGTGTCATGTGTCGTTTTAAGAGGATCTTCAACACTTCAATCATTAATTGTTTATTTAGGAGAGCTAAGGTACTCTTCTTTGAAGCCAATTTTTTTACCATTGAGATTTTTTTTTCGTTTAATTAATAAAAATAGTAAATAACACTTAACTGCTGCAGCACCTAAAAGCAACTCTTTTTGTCTTGCAGGTATGGCTGTAAATACCAATTAAATTGCCTAATATGAAAACTTGAAATATTTTACAAAATAACCAAACTAATCTAAAATAAATGGTACAAAAACAGCTGATTACTTATGTGAATCTTGACAACTTCTTCCGAAAGCAATATCTCTGCGCAGGCGTATGACATAAATTATTATAAAAGTTTTTGTTGTAAAAATATTATGTGCTAAACAGACAAGCGATAAAATATTTTTAAAATTCATATCAAAATTATCAATATTATTTTCAGAGTAAATTTCGCAATAATGATCGTACGTGTAAAACCGTTCTAGTGCATAACTAACACCTAGAAACATATGTACCAAGTTTTTTAATTTTTGAAAACATCTTTCTAGGTGCGTGGCTGAAAGGGTTAACACACAAATAACAAACTTGTGCTTAACTCAATCAAATACAATGCGAAAATTTCGAAATGTGCTGATGCCACTCCTGACGCTGTCACAAATGAGCTGAACAACGGGACAAAGGAAACAAATTGACAGAACGAAAATGTAACAGTTCATCCAGCTAAATTCTAATTGGTTAATCAATTCTGTTATGCTGTCAATTATTTCGCGCAAGCAACCAACGTTCAATCCTCAATATCAAGAAAACGCATATGAACTGTAGCTTCTTGACACCAACTTAAAATTAGCACAACATGGCGGCCATTTGTAGGCAAAGTGGAGAGTCATGTTGGATATATGGGAAACATAATATTACAAGTCCATGGATCCTAAGTTCGTGATATAATTCTTTGTCATATTTTTACCAATTTTTATTTTTTGACACTTTTGCCAAAGACAATCTACCAACTACAAAAACATAATTATACTTATATTATAGAAATTGGCTACAAACATTGGCTTTCGACAGTGCTATTCTTGAGAACTCGCAAATTTCAAGGTCACTCGTGATTTCCAATAGTTTGAACGATACTAACATTTTCGTATTCTTGACCACTCGCGACGTTCGCGAATACTCGCAGTGAACAGCGAGTGGAGCCTAGTGGTCGTGAATTTCGAGAGGAACCGTTTTACGCATGCGTTAGTCTCTGCTACAAATTCCATCTATCCCTATCTATCCTAACCTAACTTCAATTTGTTGTTTTTCGTTTTGTTTACATTTTGTTGGATATTTATTGCGTTTGATGTTAATTATATAATGGATTATTTACAACATATAGCAAACATTGAAAACTGAGAAAATGCTGAAGTACCACCTCAGCCGCGTAATAGGATTAATAATATTGATCCGTTTCATCTGTTAAGTGAACATCAATTTATACATATGTTCAGATTATCCAAAGATTTGGTAAGCTATCTCATAGAATTGTTAACACCTCACATGAGACTTCGAAACAGAATTACAGATTTGTCTATCACAACGAGAGTAAGTTTAAATAATTATTATTGTGCATTATATGGCGATAGCAATATACATTTCAGATTTTAGTTGCATTAAGATTTTTTGCTTCTGGGGGGTACCAAATGGACATTGCCAGAAATTTATTTGTATCAGTTTCGCAACCATCTGCATCTAGATGCATAGAGGAGGTATCCTTCGCATTAAATGAAGATGTCATTTTTAGCCAGTGGCTCAGATTTCCGAGAAATTTTGAAGAACTCAATGCGGTTAGGCAAAAGTGAGAATATACTTAAATGTTTCATAACTAAAATAATAGTATTTTGTAAATATCTATTGTCTGCAGGTTTCATGAAGATCATAATTTCCCAGGTGTGGTGGGTTGCATTGATTGCACTCATGTTGTGATACATACCCCCAAAGTAAATGATGAAGAACATCCCGAACATATTTATGTGAATCGTAAAGGATACCATAAATGTTCAGTTGGTAGGAGGTTTATAGTATTTTATTAATTTGCAACTTATCTCAAAAGTTTAACTAAATATATTAAATTTGCTCCATTCTTCTATTGAAATTGCATAGATTTAATTTTGAAGAATTAAAAAACCATTTCAGTTATTCCTTAAATTTAACATTCAACCCGTTTTTATCTCACATTTGTATTATTGTAGATTAAATTTTGGTACACCATTTATACTAAATTATTTTCCTACTCTTCAGATTTGTGATAGCAAGCTAAAAATAACAAATGTGCTTGCACGTTATCCGGGAAGTACACATGATGCTTACATTTGGAGAAATTCCAATGTCCTGCAAATGATGAGGAATTTACATGCTGAAGGATATCTGGGATATTACCTTTTAGGTATGTACCTACTGTAATTTTACAGAGGTTTTAATCAAAACGGTGTGCCTGAACTATCTTAAAGTACAAATATAGTGGAGCATTGATACAAGCAACATGTCAACATCAGTGCAGGATTGAATGGTATGTAAATAATTGGAGACGAGCACAGTGAAGATTCATTGAGTGTTTTCGTCCATCGCTGTAAGCAATTTATAGAAATCGAGGTCAAACAAAACTTGATCTAACATCTTGCATCAACGCTACACTATATTTGTACCTTGAAGTATTTGAATGATTTTGGAATCATTTGTACACATAGTAATGTAGAATAGCCCCATGAATCTTGAAAAACATTCATACTTTTCAACTTAATGTATTTTGTAAATTAGTTAGGGGTACTATTGAAATTGAATGGATGACATAACGCATCAGAAAATAAAATTAGATAATATATAAGAAAATAAACACGTTGCTTCGATTTGTACTTGTACAGAAAAATCGAATAAAAAAATTGAAACTAAAATCGAGTATTGTAAATGGCTTATGCATAGGAATTTGTTGTGAATGTACAGTAACATCATATTTGGCAAATATTGATTTTTTGAAGTGAGGATTCTACCATTACTCTGAATATAATTCATTATGAGACATCCCAACATATATATCAATAATTATTTATTATTAGGTGATAGTGGGTACCCTTTAAGAACATGGCTGTTGACGCCATTTGACCAAGAACCGCCTGAAGGAACTCCAGAACATACTTATAACAGGAGACAAAGGTCAACCAGAAATACAATAGATTGGTGTCCTAAAGATGAGGTTCAGATGTTTATGCAAAGATAGAGCATTACATTACAAACCCCCTGTTGTATGCAGAATAATTAATGCATGTGTCATATTACACAATATGTGCATAGAATACAATGTACCACCTGTAAGGGATGATGAACAAGTTGATGTTGATATGGGCATTTTTGTTAATCATAATGATGAGGATGAAGATAACCCTGTGCAAAGGGTTAATCCAGAATTAAGAGCTGGAAGATGTGCTAGAACAAGATTAATTAATACTTTTTTCGACAATTCTTGTGTTAGGTATATTTTGAAACTTTGTAATAATTGGGTATTACTTACCAATAAAAGTCCGATTATAAATTACTAAAATATTGTATTGACATAGAATGAACATTCTTAATAACAGAAATT
The DNA here is from genome assembly GCA_963921935.1 of Galeruca laticollis. Classification (NCBI taxonomy): domain Eukaryota; kingdom Metazoa; phylum Arthropoda; class Insecta; order Coleoptera; family Chrysomelidae; genus Galeruca; species Galeruca laticollis. Next base: position 101,987,623 of record OY998180.1, on the reverse strand, counting down.
ATGTTTAATATGAGAGTTTATTAAATTGAATTTTGACCTAAACATCATTTATTACATCGCCTGCCATCCTACTAATTAAAAGCCCCCTTTCAGCTAATTAAGGAATATCAAAGTGAAGAAGGTAAAGAAAAAATACCTAAAGAAGGCAGTAATAAAATTTCTTATTTCAAACGAAGGTACAGTTTATTTAAAAATATATACCTGACATGAAACAACACAACAAAAATAGTCAAAGATTAAAATAGGTATAAAATAAACAAATGAAAACAATCTATTAAATGATAGAAATAGTTTGTTTTTGATGGGAAACCAACCACAATATTATTTTAAACTTCATTTTCAACATTCCGTTAGTGTCATTCTCAAGAAACGTTTAAAATAATATTGTGGCTTGATTCCCATAAAAAATAACATGCCACAAGGAATGTACAGAAGATTGATTGTTCAAAGTAACAAAAAAACAGCTACATTCATTTAGGTAGAAAATTAGCATAGACAATCATATCATGATTGTCACACATGTGCTAACATCCCTAGATTTTCTGTGGTGCTTTCCATTGCTTTGGCATCTGCAATCCTTTCCTTGGCAGACACAATACGCTTTAGGAGAGCTAATTTTTTTTCATAGTATACAGTTTTTATTATCTAATGAAATTTTATAATCTTGTGCTGCTTGTGAGCTGTAAATTAGCTTTTTTCTTGGTGCCCTAGGAAAGAGTTTCTTTGCAGGAGACTTTTCTGCAGAAGTGCCAGGATTTAAAAATTCTGAAGAAGTTGAATTATCTTTCAACATTTTAGGAATCACATCTTCTATGGATGTTGATGCTGAAATTCCTGTATCTTCCAATATAAGATCAATATCATTACACCCCCCTTTAATACTAAAATTAACTGTTGATTCCTTCACATTAGTGTGGCATTCAATTGCTACCGCCGTGATTGTCTCTAAAACATTATCTTCAAATGCATTGATAGGTTTTTTACATAAGGTCCTCCACCAGTGGCCGAGCATTGTTTCTTATATTCAACATTTTTGGCTTTTGTCCTGGATCTTATATCCTGCCATGTCTAAAACATAAATTATAATTAGATTGATGGAGTATTTCAGAAATACAAATGTATCTACCTTTCTCCATGCTTTCCAGTCTTTTCTCGCACCTACACAACTATTTAGGATAGCAGAGATATCTTGCCACAATGATTGACCCTCCTTTTGTGTAAAATTTGGAGAATACTTTCCGGTTGGGTTTCGGCTCCGGGGACCGTTTTTATATACACGTATCGAGAAGACATGGAGACTTCATTTTCGGTATAGGGCATATAGGATGCGTAAAATCTCAAAAAAACACATTAAATAAAAAATTCACCCTCGGGGGCGGTTTTTTTTAGGGGCGGCTACCCTTATTTTTGGAAAAAATGAAATTCCAACGACGTCATCGTTTTCCTTGAATTTTTTTATATATGGCCCCAAATTTTCAAAATTTTATTATAAACTTGAAATATTCCTCAAGTATGGACTTGACAAAATTTCAGAATAAAGCGAGGGTTTCGGCTCTGGGGACACTCTGTTATATACAAAACAGGAAGACATGGAGACTTCATTTTCTGGATAGGGCATATAGAACGCGACTTATAAGTCTCCGTATCGAGAACTTATTTTTAAAAAACAATTTTATTACTTTATTACAACTACTTTCAAAAACTAATTACACAATATTATTTTATTGGATTGATCTTTATTATTTAAAAGTTGACATCAGACTGAATATGTAAAATGAATTTATTAACTAGCAAAACTATCTATATCAGCAATAAAAATATGTACAATAATAATTCAACAATAAACAAATAATAAAGTCCGCTGTCAGCATCTACAGTGTTGAACCATATACGGGGTTACCAAATATAACACCTCCGCCCTTAGAGTTTGGCATATTTCAAGGAGTGAAAAATGCCCTTGGTTGTGGCTTAGGATGGACTGTTTCATCTTCTACCTCTTCTATGGAAGCTTCTGTGGTTAATTCATAAAGTTTTCTAATTTTTGTTGCGACGTAGATACATATTAAAATGGCTATTATAATATACGCCATTATATTCCAGGGTGAAACTGGGTTTACGTTGAGATGTTTCAAGACCATTGGTTTAATTTGTTTTTGTTTTTCTTGAAGTGAATGGATGTCATCTAGTGGTATATTTTCTAAATGTATTTCGGGTAGTTCCTCTTCTTTTCTTGAATAATCTATGGTAACTTCAGGCAGCAATAGAGGTTGACCTTTCGCTATAAATTTTTCATTAATAAAATTTTCGTTTTCTAAAATAAATTCACATTTATAAGGTACATTGATGAGAAAATTTCCTTTTAGGAATGTGAAGTCATTTCTTCCACATCGTGTTTCTATCTTGGTTCGATTAATAAAAATAGCAATGTAGTGAGCGTCATCAATTTGTTGAACTAGATTTCTTGAGATTTTGATTGGAGTTCTTTGGCAACTCTTGGGTTTGGGATGCTGTAACTGTAGTAATTCGAATACGCAATCTTCGCTCTCCACTCCCCTGGACATTCTTCCATCTGGACAGTAGTGACTGGTTTCTAGCTTGATGCAGGGTTGTTGGATGTATTGGTAGAAATCGTCATTCATTATCAGATAGGTATTACGAGGGATAATCGTAGTAGAATTTGGGGTAGGTATGGAATAAAGGTGATAATAAGAATATATATCAGGTAATACTATAGGAAAGTGAATAACAAAAATAATCTTTGTGCCTGAGTAATATGATTCTACATCTAATACTCCATAATATTTATAAGTGTCATTTTCTAAATTTTGAAAGAGTATTTCATCTACTATATGAAATTTTAAAACTGTATATACCATTGATTCCATTTCTTCAATTTTAATTATACTTGTATGAAGTATACCAAGGCGTGCAAATGCTATAGCATTTTCTATTTCCCCTAATATTTGTAAAATTATATTTATATTCAGATTTAACTGATCTAAAATGTTTCGCGTTTGTAAATAATCATCAAATTCAAAAATAAACGTATTAAGCGAATTTCTGATTTTTTCTATTCCTGAAAAAATTGTATCCTGATTATGTTTTATTAAGTTCATTGTTTCATTAAAGTTTTGAATTATATCACTTGTAAGTGAGATTTGCTGATTTAGATTGTTTACAATTTCCTGTTGAGAATTTTGTAGTGTTGAAATCGCTTCATCATATCGTAATGCATCATCAGCGTCTAAGTTCCCGGAAATGACTTTTATTACATTGCCAAGTCCGTTGAAAAGACCTCGTTTGACCCTAATAGAAGGCATTAAAGAATTTAATTTATTTTCTGCACTATTTAATTGATAAGAAACACCTTTAATAAAATTTTCTAATTCTATATGATATGGATAACTAAGGCCAATTTGAATAGCCTCTGTTACATTTTTGAAAGCTAATTTTAAAATTTGAATTTCATTTCTAATTGGTAAAAGATCATAATAATGAAGAAATGTATGAATACTAGATTTAACTTTAGCGGTACCTAATAAATAAGGAAGTATTCCAGGATTATTGTTCAGGTTCATCATTTGAATTTCCTGGGGTTTTACTGGTTGTAGGACCAGGATCATGAGGATTAGTGGCATCCTGTAAAAGTTTTGTCGTGTTAGTTTTTGGTCGTCTTAATTGTTTGTGTAAAATTGCATTTCTCGTTGTTGTTACCGTAGTGTTTTTATTTTCTTTGATTTTATCTTTATTAAATTTTGGATTCAATTTATTTCTAATAAGTGTTGTATTTTTTCGATAAACGTCTGTATCCGCTTCGTATTCTAAAGGTTCGTGCCTGTCTTTATTATGGTAATTTATTGTTTTTTCTTTTTCTGTTATAAGTCGTTCATTCAGTTTTTTATAAAGTTCTGCGGTTGTCTCGCGATGTTCGTGTATATAATTATTAATTAATTTTTTGTCAATATCTATATCGAAAATTTCTTCCGAATCGAAATGTCCATTTATAATATCTATAGGTTTCTGTTTAGTTACAGAGTGAATTGAATTATTGTAACCTAAAATTGCATAAGGCATATCCATTAATATATTAATCTTATCTTTATTTTTTGCTCTAATAACTCTTAAATGTTCGATTGTGGAATGAAAACGTTCTATAGCACCTTTCGATTGAGAACTGTTGGAAGAAACATAATGACTTTTAATTTTATGCACATCAAAAAATTCTTGTAACAATGAATTTTTGAGTTCTTTACCATTATCCATAATTACTAATGTCGGTTTACCATGATGAGTCATAAAAATTAATAATGCTTTAATAATTTCTACTCCTGTTAAAGACATAATTGGATAAGCTTGCCCATATTTAGAAAAACTGTCTATCACTGTTAAAAAATTTTGATTTTGTGCTGAAAAACAATCAATATAAATAATTTCAAACGGTTTGGATGCCGTCGGAGTGATCATTAATTTTTGTCTAGGAGGATTACGATCATATTTATTAGTTTGGCATATTTCACATTTGTTAATAAAATCTGTTACATCATTTTTCATACTAGGCCAATAATAAGTTCTTTTTATTCTTGTCTCTGTCTCAATTATGCCACGGTGATTAGTTTCACCTTCATGAGTGTGTCGAATAATCTCATGCTGTTCGTCTTTTTCATCTATATCTGTCAATTTTAACTTACAATGTATTAACTTATAAGCCGAATTTTTGAACGTTTCTCTTAATATCTCTAACATACGTGATATGGGTCCTTCTTTCAAGAAATATATACCATAAGTGTATTTTGGATCTACATAGTTTTTAAATAAATTTATAATGTCTTGTTGTAAATTATTTAATGCAATTTGAACATGTAATCGTTTTTTTGATTTGAAAATTTGTTCTATTTTAGGTTTAGCTGCCGAATGTAAAACAAAATCTATTATGATTTGGTGGTCATAAGAATTTACACATTTTTCCGTAATTGTCATTCCTAAAATTGGCTCTTCTCTACTGGTATGAACAGTGAGATCGTCTGTTCCTTCCCTGTCGTCATTATTATCATCCAAGTTTACTATTAAAGACTCATTTTCATCATTATCTCGTGGATCCTCTGAAAGAGCTTTATTAAAATTTTCCATATATTCAAATATTTCTTTGGAATTGATTTCTACCCTTGAAAGAGCATCAGCATTGCTGTTTGCTACTCCACGTTTATATTCAATCTCATAATCGAATTCCTCCAGCTTGAGGCGCCACCTCACTAACCTAGAGTTTGGCTCCTTCAAATTCATAAGCCACTTCAATGGTTTATGATCAGTAATAATTTTAAACTTTCTACCGTATAAGTAGGGTCTAAAATACTTTGTAGCCCAAACAATAGCTAACAATTCTTTTTCTATTGTACTATAATTTTGTTCTGACTCATTAAGAGTCCTAGAAGCATAAGATACGGGCCTATCTCTCCCAACTGTGCCCTGAGATAATATTGCACCCAGAGCAATATTACTAGCATCTGTAGTTAAAATGAAATCTTTATTAAAATCCGGATACTGTAGAATTGGTTCGTTTTCTAAAAGATTTTTACAAGTTTCAAAGCAACATTTAAATTCAGCATCATGTATAATTTTTGCATCCTTTTTTAAACATTTAGTAAGAGGTTTAGTAATTTTTGCGAAATCTTTAATAAATTTTCTATAATATCCAATCAAACCTAAAAATGATTTTATTTCTCTGGTAGTCTTTGGAATTGGATAATTTTTTATAGCTGAAATTTTATCCGGGTTGGGTTTAACTCCTTCCGGTGTTACTATATGACCTAAATAAGCAACTTCTTTTTTCAAAAATTCACACTTTTCTAATTGTAATTTAAAATTTGTTTCTCTTAATCGTTTAAAAACTTTATCAAGATTAGTTACGTGCTCCTGTAGTGAAGTTGAAAATATTATTATGTCATCGAGATACACTAAACAAATTTCGTTCTGTAATCCTCTGAGAATATTATCCATAACCCTTTGGAAAGTTGCGGGTGAATTTTTTAAACCCATTGGCATGCGACAATATTCATAATGACCGTTTTCAACTCTAAAAGCTGTTTTTGGTATATCTTCGGAACTCATCTCTATTTGATGAAATCCGCTAGCTAAATCTAAAGTACTGAAATAATTACATTTACCTAGTTTATCCATTACGTCACTTATTAAAGGAATAGGGTATCTATCATCTACAGTTTTTTCATTTAACTTACGAAAATCTACTACAATTCTATATTTTTTCTTCCCTGACGCATCTGGTTTTTTTGGGACAACCCAAATATTCGAAGACCAGGCACTTGTACTTGGCCTTATAATACCTTGATCTAACATAAATTTAATTTGACGTTGAATTTCTTGTTTATGTGCAAAAGAGTATCTATAAGATTTTGAATAAATTGGAAGTTCGTCTTTAGTTTTTATACTATGTTTAATTTGATTAGTGAAAGTTAAAGGTTCTCCTTCTCTATAAAATATATCATTATATTTACGGCAAAGTTTCAAAATATGATTTCTTTCTTCCGAATTTAAATGATCGGTTCTTAAAAGTGCTTCAATGTCAGGTTTCTCAGTGTAATCACTGTCTCTAACATCTGCGTGAAATAACTCATAACAATTTTTATCAAAAGCAGCTGATTTTATAGGTTCTGTTAAATTAAAAATAATGTCTTCGCTCGTTTTATTAAAAATTTCTACAATTGCATATCCGTTTTTTGCAGTTGTGAGAATCGAAGGAATTTCGCATTTTTTTATATTTTGCTTTGATATTAAAATATCACCATTATATGTCGATACAGAAATATTAACTAGAATTCTACTATATGGTTCTATTTTTGTCTTAAAGCTACATTTACGGTTACTTGAAAAATAATTTATAGGTATAGAAGCAAATGGGGTGTCTACACTGGATTTTTCGAAATCAACTTTGGCGTTAAGTAATTTTAAATCATCTGATCCAATTAAACCATCAAAATATTCATGAAAATCAAATAAATGGAATTTTATATTACCTCTTTGTTTAAACTCTGAAAATAAAGGTATTTTAGCACAGTGTTGATGAGTTGACGACTGATACACTGCTGTAACAGTAAAAGGTTTCAAGAAAAATTTTTCTTTATAATATTTTTCCGCAATTTCTGGTCGTAAAAATGATTTTGTAGCACCAGTATCTAATAATAATTTTAGAGGAGGATTTGAAATTTTAAGAAAAGGTAATTCTGGTTTGTTTGTAGAAATATTTAGTTCAATTATGTCATTTCGTCCATTTCGTGAACCAATTGAAAATTTCCATTTTCTGAATAATTTTCATCTACTTCGTCACTATAATATTCGTAATTTTGATTAGAAGAATGAGCTAATTCGCTTTCATCCCTAGAATTATCTGAAGTATTACTGTTAAATATTTCTTCGGCAATATAATTTGGTTTTTGGTTACGGTTATGATTATGGTTTTGATATCTGAAATGATTTGAAGTTTGTCTAGTCGAAGTACTCATAGGGGTAGGGAGATTTGGTTTGTATTGCGGGTTTGGTTTCCATACATTCTGGGGGTTTCTAAAAACTTGATTATTATTTGGATATTTAGGAGAATGAGGAGGATTTGTATGCTGTTGTATTTGAATGGGTCCTCTGGGAAATTGTTGGGACGTTGAGGGTTGTTGATATGATGGGTTTCTTATAGGAGGTTGGTTAGGATACTGCCCATAATTTTGTCTATAATTGTGAGGCATTGAATTATGATACCTTGAATTATTATTAGATTTCCTCACACTATTATTAGAATTTGTGTTATTAGAAAAATGTTGGCCTTTCTGAATATAATTAATATTATCTTCCTCTCTTATAAATTGTATAGCTTGTTCTAGACTATTAGGTCTCATAGCTCGAATTATAGGACCTAGCGGTTCCTTTAAACCTGCGAGAAATGTTTTTAAACTTTGTTTAGTGAAGAATGATATCTTTTTGAGTCCCTTTCAAGTCCTTGACTATGTAAATCAATATAATTACAAATAGTGTTAAGTAACTGCAAAATTCTCTCGTGAAATTGATAAGTAGTTTCATTGGTTTTTTGTCTCATATTTACTAAGTCCTGATTTAAACAATTTTCACCTCTTTGATCCCCAAAGTTTGAAATTAATGTGTTTTTTATATCTGTCCAATTACTATTTGAACCACTTATAGCTACCACTTCTTCCGCTCTACCTTCTAATTTATTAAGAATACCATTTAGTAGAAGAATATTTTGGAAATTATGTAAATTTTCTCTATCAAAATAATGAGTTAGAATTGATTCGGTAACACTTATAAATCTATGTAACTTAGTTGCATTTCCATCAAAATTTGGAATAATTGACAACGTTTTAATATCTAAAGTTGGCACCGGCATATCGATTGTTAAATTGCTTAAACTATTAATTATACTATTATCTATAAAGTTTGAATTTGAAAAATAATTATCGAAGTTATCGAACTCTTCAGAGCTATCGATTTCACTTAAGGATTCTATAGGTGAAGAGGAGTCTGACATGAACTAAATTCTTACCACATCCGTTATCTGTATCTAGCAACGGTTTCTTCAAGATGTGCCCCTGGCTTCCACGATGGATTCCACTGGAACTGGTTTGGTTTCGATTTTCGTCAAAGAGTTGACACTCACGGATTGTCCACGATGGATTTCCTACGAAAATCCTACTGACTGCGCCACTTATAAGTCTCCGTATCGAGAACTTATTTTTAAAAAACAATTTTATTACTTTATTACAACTACTTTCAAAAACTAATTACACAATATTATTTTATTGGATTGATCTTTATTATTTAAAAGTTGACATCAGACTGAATATGTAAAATGAATTTATTAACTAGCAAAACTATCTATATCAGCAATAAAAATATGTACAATAATAATTCAACAATAAACAAATAATAAAGTCCGCTGTCAGCATCTACAGTGTTGAACCATATACGGGGTTACCAAATATAACACGCGTGAAATTTCGAAAAAACACATTGAAAAAAAATTCACCCTCGGGGGCGGTTTTTTTGGGGGGCGGCTACCCTTATTTTTGGAAAAAAGGAAATTCCAACGACGTCATCGTTTTCCTTGAATTTTTTTATGTATGGCCCCAAATTTTCAAAATTTTATTATAAACTTGAAATATTCCTCAAGTTTGGACTTCGACAAAATTTCAGAAAAAAGAGAGGGTTTCGGCTCTGGGGACACTCTGTTATATGAAAAACGGGAAGACATGGAGACTTCATTTTCGGGATAGGGCATAAAGGACGCGTGAAATTTCAAAAAAACGCATGAAATAAAAAAATCAACCTCGGGGGCGGTTTTTTTGGGGGGCGGCTACCCTTATTTTTGGGAAAAATGAAATTCCAACGGCGTCATCGTTTTCCTTGAATTTTTTTATATACGGCCCTGAATTTTCATAATTTTATCTCAAAATTGAAATTTTTCTCAAGTATCGACTTTGACAAAATTTCAGAAAAAAACGAGGGTTTCGGCTCTGGGGACACTCTGTTATATACAAAACAGGAAGACATGGAGACTTCATTTTCGGGATAGGGCATATAGCACGCGTGAAATTTCGAAAAAACACATTCAAAAAAAAATTCACCCTCGGGGGAGGTTTTTTTGGGGGGCGGCTACCCTTATTTTTGGGAAAAATGAAATTCCAACTACGTCATCGTTTTCCTTGAATTTTTTTATATATGGCCCCAAATTTTCAAAATTTTATAATAAACTTGAAATATTCCTCAAGTATGGACTTTGACAAAATTTCAGAAAAAAGCGAGGGTTTCGGCTCTGGGGACACTCTGTTATATGAAAAACGAGAAGACATGGAGACTTCATTTTCGGGATAGGGCATAAAGGACGCGTGAAATTTCAAAAAAACGCATGAAATAAAAAAATCACCTTCGGGGGCGGCTACCCTTATTTTTGGGAAAAATGAAATTCCAACGACGTCATCGTTTTCCTTGAATTTTTTTATATATGGACCCAAATTTTAAAAATTTTATAATAAACTTGAAATATTCCTCAAGTATGGACTTTGACAAAATTTCAGAAAAAAGCGAGGGTTTCGGCTCTGGGGACACTCTGTTATATACAAAACAGGAAGACATGGAGACTTCATTTTCGGGATAGGGCATATAGCACGCGTGAAATTTCGAAAAAACACATTGAAAAAAAAATTCACCCTCGGGGGCGGTTTTTTTGGGGGGTGGCTACCCTTATTTTTGGGAAAAATGAAATTCCAACGACGTCATCGTTTTCCTTGAATTTTTTTATATTTTAAATTCAAACTTCCTCGATGCTGGTGGGGCATAAACATGCAATAATTTTACTAGTCCCGTAAAAATTATAGAAACGGTTCTATTTCATAAAAACATTTTACGATAAAGGTTATCTCTTAGAACCGTTTTACACGTACGAGTATTATTGCGAAATTTACTCTGAAAATAATATTTATAATTTTGATAAGAATTTTAAAAATATTTCATTGCTTGTCTGTTTGACACATAATATTTTTACAACAAAAACTTTCATAATAATTTATGTCATACGCCTGCGCAGAGAGATTGTTTTCGGAAGAAGTTGTCACGATTCGCATCAGATGTTTTTGAACCGTTTATTTTAGATGTTTGGTTATTTTGTAAAAAATTTCAAGTTTTCATATTATATTATTTGGCAATTTAATTGGTATTTACAGCCATGCCTGCAAGACAAACAGAGTTACTGTCAAGCGCTATAGCGGTTAGCTATTATTTGCTATTTTTATTAATTAAACGCAAAAAAAAACAAAGATCTCAATGGTCAAAAAATCGGCTTCAAAGATGAGAAGGTAGACCTTAGCTCTCCTAAATGAAAAATTAATGGTTGAAGATCCTCTTATAACGACACATGACACCCGTATTATTTTGATTTTATTTATGGCTTATTGGCTTCTGCGTCGATTCTCGCGCACTTTCTTAATTATTGCCAATAAAATATAGAACTCGTTCTATATTTTTACTCTGAAAATTTTGGCAATAATTCTATGACGTGTAAAACAGCAAAAAATATTCTTACGAAAATTTTCAGAGTAAATTTCGCAATAATTCTCGTAAGTGTAAAACGGTTCTTAGAACATAAAGTACTTTATGTTCTAAGGGTTATATATAGAAAACCTTTATATAGTGGGAAGTTTATTTATGATTCTACGTAAGAAGAACCATATATATATACTTTTATCTATATGTATTTGACTTTTATCCTTGTTTATATATACGCTAAGCGTTATATATACTTTTTCTATGGTTCAGTAAGTTCCCGTAACTGTTCCGTTACAACTCTATTCAATTCCTCTGTTCTATTCTAGTGTATTCTAGTGATCAGTGCTTTGTGTTTTGTTTTGAAAATAGCTAATGTCAATAAAGTTTTCAAATTATCAAGAGGAATAAATTGGTAGTAATACACATGGATCTTTTTCGAAAAATATTTGGTATAGATCGCAATGATGATCAAAATCAGTAAGTAGTTTTTCAAGCCAACAATATTATGCAATAACTTTATAATTTTAGTACTTTCTAGAAAATATGTAAATTTCCAAGGTGTTTTATAGTGTTTAAAATATTTCAGATTTAGAAAGGACCCTCGAGGGAGCGAGGATTTCTTTTCCGGCGACCCTTTTAGCAGAAGAAGCTTTGATGTATTCTCGGATCCCATCCAAATGCACAAATATTTTGAGCAACAAATGAATGATGTCCTTAGAATATTTGGCTTGTATGGAAATACTGAATTTTCAAGTAAGTAAACTACTGTTCAAATATTTCGAAAATATATTCAGTCATTAGAAGTGTTATACTCAGAAGGAATAATTTCTTGACCTTGATTTTGTAGCACATCATGAGCAGGATATGATAATAATATCAAGGTTTTATTTTTGACCATGTTTAGAAAAACAAATTTTTTCTTTTAATTCCTTTCTGAATTGTTAGTTATTGGGAGTTCATCTACTTGTGTTAAGCGTAACAAAATGCTTAAAGTTTGAAGATGTCAAAATTATCAGCATGTTAGCCATTTTGACATGGGTATATAATTGTGGCCTATTGAGATGTTGGTTTATCTTATTGCGAAATTGTCCGTCTTGTTGACTGTACTGTAATGCCGGTCGTGTAAGGGCAAAAAAGGTAGAGGAACACGAAGAAAACCAACTGGTTGGAGTAATGGTTTGGGGGCTATTGCTTATGGTAGCCGATCACTACTTACGTTTATTCGAGGCAATATGACAGCGAGGCATTATGTCATGGCCTACAAACCACTTTACTGCCTTATCTAAATGGGTGTCCACAAGTCCTTTTTCAGCAAGACAACACACGTTGAACTATGGAGTTTCTCCAAGAAGCTGGCGTTAATGTCTTGCCGTGGCCACCATGGTCACCATATTTAAATTTCATCGAACATGTGTGGGATATGATGGAGAGGAGACTCCAATTTGCAGCACCCTCCATAGACTCTGGCGCAGTTAATCCAGGAAGTTCCAACTTGCTTGGAACAAGGTGCCACAAGCAGACATCAACCACCTCTTTTTGTAGATTCCTAGACGTGTACAGGAGTGTATTCAGCTACGGTGTCATCAGACACATTCATTTTTTTTTTCTGAGTACAAGTTAATAAAATTTCTTGCAAATGTTATCATTTCATTCTTGATATAAGGCTATCATCACATTACCAAAAAAATCAAGGTCGATAAATTATTCCTTCTGGGTGTAACACTTCTCTCACTGAGTATATATTTATTCTCAATATGTTTTTAGTTGGAATTCCGAATTCACCTCTAGACGGTTCGTCACAAACACCTCCAAGTGGATACAGTGAAAATCCTCAAAATTTACGTGATCAATTTCTAAAACAAGGTTATGAAAAACCAGTAACAAATTATTCTGAAATGGTTGATAAAGATTTAGATGATAAGTAAGATTGGTTCACTACAGTTTATTTAATTTTAATTATTATGTAATGTAATTCTAGTGTGAAAAATGGAGACGTAAGCAAAATATTGGAAGAAAAATTTGACAATGACGTAATGCCTTATGAAAGAGAGAAACCGAAAAACTTCTTTTTTGGAGCTAGTCAAACCATAAGAACCATACAGAATCCTGACGGGGTATGTATTTGATAACTCTTGTAAATGACAACTAACTTGCATTGAATTTTAGTCAGTAGAGACTCATCGGACTACTAGAGATAATGAAGGCAATGAGGAAACTACAGTATGCCGTAAAATTGGAAATAAAGAGTACTGTGTAATAAAGAAAAAGGATAAATATGGCAAAGAGGAAGTATCAGAAAATTTTGTTAATATGAATGAGAATGACAAAGATATATTTATCAAACCGAAAAGTAATAAGCAAGATGAACATCCATATGGTACTTCTGATTTCTGGAGTAAATTCTTTTAGTTTGAAATTAATTACCTACTATGGAGCATTATATACAGACTTTATACCATGAAAAAAATTCTGTTGAAGAATAGATTGAAATATTTTTATTATTTTTTCATTGTATAATCTGTCAATAGAATTTATTGTAATATATTTGATTTAAAAACATTTTTTAGTATTAATAATATTTAATAAATTTGTTGTTTTCACTTTATTTGTTTTATTATTAATATAATAAAAATTTAATAGGGTTCAAAGCAAAAATTTTTAATTCTTTTGTCAGTATTGTTACTTGGAACTTTATTTTTCCACTCACTGGAAAAATAAGCAATTTGTTATGGTCAACAAAAATAAGCTAAAAAAGGTAAGAGAGGCAAGAATTTACATTAATAACGACATGAGCAAAGAAGATAGGGAGGTACAAAATAAAATAAGGACGGTTGCAATGGAGGAAGAAAGGAAAACGGTGAAGACTAAATATGGTAAATAGAGGATATAGATGATGAGGAGTGGGAGGGGAATTAACAAAGTTAATCACCGTGCCCAGAAATAAGAAACCACGTACAAAAAACTAATAACGGCAACAAAGGTAAGGGATGGTCAAATATATAACGATTGGGCAGGGAGAAAGGATTACAAAGTAATACCACATATAGGAAATTATGACACAGTAATGAAAAGAGGCAAGAAACAATTTAAAATAAGAAAACAAAAAGAAGGGAAAACTCATAAAGATTTTTTAAAAATTGGTACGTGGAATGTAAGAGGAACTTATCAAGCAGGGGCTTTAAAAAACTTGGTAGATATTATGAGAAAATACAACATTGACATCTTATCCTTACAAGAAACGGAACACAAGGCAATGCAAAAACAAAAATAGGAAAATTTACTTTTTTCAATAGTGGAAGCGACAAGATCGAGATATTTTGGAACAGAGTTCATTGTGAATAAAGAGCTTACCTATCATATAGTAGATTTTCAGGCAATATATCAGACAGACTGTGTAAATTGAGACTACAAGGAAAATATAGAAAACGTAGTATAATAAACGCACATGTGCGCCAACGGATGATAAGGACATCACCTTACTTTAAAAAGTGAATTTTACGAGGAAATGAACACACAGATGGAAAACATACCAAAGTTTGATGCAAAAATATTCATGGGAGATATGAACTCTAAAATCGGACGCGAAGAATAATATAAACATATAACAGGAGGAAAAAGTGTACATCTGAAAACTAATCAAAATGGAAAATGTTTAATTGTCTTTGCAGAATTGAATAATATATGGTAATAAAGAGAACAAGTTCTTCTAAACTCTCGTAACAAATCTTTGTTAGCGCTCTTCTTTTCATTGTTAAATATGTGGCGAAATCCATTCTTAACGGCCAATTCATAAGCCAGTTGTAACATATCCTTTCTCCTTAACCCAAAATATCCAGATTTCATTAACTTCAGGTCTTCAATGAACTCCCGTTCTACGTCCACAGGAAAAATTGATTTAAATCGCCCAAGCTGTTTTTCTCTTGTTTTTATGCACTTATTTTAACATTGAGCAAGCTTCGTTAGTGTCGCTCGAGGGACATCATAAACTTTTGATGCCCCGAGCCATCCCATTTCACCATTGGCAACAGCTTTTACAGCCCTTACCATGTGTAGGAATTTCCCATAAATTCCTACAATGGATCTTAATTTAACATTAAGCGAAAGGTTCGAAGTTTAAATCTCCGCGCCCTTTATTTATGATCACTGATCCAATTGGTACCTTCTGCGCCACTAGCCGAAAAATTATCGCCAATGAAAAGCAGTCAGAAGTCTTGGCTCGCCTCTTGTGACGATATGATCAAGTGTTGATTCATTGGTTTAAATACATACCTAATTTCGTTTATCAATTTAATGTAACTGCAACAAATGAGAGTGTAAATATGATCAAGTGTTGATTCATTGGTTTAAATACATACCTAATTTCGTTTATCAATTTAATGTAACTGCAACAAATGAGAGTGTAAATATGACGTGAAGTGCTTTTCCGACATTGGTCAGTGAATTTCTGTATTGTAAGTACTATTTTTACTAAAAAATTATTGTTTGAATCCGCATGGTCGCCTAGACCGGTTCATCGGTAGTTTAGCGCTGTTGCCGTATCCAATACTAAAGTTTGGTACTTCGTTCTTGTAAGAATTTAAATAGAGGGATTGTGAGTGAGCCGTATTTTTATTACTCCTTTATTCTCAACGACAATTTCAGCGTTCCCGTCAACAAAAGGTTGGCGAGTCTTCTTGTTTTAAAATACTCAAAAACATGTCGGGAAGGAAAGGATCAACCAACTAAACTTAGAGGAACCAGCCAAATATCGCTAAGGCGAATTTCCCTTCTCGTACATAGTTTTTATTGGTCCTTCGAGCCGGATTTAGTCTGTCAATTTGACATATCCATTTTTGCCTCTGCAGCAACTTGATATATCCATTTCCGCCTTTGCGGCAATTTGATTTCTTGGGTCTGTCTGAACCCTATTCTTCTTTACTCTAATAAACATTCCAAAAAGTTGTTCATTAGACTCTCGTGAGGGCTGAGAAACTGTAAAAAATAAATACTGAAACAGTGATATGTATATAAGTGCGATTTGATTGCTCGGGAAATTAAAGACAGTCCGGCAACAGCGCGCGAAGCGAGTTCTGAATCTAGAATGGTCAAAACTGCTGGCCGTTTTTACTTCAACGACACCTCGCTCAAGGGGGGTGTATAGGATTAGGAGCCGGTTTGGAAGTGTTTATAAACAGCATATTTTGAAGAAACTAGTGTTTATTTACATGTCGGGTTTTTGTTACCTCAATAATACATGGTATAATAAATACATCGTTAAGTTTGAGGATATTTAATTAGTGTATTTAGTTATATCTAGGCACATTTTCTTATACTGTTAAAAGTAATTTACAGTTTTCTAAATATTAGATATTTTGTTTATCAATTATCTATTTGCGTTTACATGCATTTTAGTACACTGTGAAAAATAAATCACTGTATTTTCTTCATTATTACTTTGGATATTTAATTAGTGTATTTAGTTATATCTAGGTACATTTTCTTACACTGTTAAAAATAATTTACAGTTTTCTCAATGTTTGATATTTTGTTTATTAATCTCAATATTAATTAGCAATGTGCGTTTATATGCATTTTTAGTACACTGTGAAAAATAAATCACAGTATTTTCTTCATTATTACTTTGGATATTTAATTAGTGTATTTAGTTATGTCTAGGTACATTTTCTTACACTGTTAAAAATAATTTACAGTTTTCTCAATGTTTGATATTTTGTTTATTAATCTCAATATTAATTAGCAATGTGCGTTTATATGCATTTTTAGTACACTGTGAAAAATAAATCACAGTATTTTCTTCATTATTACTTTGGATATTTAATTAGTGTATTTAGTTATATCTAGGTACATTTTCTTACACTGTTAAAAATAATTTACAGTTTTCTCAATGTTTGATATTTTGTTTATTAATCTCAACATTAATTAGCAATATGCGTTTATATGCATTTTTAGTACACTGTGAAAAATAAATCATAGTATTTTCTTCATTATTACTTTGGATATTTAATTAGTGTATTTAGTTATATCTAGGTACATTTTCTTACACTGTTAAAAGTAATTTACAGTTTTCTAAATATTAGATATTTTGTTTATCAATTATCTATGTGCGTTTATATTCATTTTTAGTACACTTTGAAAAATAAATCACAGTATTTTCTTCATTATTACTTTGGATATTTAATTAGTGTATTTAGTTATAAGTAGGTACATTTTCCTACACTGTTAAAAATAATTTACAATTCTCTCAATATTAGATATTTTGATTATGTATCTCAATATTGTTTATCTTTTTCCGTTCACGTGCAATTTTAGTACACTGTGAAAAATAAATCACAGTATTTTCTTCATTATTACTTTGAATATTTGATTAGTGTATTTAGTTATAAGTAGGTACATTTTCTTACACTGTTAAAAGTAATTTACAGTTTTCTAAATACTAGATATTTTGTTTATCAATTATCTGTTTGCGTTTACATGCATTTTAGTACACTGTGAAAAATAAATCACAGTATTTTCTTCATTATTACTTTGAATATTTGATTAGTGTATTTAGTTATATTTAGGTACATTTTCTTACACCGTTAAAAGTAATTTACAGTTTTCTAAATATTAGATATTTTGTTTATCAATTATCTATTTGCGTTTACATGCATTTTAGTACACTGTGAAAAAATAATTCACAGTCTTTTCTTCATTATTACTTTGAATATTTGATTAGTGTATTTGGTTATAAGTAGGTACATTTTCTTACACTGTTAAAAATAATCTACAGTTTTCTCAATGTTTGATATTTTGTTTATTAATCTCAATATTGATTATCTATTTGCGTTTACATGCATTCTAGTACACTGTGAAAAATAATTCACTGTAATTTCTTCTTTATTATTTTGAATATTAATACCGTATTTGGTTATAAGTAGGTTATAAGTAGGTAGGTATTTTCTTACAATGTTAAACTAATTTTCAGTAATTTGCATGCTATTGAAATACTTATCGCATTGATTGGAAAAGCTCTTTGTCTATTCGGTTATTCCATATATTGTAAAAATTTACTCGCTACTTTAGAAGCTTATTTTAATTCAGGTGGAGTTCAACTTTGATTGGTTACACTTTGATTCAATCATGTCGCTAAATCACTTGAAAAATAAAAGAGGGGGTTTCAAATCGCAATTATCTCGAATTGAAACATTTGTGTCGGAGCTGACTGGCTCCGAAGAGGTCTATATACTTAAAGTCAAACTTAAAAGCATATCTGGTCACTATGACAATTATCAAAAAGTCCAATTGGAAATCGTTTCATTATCTAACCCGGACGACGACAACTACTCTTCCGACGATGAGGCCGAGAACGTTGTCGCCGACCGTTTTGAAAGTTGTATTGCTATGCTTGAACTTCTAATAGAAAATAAGCAAAAAGAATCACTCAATTTAAATACTAGGCCAAACGATGTATCTAATGTCGTGTTACCTAAAATTAACATTAAACCTTTCTCAGGGGCTGCATCAGAGTGGCCATCCTTTATCGACCTGTTCACAGCACTGGTACTTAATAATAATAATTTAAAGTCGGAGGGTGAAAAGTTTTATTACCTTAAAGGGCTGTTACGTGGACCACCTTTGGAAATGATTGAGTCCTTAAGCGTAACAAATCAAAATTTGAATATTGCCTTAAATATTCTTAAAAAGGCATATGACGATAAATATAAATTACTGTATTCTTTGTACCAAACTTTGGTGGATCAAAAACCTGTCTTGAAAAGTACTCCGGTCGAGTTGCGCGAATTTCAGATATCGACGCGTAAGACATTTGATTTGATTAAAAATATGAATTTATCGCCGGAAGTAAATTTTGAGTCATTAATAATATTTTTAATGGAGCAAAAACTTGATTTTAATTCAAGACGAGCCTTCGAAAGTGAGCGCAAGCCAGAGCTTATCCCTACAGCTGAATATTTCTTTGATTTTCTACAGCAACGCCAATCAATGTTGGAAAATTTAAATCTTTTTGAAACCAACACTAAGGGTAAATTCAACCCCAAGTCTAATAATGTTTGTAAAAATAGGGTGACA
This sequence comes from Galeruca laticollis, assembly GCA_963921935.1. Classification (NCBI taxonomy): domain Eukaryota; kingdom Metazoa; phylum Arthropoda; class Insecta; order Coleoptera; family Chrysomelidae; genus Galeruca; species Galeruca laticollis. The sequence goes on along the minus strand of OY998180.1, from coordinate 101,968,498 downwards.
TTGGTATCTAGTTTAAGTTCTTCGCAACAGTACCATTCTAGTTCTTCTCGGGTTAATAGACCGAGCTGTCTTCATTGTTCAGACCCCTCTCATCTTATATACGGTTGTTCCAAATTTATGTCCTTATCACCTCAAGAGAGGTATCAGATAGTCAAAGCTAAAAAACTTTGTGTAAATTGCCTGAATAGTACCCATAGTACTACCGATTGTAAATCCCTTAGGAGATGTGCAACTTGCAATAAGTCTCATCATAGTTACTTACATTTTGACAGTCAGAACAGATTGCCAAACAACTCTAACAATCGTAATAATCCTAGAGCCTCCTCTTCCGGAAGCCCCAATGTAACCTCTCTATCCAATGTAAATAATCACCCCTCTCCTATTAATGTACATAATAATACGTCCCCAGATCAAATTAATAGATCTAATTTCATAAATACCAGTTATGCATCACCTAATCAATCACCTGAACCTCCGGAGTCAGTGAGATATCAAACTGCTTTGACTGCCATGTCAGCAAAAGACAGTATTGTACTATTGCCTACGGCTTTAGTGAATGTTAACGGTTTCAATGGTCGGTGTTTGGTTGGACGAGTTCTTCTTGATTCCGCTAGTCAAATGAGCGTTATTAACCGTGCCTTTGTACAAAAATTGAATTTAGTCTCTCGAAAACAAACTCTGAATATTTCCGGATTAGGTAGCAATAACTACACCTATAGTAGAGAAGTGGTAGATATCACATTTAATTCTCAAATTGCACCTTACAGTACTTTCACTATATCTTGCTCGGTCATAGATAAAATAACAAATAGTTTACCACAATCTTCTATCTCACCTTCTAATTTTAAAATTCCATCCCATATAAAACTTGAGCTAGCTGACCCTTTATTCTTTGAATCCGGTCCAATAGATCTTCTTATTGGCTGTGATTTATATCATTACCTGCTTAAGGGGACCGTACTTAAAACGGATCCTTATTCTCCTTCCTTCATAGACACTCACCTGGGATATGTTATCGCGGGTCCTATCCCTTTGAGAAATGCTAACTCCTCCCAGCATAAACCTAAGTCTGCTTATTCCTTTTTGACGGTTTATAATGATCAAGTCTATCAATATTCTGACCTCCAAAGGACAATGGAGAAATTCTGGGAGCTTGAGGAAATTCCCGAATGTCCATCACAAGATCCCAGCGAGGAATATGTTGAACAACTATTTCGGGATACAACCGTTATCCTACCATCGGGGCGGTATCAGGTAGATATGCCTCTACTCGCAAATCAGAATAAAAAACTAGGCCAGTCATTCGGTATAGCCATCCAACGATTCTCTTCTCTTGAAAGAAAATTCAATGCTAATCCTACCCTTTTCTCTGAATATAAAAAAGTAATTTCAGAATATCTAACACTCAATCATGCTCAAGTCATTCCTCTCTCTTTCTATAACACTGTGTCTAACGATTTCAAGTATTTTATACCCCATAGGGCGGTGATACGTGAGGAAAGCGCATCCACCAAACTTCGGATCGTGTTCGATTTTTCGGCTAAAACCGATTCAGGTTTCTCTCTTAATGATTTAACGTCGAAGGGTTACCAAGTTCAGGATAACCTATTCGACATTTTGTGCAGATTTAGATGCTATAAATATGTCCTGTGTGCAGACATCAAAATGATGTATAGATTCATAGATATCAATCCCATGCAACGCTATCTCCAAAACATACTATGGAGGGATAACCCCACGAAACCCCTTCAATGTATCCAATTATCGAGGCTTAGTTTCGGACAGAACTGTGCCCCTTTCTTGGCCACCCGAGTCTTGAAAGACATTGCCTTAAATAGTCCAGATTGTCCAAATGCGCAGCAGGCTATTCTTCATCAAACCTACATGGATGATATCTTAACTGGAACCAATAAGGAAATGGACTTACCGGCTCTTTATGCCGAATTGACAAATATGCTTGGAAAACATGAGTTCCAACTTCACAAATGGCAATCAAATTCATTCAAGTTTTTACAGTCAATCGATGAATTACCTAACGCTGAATTGGATCGTAGTTTTGACGATTCGTCAAGCAAAATTCTAGGACTAAAATGGAATCCTGCGTCTGATATTTTACACATCCAAACTGCCAAGTTGGCTGATTGTTCTCATATAACGAAACGAAGGATATTAAGTACCGTCGCCAGTACATTTGACCCTCTTGGGTTAGTAAACAATCTGACCGTGTTTGGCAAACTGTTAATGCAATCGGTCTGGAAATCCCAGATAGGGTGGGATGTTCCCATTTCCGACACATCCATAATTACTCAGTTTAATAAATTCCTTTCTTTATTAACTGAAGCTGCTCACCTCCGAGTACCCAGATACCTATTTAACCAAAAAATTATTATTTCGTGTTCTCTCCACGGGTTTTGCGATGCCAGTCAAAAGGCATACGGAGGGTGTCTCTATTTAGTAGCGATCTACGCTGATAATTCTAGATCCTCTCGCTTAATTTCTGCTAAATCTCGTGTGAATCCTTTGAAAATTACTTTAACTATTCCCAAGTTAGAGCTGTGTGCAATGGAGCTGTTGTCCACTTTAGCTCGCAGAATAGTTCAGATTCTATGCATTTCTCTTCACATCTCTTCCATAAATTTATGGTCCGACTCTCAAGTCGCTCTCAGTTGGGTGAAACGGTCTTCTAATGATTTTTCTCCCTTTGTAGCTCGGCGTGTCCTAACCATTCAAAACAATAGTAAAGAGTTTATATGGCGACATGTCAAATCCGATTTAAACCCAGCCGATTTACTTTCTCGTGGTAAATTCTCATCTGATGTCTGGATTTTTTGGTTCGAGGGTCCTCGATTTCTACTTGAATCTAAAGATTTTGATTCTATGGATTCTTTCGAACCTATTGACGACTTGCCTGAAGTCAAAAAGGTCAACCTTGCTATAGTCAACAGCGACTTAAACTTTTGGGAACCTATATTTTTCCGATTCTCAAAATTTATAACCTTAAATAGGGTTATAGCCCATATATTCAAATTTATAAACCTATCGAGGAGAAAATTCAGAGACATTGGTTCGTTATCTGTTGACGATCTCCGCATTGCCCATGATTTTATAATCAAACAAATTCAACATAAACACTTCTTCAACGAAATTCGTTGTTTAAAAACTAACGTTCCGATTGGAAATAAAGACTTAATTCCATTGAACATTTTCTTGGATAATGACGGCCTTCTAAGAGTGGGTGGCCGATTACAATTTTCTACTTTACCTTTCAATCAAAAATTTCCCTTGCTGTTACCACAAAATGATCATGTTGTTGATTTGCTAATAATACGGGAACATCGCCGTCTTGGCCATGGTGGAGCCCAAAATGTGTTAGGAAATTTAAGGCTACAGTACTGGCCCTTGAATGGCACTCGTCTTGTCAAAAAATTGATAAAAAGCTGCATCACCTGTTTTAGATTTAATGCCCAGTTCGCCTCTCAAATAATGTCCCCGTTACCCCTTGACCGAGTGCAAAAATCTCGCCCCTTTTCCAAAACTGGCATCGATTTTGCTGGACCTGTACAAATTAAATCTTCGCGCTTAAGAAAAGCCCCAATACAAAAGGCCTACATTGCCATATTCATATGCATGGTGACAAAGGCGATCCATATCGAATTAGTAAGTGATCTCTCTACCGATGCATTTATCGCCACTCTTAAAAGATTTCTCAGTCGTAGAGGGAATCCTCAGACTATCTATACTGATAATGGTTCCAACTTTGTTGGAGCAAGAAATCAATTACGAGAACTCTCCATTTTTCTCAAATCTTCCGAAAGTATCAATAAGATACAGTCTTTTCTTTCAACTACAGAAATTAGTTGGAAGTTTATTCCTCCGCGGTCACCGCACTGGGGTGGCTTATGGGAAGCGGCTGTGAAAAGCGCCAAATCCCACCTCACCAAAATAATTGGCAATTCGTGCCTTACCTTCGAGGAACTCTTCACGGTTCTGAGTCAGATCGAAGCTATCTTGAACAGCAGACCATTATACCCGATGTCAAATGATCCTACCGATCTATCTCCTTTGACACCAGGTCATTTTTTGATCGGAGCACCTTTAACCGCTTATCCCGATCGCGATCTATCTACCATCCCTGTAAACAGATTAACTTTTTGGGAACAATGTACTAAGATGAACCAAGAATTCTGGAAGAGGTGGAGCACCGATTATCTGCATCGACTGCAGCATCGACCTAAGTGGTGTAAAGCCTCAAACAATCTTCAGCTTAATCAGCTTGTACTAGTGCAATCGGAGGACCGTCCTCCTTTGAATTGGCCTCTTGCCAGGGTAGTGGAACTACTAACTGGCAAAGACGGCAATGTTCGTGCCGCACGTGTAAGAACTGTGGATGGAGTTTATATTCGTCCTATTACTAAGTTAGCTCCTCTACCATGTATGGACTGAGTTCTATCTACATTTGGAGTAGAACGTATTTTTTTTTCTTTGTTCTTTTTCTTTTCTCCTTCCTTCTTGCTTAAAATTTGGATTCTGCTCCTAAACTGTTCCTCTCATCTTTGCCCCGGCCCCCAGTATGTAGGAATTTCCCATAAATTCCTACAATGGATCTTAATTTAACATTAAGCGAAAGGTTCGAAGTTTTAATCTCCGCGCCCTTTATTTATGATCACTGATCCAATTGGTACCTTCTGCGCCACTAGCCGAAAAATTATCGCCAACGAAAAGCAGTCAGAAGTCTTGGCTCGCCTCTTGTGACGATATGATCAAGTGTTGATTCATTGGTTTAAATACATACCTAATTTCGTTTATCAATTTAATGTAACTGCAACAAATGAGAGTGTAAATATGACGTGAAGTGCTTTTCCGACATTGGTCAGTGAATTTCTGTATTGTAAGTACTATTTTTACTAAAAAATTATTGTTTGAATCCGCATGGTCGCCTAGACCGGTTCATCGGTAGTTTAGCGCTGTTGCCGTATCCAATACTAAAGTTTGGTACTTCGTTCTTGTAAGAATTTAAATAGAGGGATTGTGAGTGAGCCGTATTTTTATTACTCCTTTATTCTCAACGACAATTTCTGCGTTCCCGTCAACAAAAGGTTGGCGAGTCTTCTTGTTTTAAAATACTCAAAAACATGTCGGGAAGGAAAGGATCAACCAACTAAACTTAGAGGAACCAGCCAAATATCGCTAAGGCGAATTTCCCTTCTCGTACACCATGGAAGCTAAGGACCACGACGATGGCTTGTTTCGTTTTTCTAACGTAGACTCGTAGTATCGTTCTGCAATACCCAATAAAATCACATATAGGGTCAGCACGCTAGTTATGGCCATTTTTAGGAAAAAGTCAACTTTAGCTATTTTCTATTAAATAATTTTGACTGTAAAAATTCAATGATGTTCTATGGAGTATTCTCAAAACATTCCCCATAAAAGAAAAATGTTTTTCTCAAAGGAGACTATTGATTTAAATTTATTTAAATAAAGTGTCAGTTTTTGCCATTTATGGCCACTTTTTGCCATATATGCCTGATTTGGTATATATCTAACAATATTGAAATGGAGGGTGGAATAGCATTGAGAATGAAATAATACAACTATTACAGGTCAAATTCTTTTATTCCTTTTCAAAGACTTCTACTGGAGAAGAAAAAACTGTTTTTAGAGAACGGCCATCCTGAACTAATGTTGGCTCACAGGGAGCTTGCCCAAAATATCCTTGGTGTCAACTGACCATATGTCATTTTCGATGTAAGTGAAGGATATCGTTTTTCCCTATCCATACTCTTCAAGCAATGTACTTCTCATTTTCATTATTGACTTTTGTTATTGAAGCTACATATATTTATAGGTTACCGATGATCTCTTGCCAAGATACTTGAAAGCCACCAGAATGAAATTTCCAGGTCTCAGATCATCTTTTGACAAGAGATCAACTGGATCCACACCCATTTCTGTGTCAATATCATCTAGACTGCTGCCACTTTCTTCCCATTCCTCTTCATTGTCCTCAGAACTGGATTTCTCTCCTTCCCTCTTTTTTCGCTACCTTTCCTCCTTTCTGTTCTGTTGCTGTTTACTTTGTTTTGTTTCTCTTTGTCTTTTAGTTCGAAAAATTCTATCCATTTATCTGATGTAACAACGCTAGGGGTATACTCCTTTTTCCTTTTGCCTGCTTTCGATGTAGATGGTTCACAATGGGGCCATCGAACTACGTCCTCAAAAACGGTTGCTAAGGATTTTTTAGGTGCTGATGAATTTCCCGAACTATCATTTTCAGATATTACCCTTTGATTGGGCTGATTGTCATTCAGGGGAGTTATATTTGTAAGCGTAGTGACTTGAATATGTGAATTCTCTTTCGTAGGGGTTACTTCGGTCGCCACAGTCAACAGGAAATTGGTTTGATTTTTAGATTTTATCGGTGATAACTCTATTACATTATCTAATTCATTGTGTTGGGTAATGGCATGCTGCTTCTTTGGGCCTCCCAACTCATCTGCAACTGATAACCAGAACTCATAAAGCATCAATGCTTCAGGGTTTCCTTCCCAGTGCATTTGTTTTTCTCTGGTAGATTTGAATTGCCGCAGCAAAGTGATCTCGATTCTGGATTCAATATAATATAAATGATCTTTATCTTTAGCACAGGCGTTATCGTTGCTGTTATTATCCACAGAACGTAAAACAATTTTGGAGTAATCAACATTATTCGGTTCAAATGGATTGAGTCCACTAACCTTAAATCCAGATCGTATATTGGCAGGTATCGTGGGTTATTTTATTATTTTTGAAAGTGCTGTTGGGACATCGAATTTGGAAATTTCTACTCCATTATGATCAATACGCCATTGACGAACAATTTTTTTCAATGCTTTTTGAGAGGACCAAATACAGCCACATCAAGGGGTTGCATGATGTGTGTGCTGTAAGGGTATTAGGTAATCAGAATAATTTGTTTTTCACGACAAAAACGGCTTAGAGGTAGGGTAAGATGTGGCTTATGGCCATCCACAAAGACAACAACTGGTCGCTGAATTTCTTTTTGATCTAAAAACTTATCAAATATATTGGCAAAATACTCAAAAAATGCTTGTGATGTCATCCAACCGTTTTCCGTTTTCCCAATACCCCAATCATTAGGAGCCGTTTCTGTAGCTTTTTTATTTAAACGTTCATATTTGAAAATGATAGACTGAGTAGAAAATTGTCCAGCATCATTACACGAAAATAAGGTAGTAATATTTTCCTTATCAGATCTTGAGGATTCATTATAGACATGTTGACCCTTAGGTCCGATTATCAGTTCACCCTTTGGAGCAAGGCAGAAGCACGTTTCGTCCATGTTGAACACTCTTTCTGGATGGTTGAGAACATCAGCATCAGATCCAAGAGTTTCTTTTACCTCAGAAAACCAGCCTCTGATTTTTGCTTCAGTTACTGTGCCTCTAGCACGGTTCACATATTCAGCACGTTTCCGGGAAAGTTCGGGATGGCGTTTCATAAAAGAGTAGAACCACTTATCGCCGGGTTTATTATCTGTAAAAGGAGTCTTCAGATTAAGCTCTTCAATGATCTTCTGACCGTAAATATCAATCCTTCTTTATGGACCGGAAATCCCATTTTGGCACATTGCAGCAACCAATCGACCAAACATTTTTCTGTGTGCTTGCCTAATATCGAAGTTGGCCCACATTTTCGAGGCATGTTCAGGGAATATTTATCTGACAACCTCCTCCTTAGAGTGGATCTTGGAACATTGAACAATTTACTAGCTGCTGCAACTTTTACATTGTCTATTTTAACAGCATTATACGCTCGTTCCAAGTTCTCTTGGGTATACTGGAATTTTGTGTTAGTTGTTTTTTGTTTCCTTTGACGTACCATGGTTTATTTATACTGTAATAGAAATATTGAATCACCAAAAATCCAACAATTCCTTCTGATTCGACAAGTACAGATGAACTTTAGAGCTTATTTACGCAGTGGCCATAACCGGTTATGCATTTTTCTAGTTATGGCCACATAGTGGTCAAAACTGGCATATTATTCAAATCATATTTCCGGTTATGGCCACTTTCGGTAAAATAATTAATAGGTTATGATTATGAGAATTAGTTAATTCAGGAAGATGAACGGAAAGATTCGCTTCATATACATATAACACTAAATATTTATATAATGTAACTCAAATAAATAAAAGTTTCTTACCAAATTTGTTAAGGAAGTGTACGACACTGACCGTTTACATTTCTGTTTTCAAACTGTGAAGGGATCCTATTTTATGAGTTTGTCCATTAAGGTGGCCATAACAGGTAGGGTGGCCATAACAGGCATGTCGACCCTAATATATATTTAAAAACTCAATTGGGTAAAATGACATACCTAATACTGTGTCATTTTAGCCTCCAGTAGGCTATATCATTTTACAATTTTTTTGTAAACTACAGGGCAGACATCAATAAATATAACTTAAATGAGCCAATTTACCTTGCGAGCTGTATCGATTGGAAAAACCACCCGTATACATTTGCCTTCATTACAGCACCATTCCGCGCCAAAAATAAATTAAGTGTTATAAACCGTACTCTTCATTTGCTAAACGAAGACCATAGATCAATAACAACTAAACGAAGACTAAACGTTTTAAGCACGAGAACAACACGGCAGATTTCGTTACGACAGTTTAGATCGGGTGTGTCATTTTGTACACCCTTCCCATCTACTATTACTTTCCCTCCAACCCTATCTAATATTCGAGAAAAGCATTGGCTTACCCTAAAAAGAGTTGGAATTTTGGATTTTTTAGTTATTTTTTTGTTAAAGTACAACTGGTCCTATAATAATAATAATAATAATAATAACGTTTATTCATAAATTTACAAATACAGTGATAAAATACAAATAAAATTGAATAAACATCTAGACATCCACAGAAGTATTGTACATACTTGTATGTGGTGAATATAGGCAAGTGTGTCAAAATTAAAAAAAAATTCAAAAAAACAAAAAATGCAGTTAAAAACAATATAAATCCATTTTTACATGATTGTATTTCCGACATACATTTCGTATATGAGTTTACTCTTCTCTGTTTTTTTTTATTCAGCATTCTATCATTTTGTGTATTTTTGTTTTGTCTGTTTCTTTAACAAATGTTACTAGTTGGGTTTTGAAGCGTTTAAAAGAAGTTTCATCGATAATTCTCTGTGGTAGTTGCCCGAATAATTTAGGTGCCAAGTAGGAGTAACCTTTTTGACCTATTGTTTTAAGAGCTGTTGGTATACAGTATTGATTATTCGATCTTGTCGCGTATCTATGATTTTGAGTGGTAAGTTTGTATTTATTTTTATATTGATGGCATCCTATCTGAATAATGTATAATTGTCTAACATCTAATATTTGTGTTTCAGTATAGAGTAGTGAGCTTGAATATCTTTTAGGTTTGTTGAGAATCATTCGGAGGAATCGCCTTTGAGACACTTCGAGGGCATTTAGATAGTTCCTTGAAACTCCTCCCCAGCCAATAATGCCATAATTGAGGTGTGACTCAACCAAACTGTGGTACAGTATTGTTTTACATTTAAAGCTCAAAAATTGGCTTACTTGCTTAAATCGAAATAGGATACTCCGAAGCTTTTTAGTTAAATATTCCATATGATGGTTCCATCGTAAGTGATTGTCAATGTAAATACCCAAGTATTTAATTCTTTTTGCAGGTTTAATTGAAAAATCTTGTTGGATATTAAGATTGTATTTTGGCAGAGACTTTTCATGACTACTGAAGGGTAAGTATACAGTTTTGTCAAAGTTTATTGGGAGTAATCTGCTGTCGAACCAGTCTTTGAGTTTTCCAAGATCATTTTCAATATTTATTTTGAGATTATACCAGTCATCATGTTTGTAATAAATCACAGTATCGTCCGCGAAGCTGATTATTTTTCCGATTGTTTCCTGTTCAAATAGATTATTTAAGTAAATTACGAATAGCACCGGCCCCAATACTGTTCCTTGAGGTACACCACATTTGATGTTGATCTCTTCACTCACATGATTTTTGAATTTAGTTTTTTGTGTTCTGCTTGTTAGATAACTTTTGAATAAATTATGAGCTAAACCCCTTACACCCATATCTTCTAGTGTATCTAAAAGTATGGAGTGGTCGACAGTATCGAAGGCCTTTTTTAGATCCAAAAAAACCCCAATAGATGGAGTGCTTGAATCCAAGGATTCGTAGATGGTTTTTGTCAAGGAATGGATTGCGTCATTGGTAGATTTTTTTTCTCTAAAACCATACTGGGATGGCGACAGCAGATTATAATTTGATAGGTATGTCGTAAGTCTCGTTTTTATAATTTTTTCAAAGACTTTGCTTATTGAAGATAGAAGTGAAATAGGCCTATAATTCGAAATATTTTCTGTATTCCCATTTTTGAAAATTGGAGTTATAAGAGATTTCTTTAGAATCGAAGGAAATATGCCTGATTCGAAGGATTTATTTATGATGTCCGTCAAAGGTTCACATATGAATTTTGCAATAATCTTTAGAGTTTCAGCTTTCATTCCATCAAGCCCGGGAGCCTTTTTATTTTTTAAGCTAATTATTGTATTTTCAACCTCAGTAGTATTCGTTGGTGTAAGAAAAAGTGAATTTTAATTTACATATTTTTTACTTTTGTAATTGGGATTTTGTCGTATGTTCTTTGCCAAAGTTTCCCCCACATTCGCGAAGAAGTTGTTAAATATATCAGCAGCATCTTTTGGATCTGTGACGATCTCATTTTTTTCATTCCTAATATTATTTATTATTCTTCCTGTCTTGATATTCAAAATTTCATTAACAGTGTTCCAAAGTTTTTTACTTGCATTTTGTTCTTTTTCAACTAATTTTTTATAATAATTTTCTTTGGCAGTCTTTATTTTCTTTCCCGTTTCTTTTTTTTTCGTTAAATAGTCATTTTTCAAGTTTACATTATTTGGATTTTCTTTCCATAATAAAAATGAATGATTTTTTTGGTTGATGTGTTTTATCAATGATTTTGTTATCCAATTTTTCCTTTTACGTTGACTATTTTTTAATCTGAAGTATTGAGTTGATTTTTGTACACATGTGTTTATGATGTTGATGAATTTTTCTGTTGTCGATTCGATATCATGCATTGGGTACAATTCATTTTTCCAACTTAAACTATTAATTGCTTTTTGTAATAATTGTTCGTCTACTTTTTGAAAATATTTTTTGTTTATTGAATTGTCCTTAGTTTCATTCAGTACAATTTGTAACAACGTTATGTAGTGGTCCGTAATTGATGTTGATATAGTGAGAGGTAATATGTTATTGAAGTTTTGTTGTTTTGTTTTAATGAATATATGATCAAGACATGATTCAGATCCATTTCTCGCTCTTGTTGTAGTATTAATAGTTGATATGACTCATCATATCGAGATAATTTTTTTGAATCTTCAGTTATTTTCATCAAGTCGATATTTATGTCACCTACAAATAAGCTATAATAATGTTGATTACTTTCTTTATTAAGAATATCCCCAAGCTGGTCAAGAAAGTCGTCAATTCGACTTGCTGGAGATCTATAGAATGCTAAAATGCAAAAACTCAGCTTATCCATAACCATTACAATTTTCAATAATATACCTCCGTTTATCTGAATATGTTCATGCGAATGGTATGAGTTTGTTTTTGCAAAGACGATAACACCATCATTTTGGTTATAGCTACCTCCATTGTATAGGGTTGTGTAGTTGGCCATGTTGAGGAAGGACGTATCCGGCACCCGCCAAGTTTCTGTTAAAACTATGCACTCGAAGCATGTCTCAAGTTCCTCAAGATATATTTTTAATTCATCTATATTTTTTGAAACACTACAAATATTAGTATTAAGAATCTTGAAGTTATTCAATTTGTTATTTACAGACAAAACTTCTTTTGCTTCATTTGTATCATTTAGGGGATATGTTGTTATTTTTTCTAGCATAAAATTTCTTATATATTCATCCATGTGAATGCATAAACCAGTAAACAGTTTTAAATTATTTGACAGTAATTACAATATTTTTTTGGTTTTTATATAATAACAAAGTATGATGACATTAATAAAATTTTTGAAGAAGTTATTTAAGACAGAAAGTAAAAATAGTAAATTAACATACATAAATTATTTGATGCTTTGCGTAGAACCTGTGCGTGGTCTAGTATTTTTTTTTCCTCCCACAAATGATTGTTCTTCTTTTTTTTTCCGGAACCGGTTGCTAATTCTTTGGCAATAAATGATGTTTGCCCAGCTGTTTTTTTGGGAATGTTTGCCCCTGCTTTATCTCGCTTCGGGGTCGCAGGTTCGCTATTTGATTTCGGTCTGTTTATTTCAGTAGTTTCTATATACTTGACCTTATTCTAAATGAAACACCATTAAGTTTCCATTCCTAGTGATATTAAGATCGAATTCCTGATCTTAAACTCTTAATTCTGTCTTTTTGTTGAGGAGGACCAGATGTCTTCGTTGCCTTCTTATCACTTTCAGATTTCGACGGAGTAATTTTATCTTCTTTTTCTATCGGTGTCAAATCTTGTCCGATATTTTCTTCGGTTGGATTATTGGCTGTTTCTGATTGAAATACAGGATGGAGGCTTCGTGAATTTGGGGTCGACGGAGCACTGTTTGGTCTTCTTTCTGTAGTATCGGTATTCTCGTTTTCTTCAAGTTCCTCGACGGTGTAAGCTCTGTTGTTGATATACAACCTATTTCCCTTTATGTACGAATTATCAGAACTATGTTGTCTCGCTCTATTCAAGTGGTGCCTCAGTATTCTATTCTCGCAGAGTTGTTTATAAGTTAGATCGTTTGAGATTCCAACACTGGTACCTTTTAACTTTTTGCAGTTTTTAATAACTTCAAGCTTCTTCAAATATGATATGAACTCAACTTTGACAGGGTTTTTATTCTTATTTCCTAATCTGTACAAATTATTTATATCGGATACCTGGACATCAACGTCCAATAATTTCTTGAGTTCTTTGCAGACGGCTGGTGCAGATACTTCCTGAGAGTCTCCTAGTCCAAATATAACAATATTATTTTTCTTACAAGTTACCTCCAATGCCTCGATTTTATTATGTAGAATTTTATTTTCAATTTCTACGTTATTTACTCGATAGTTGAGTTCTTCTATTTTCAATAATAGTTTGGCTTCAGACGCCTCAATAGCAGATTTAAGTTCCTTTCGATTTTTTATAATTTCCTCCTTCAATACTTTTATTACTTTTTCCCATTCACTTGCCATTCTTTGAAATTCTAGATCGAATTCTAGCGAATATGGTCGCTTTTACTTTTACGCTTAAAACTTCTAGTGATTTATTTTTCACAATAATATAGTAAAGACAATTGGATATATGGTAGTAAATAGTTAATTCGCCGTTCATTGATGTTGGTACAAATTTGTTACAGTATTTTAACTCCCATACAATTTACATGTATAATGTATCAATCAACCGAAATAAGTCCAATTTACTGACATCCAAAACGACAAATTGGAAAAAAACTTGAATGATAACAATGTCAACAGCAAACAATCGCGTTCGGTAAGACTGATTATTCTCGTAAACAAGGAATGCAGAGACGTACCTCGATTTGCATAAGCTCCGGCGAGTGCTATGAGTCCGCTAAGTGGAATTTCAACAATTATTGCTCTTTGTAACTTGGTGATTTCACTAATAAACACAGAGACCAGAGAAAAGTAACTGGCACTCACAAATTCGTCTCACTCACAGTACGTTAATTATTTCTAATTTCTCATTTTGTTTGATACAAATTTTAAGGTTAAATTTATCTGTCAACCAAAACAATAAATCCAGATATACTACTTTTTGGTAATTTGAAGAAATTTCGGGTTGTATACAAGTGTCCAATTTTATGTTTGGATATTATTCAGGGCCTCTCACAGATGAATTTTATTGATTTTCAACTCACTAGAATTAGTACCACAAGTCCTTTAAATCCAGATGTACCACATTTTTGGTCATTTGGAAATACAATCCTAGATGAAATCACCTTGTATGTGATGGTGTATAATATTATTTTTGTTTGTTTAAAGGTTTAATTAATGCATTGCTTATAAAGTTTGTTTATTATAAGGTAATTGCACCAATAGCTGACCTTGTACCAATTGATGACACCTTCAACTTTAATTTTGGGGTATCCCGAAAGCTCTATGACAAATGCTCTTAGTGCAGTTAGAAGTAGTATGCCCATTAAGACCGCATCAAAGACATTGAAGGTTCCCAAAACGACAATACTTTATAAATTTAAGGGCATTAATCCGGAGTCTAGAAAAATGGTGCCTATTACAATTTTTTCAAAAACTGAAGAGGATCTTCTTGTTACGTGGATAACATCTATGGTAAAAAGGGGGTTCCCGATTTACAAAGACATTTTTTTATCCAGTGCTTCGAAACTAGCCAAAGAGCTTAAAAAAACTTCCAAAATAACATGCCCGGGCGAAAGTGGTACGAAGGATTTTTACGTCGACATCCCGAATACAAATTAGAAGATGGTTTATTGAAGTCTACGAGTTTTTAGAAGCTGCTGACTTAACAACTGTCTTACAAGATCTCACTCGTATCTATAATGCCGATGAGTCGGCGTATTTTTTAAATCCAAAAGGAAATAAAGTTCTAACATTAAGAGATGATAAGACAGTTTATGCAACTGTAAATAGAAATGAAAAGGAGTGTCTTACAGTACTTTTAAATGGAAATGCCGCGGGACGTTGGCTCCACTAATGATAATTTTTCGATATAAAAGAATTTCTTACGACCTTTGTGTTAGCGTACCAAAGCATTGGGGAATAGGAGTTTCCGAGAATGGGTGGATGACCTCAGATACTTTTTATAGTTATATGGTAAACGTCTTTTATCCTTGGGCCAAAGAAAATGTTTCATTTCCCTAATATTTTTTGTAGACGGACATTCCTCACACTTATCGTATGGAGACTTAAAAATCAACATGAACTATTAAGACGACGCGATTTTACTCTCCTATTAGATGCTGCTATTAAAGATCGGGTAACTGCAGAGATCCTTCAAAATTGATTTAAGAAATGTGGTCCTTTTCCATGGTATTCCGACGTAGTGAGCAATTTTTTTCCAGATAATAATGATCGACCTAATTCACCTAAACAGTCTGAAGACATCGTACAGGCGGCTAATATAGACAGACTTGCATTTATGGAATCTTTTATAGATCAAGAAACACTTGAAAGTTTTCAAGAACACCTACCTGGAGAACAGTGGAGTGGTCGAACAGAAGATAAATCATTCTTTGAAATTTGGAAGAAAAGGAAACAAAACTGCGGATTTATTACAAAAACTATTGAAAACATGATAGAAGAGACAGACATTTTATTTGAAGACGACATTAATTTTGAACTAATAAATGAAAATAATATTAGAGATCCTGTTTGCAATAACGAAACAATTGATACTATCATCTTAACTGCTGAAAACCCAAATATCACACCGATCCACGTCTAAAATAACCTGACCTTCATTTTGTCCTGATGTTGATAATGACAACGTACCTGAACTAAATGTATAGTACGCGCAAAACATATAGTGCAGAAATGTATCGGCATATTCCCTTTAAGTTATGTTGCGGAGCTAGACTCTTACTTTTACCAATACCACTTACACATTACACTCTAACTTGATGCTATCCTACCAACTAAATAGTGAGCGTTGCTTATCGCTGGTGGGCATCTGCTGTGTTCGAAAAAATTGCTATCTCAAAATATACTCATATCTCAGTAAAATATGATGAAAATAATGTGACTTGAAAATTATATCAGTAATTCTTGTTAATAAAACGAGATATAAGGTAGTGTTAATAGTCTGGTGTTATGTTTAAGCTGTATTTAATATTTATAAAACTATTAAATACATTTTAACGATTTTTAGTTGAAGTTATAATATTAAATGAATATATCATCTAATACGCATTTTAAATTATAATATTGACTGGACTATGACAGTATTCAAATCAAAGGATAAGCCGAAACTATAAATTTCGCACTATATCTCTTACGTGAACTATAAATCAATCACCACTGGATTCCAAAAATAAAATTAATTTTTAGATGTACAAATTATAACGCCTATAAAAACCAGCCTGACATTGTTAGAACATAAATCGTCAATGAAGTGTTCCGAGAAATTAGTCAACACCAAAACTGGACCAATAGTTCCCAGTCCTTTTAAGCGAGCGCTTTTCTGACCCGAATTACATTCTGTATAGTGCCGACGTATCCATTGGGTTCCGGTACTGCAACGACCGTTGGTGCAACGTCAGCACATTTAACATATAAATACAAATTGTAAATATATTTTATTTAGTCTGCATATTATTTTTCATCTACACATCCTGTTTATACAATTTATATATTTTACTGTTATTTTACAAAGTCGATATTTTGTATTATTAAGTGAATAAAAGTTTTTAAAAACAAAGTTCGTGTAACGAAACATATATTTCCCGAGTCAAAACTCGCGACAAAAAAGAAAACTAAAGAAAATATACCCAGTGTTGTAACAAGTCAAATGTTGCAGGAATATAGCAAGAAAAAAAGTGAGAAAAAAGCCAAAGTGGAAGCTGACAAACTAGAAAGAAAAAGAAAACTAGAGGCCAAGAAGAAAGACAATAACAAAGTCAAGAAAAAAGTTGTGGTGCATACACAAAAGGAAATGGACGAATCCGAATCAACCCATGAGGATAATGCGCCTTTAAGCAGAATAAGTGGAAATTTAACTGTGGGAAAACCAAAACCTTTGGATTACGTGGTTGTCAACTTCGACGGAAAATACTTTCCGGGTGAAGTTACTGAAACTCGGAATCAAGAGTATTTTGTTTCCGCAATGGTCCAATGTGGAAGAACAGGATGGCGCTGGCCTGATATTGAAGACCAAATCTGGTAATGATTATAGAATCACCTAAGCCGAAAAACTCGAGAGGTATCTTTTTCGTAGAAGAAATGAAAAACCTCACCGAATTCACCGAAAATTAATTATTTTCCATAATGCTAAAATTATATAATAAAAAATTAACTACGCTTTTCACAAAAACGAGTTTTTATTATTTTAAATAAGGGAGTAAAGGCGGGTCAGGTACTGGTACCGAAAAAGGTCATCATTAGGGACTTGATTAATTGTTAGGGTCATGTATTGGGCCAATCTCATAACCGCAAAAAATATATATTATTTTAGTATATATATTTAATTTGTTGATTATTGTATATTTTTTAAGGGAAACTATAAGTTCCTAAAACTCAATGACATATAGTTTGTCTCGTAAATGATTTTTATCAGAACTATATTGACTAAGCAAATGAAAATATCTTTGGTGCATCTACCTTAACATTCAATATTGTGTTTTTCATATTTTATTATACTCTAGCAATTATCTTATTATATTTAAGCGTTATTAAGATATCCTCTTTGTCTGTTGGGACGTTTAGTTAGTTAATATAACTAATAGAAAGCGTGATTTAAACCTCCTTCAAAATTCTATCTTCACTAAAAATCTATACAATTCATTATTTTCACTTTTGATTAGCGAAATATAATTCGTCAAGTTTATATTATCAAGTTCTCATGTATTTATTTGCCAATCCCACTCCCGTTTCAAAGTAATAGCCTTGCATCCTTAAATGACAAAAATATTACAGTGCTTCTTTCAAGTTCGTGAGAGACCCAAGTATGTGTACATGTATACGGGACACATATGTATCGTTACGCACGCCAGTCGAAGTCCTTAAGGAACACATATATCCCGTACCGTACCTACGCCGCAGCGAACGTGTTAAAACCGTTTATTTACCTTAGACCTATCAACTGAAGACAGAAAACAGTTGGAAGCTTTACAGATGTATTTTAAAGAAATTCTGATGCGAATCCAGTGGAACTGGCTGATGAAATTGAAAATAGAATAATTTAAAGCAAGTCATTTCATATACCATTTGTTGTCAGCAAAGACACACCACTGACGATATGGATATTAATAATTTTTCAAACAACTACTATAAATATCTGTCTTGTATATGTTAATCTGTTGAAAAGGAAAAAGCAAATTTTATCCAAATAAAACAAAGCGAAGTTAATTGGAAACTCAAAACTGTCTCTAGGTAATAGATAATAGTTTATAAAAAATTTGAACATATTGTATAGTAAAAAATTCTGAAAACTCTGTTAAAAGCTTTTTGATAGAAGAATCGATCAAGATCTCAACATTCCATAATGTTTTCCTAACTCTTTTCGGTGCATAGTATATTGAACCATGATGATTACTTACTTGTATTATGAGCTACAATAAGGGACTTTTTCCACATACCCACTAATCAAATAAAACAGCATTTTACATTGTTTTTTATTTTACACATATTTCTTAACATTGTTTATAAAATATAACTTGAAAAATAATAAAAAACGGTTATATAAATACCAAAGTTAAAGCCTTTAAGTTACAAATCTAGAGATATGCGAATGTACACAATACTGTGTATTTATAGCCTTCGTACAATCTTTTGATTTTATAACAAACCTGAAATAGCAGGACCATAAAGAGTATAAATCCGATATCCGGGTCCATAAAATTGCTACTTAGTTATACATTTTTATTTATTGGTACTATGTCGTCAATTAATCCCAGTAACTTTAAACAAGGAGAAAATACTACGAAATGTTATTATCTGGTTCTGACGACTTCTAAAACGTGTGGAGTAGAAAGTTTGCCCCTGTCCTTTATAAATGTTGCAAGTTATAAAGTTATTAATAATAACACATTGGTAGGCGTCATTTTCATCTGTCGGTCCTGTATAATGATTTGAAATTACGAGGACAGTTCAGTAACTTTATTCCTTCAAATAATGGGTTGTCTCAAGACTTGACATTTTTAATTAACGAAATTTCTAGTTGTTAAAGATCTCTGTAAATGAATGTCATACCCCTTTCACCATTTATTCATAAGTTATATCAAAAACTAGTAAAAATATTGAACCCCAATTTTAATGTAGGAATAAATATGCAATATTAGGAAAAGTAAATAGGAATGCAAAATATTAAATCTTTCCGATTAAAGAAATTTACCTAGCTATTCAGATTACACAACCTATAATGGAGTTTACAGGGGTATTCTTCTGATATAAATGGCACTGCCACAGTCGCTGATAATAATACAATTTAGGGGGCTGAAAAAACTACCAAAAATGCCAAAACAGAATCAATATATCGATTACATAATCACCATAGGGTCGAAGTAGTTCAGCAGCAGAACCTGAACAAGCACGGGACAACGAAAAGACTTGAAGCAACAAAATCTCGGATTTTGTTGTAAATTATACTAGTTTATCTGATTTTGGAAGTGAAACTTTTTATGGGACACTTTTGACATGAGAATAAACTCGTAGAGCTAACAAATCTGTTAAACTCCTTTTCCTTTCTAAATTCAAGAGACATGCAATGCTGTTCTCCCCTCCTGTTACCCCACTCGACTCTTAAAGTGACAATACCGGTTAACAGAGCATCAACACTAGACACTGTCTAGACAGCGAATTATTATGTGCCAGCCATACAAACATTTAAAGTTTGGTCCAAAATGGTGGTTTGTTCAAACATTTAATAAATTAATTTATTAAAATGAATATTTACTTTTGTTTGTCTTTTATTGTAAATAGTTTGTTATAGTTTATCCGAAAAAGTACTGTTTTTCTTATGGAAATAATTTTTTGTTTTCATTTTTTAAACTTTGTTGATGCTTAAGAATTTTCTCTTTACACTCATTGACAGTTTTAGTTCTAACGCTGTTAGTTTTAGACTGGCGCATAAATTATTCATAACTGTTTTAGTTTATCAAGTTTTCAATTTTTAAACTGATTACTATCTAGTACATACACAAATCCATAGATTTTTGAGACATAAGTGATAGAAAAAATAACTAAGACATTGAATATTGTATTCTAATTTCTCTATTACCTACAGGTTTTTAGGGGAAACGGTATCAAGGGTAGTAAAATATAATATTTGTTATAAAAAAACGGTTAAGATAATACTGGAGTTGATGAATTTGGTTGTCAGTCATAGAATTTAAATGTGGACCTCTTCAAAATGTCATCGAACGAGCTTACTTAGGGATTCTGAAAAATAAAATGAAATTTCATGGTATTAATTTTAAAATCTGATGTATTTATAATTTATTTGAATCATTACTGCAATGGGTATTGTCCATTCGGTATTTTAATACACCATATAAATAACAAAGATATAATAGATATTTTTAACTAAACTCCAACCAAAAAGTTTTGATAGTGCAATAACCTCGTAACGTACACATAAAGATGAAAACATTGTTGTCATATTCAATTCTAAGATTTCTTTATTTATGTGAATAATTCGGAAATATTTTAAAAAACTCTAGAACTAATAATTTTAATAAGTATTCTTAAATTTTTTTAAATTCATATATGTACATAAAGTAGTGTTTATGATTTATGAGTCACATAGAAAAAGGTTATTTTTATGAAATAAACTTTGTACTTCTATTTCTCATGCTTAAGAACTTTCTTCAAATAGTGGCAACGTCTGCCTCAACTGCCAGTCGAAAGACGCCTGCCTCTCTTTTGCTCATTCAAATGTATGTCCATATTTGTCAGGCAACGATATCGCAATAGTGTAGGAACGCCCGTTAGGGTAGATTATCGCCCCTTTTTTTATTAGGCTATTCACTCTTGTCAGAGTGGTAGCCGCTCTATTGAGCTCTTAGACTTGTTTATTTTCGAGAAGTCACTCCGCGTTTTTCTTGTTTTTATTTCCTATTGATTGTCGTGTCTTTTTGCTTTTTCTGTTATCTTGTTCCATTTTTCCCGGTCCTTTATATCTGTTTTCCAATCTCTTATATCCATTTTTTTCATATCTTCCTTAACTTGATCTTCCCATCTTGTATTCGGTCTTCCTTTTGGCCTTGCTACTTGTGGTATTCAATTACTTATTCTTCTTCTTATTGTTGTCGGCTCTCTTCTGAGTACACGTCCGTAACATTTTAATCGTTGGGCTTTTATGAACTTTACAGCATCCCGTTCTTCCATTTTTTGTCTAATTTCATGGTCCCTCATAGTGCTGAAGTCGCCCTCTTCTGTTCTGACTGGTCCAAAAAATTTCCTCAATATTTTCCATTCGGCACTCCTTAAAGTTTCTTCGACTTTATTCGTAAAGCACATTGTTTCTGCGGCATATGTCATTGTTGGTCTGATAGCGGCTTTATACAAGTTCAATTTAGTGTTTTTGGTTAGATGTTTATCTTTAAGAAATTTGCTGTATTTCCAGTATGCTTTGTTTCCTGATTTTACCCTTCCTGCCACCTCTATATTTCTGTCGTTCTCCTCGTTAATCGTAACGCCTAAGTATTTGAAGTTTGCTACTCTTTTTAAACTTGTGGGTCTGTACTGTGATTTCTTTTATACTCTCTGTTGTTTCCCTGCTTACTAGCGTATATTTAGTTTTTTCTGGATTTATCTCCAGACCTCTGCTTTTTGCTTCTTCGATCAGGTCACCTAGCATTTTATCCAAATTGCCCCTATTCCTTGCTATAAGTACTAGATCGTCTGCATACCCTATTATTTGTGTCATATTCTGGGCCATTGTTGTGCCTGTTTCTATCGCCTTAATCGCTCCATCTAATGCTATATTGAATAATACCGTTGATAATGCTTCCCCCTGCCTTACACCATCCACCATATCGATTTCCTCACTATAGCCCTCACTAGTTATTACTCTGGTTTTCGAGTTGTTCATTGACATTTTTGGCAGTCGAATTAACTTGTTTGGAATACCCATTTTCCTCATGTCTGATATCAGTTTACGCCTGCGAATGCTTGCTTAAAATCTACAAACGATATATGTAAATCGATTCCATATTCATAGCTTTTTATCGTCTGTGTCATTACATGCACTGCATCTATAGTTGATTTACCACTTCTGAAGGCATATTGTTATTCCCCTAGTTTCTGTTCTGCGTATTTGTTTATTTCCTTTCTTAAAAGTGATGTCATGACTTTGTATACTGTGTTAAGCAGGGTTATTGCTCGGTAGTTATAGCATTTTGTTTGGTCTCCTTTTTTGAAGATTGGCATTGTTAGACCTAAACGTCATTCTGCTGGCATTTATTCTTTCTTCCATATGTTTATGAGTAATTCATATATCTTTCTCTTTAGTTATTCTTCTCCTTTCTTTATCAGTTCGTTAACTATTCCATCTGGTCTGCTGCCTTCTTATATTTGAGATTTGTTATTATTTCTTCATATTCTGCATATGTTGGGAGGTATTCCTCTTCATCTTCTGCTGTTACCTCAAAATTTGCTTCTGTAACCTCATTCTCCTTTAGATCGTTTTTGTAATATGTTTCCTATTCGCTTTTGCTGATTCTAGTCGTTACTTTGCTTCTTTTACTTTGTTTTCTTATTATCTCGGTTGTCACTTTCTATTTCCATCATAATCTCCTTTATCCACTCTGCTTTTTTCTACTAACAGTATTTGTCCGCTTCTTTCTTCTTTTTCTTGTATTCTTTCAGTTCTGTCTCTCCTCCTGTATTTAGCCATTGTTTTCGTGCTTGATCTTTTTGTTCCTTTTTGCTTTCACATTCTTCATCGTACCATTCTTTACTTCTTTGTTGCTTTTTATGTCCTAGTATTTTCTCGGATGTTTTGGTAATACTGTTTGTTATGTTCTCCCTTTTTTCTCTATATTTCCATCCGGATCTTCTGTTACTCTATATTTTAATACTTGTCTGTATCTTTCTTCCGTATGTTCTTCTTTTAAATTATCTATGTTCCATTTCTTTATTTTATAAATCTATTTTGTTTATATTCATTAATTTTTATTAGTTGTTACTGTTGTTTATTTTTGTTATGGAATTTTTTCTTACTTTAGTTTAATGAATTTATTTTGTGTCATATTCTGGGCCATTGTTGTGCCTGTTTCTATCGCCTTAATCGCTCCATCTAATGCTATATTGAATAATACCGTTGATAATGCTTCCCCCTGCCTTACACCATCCACCATATCGATTTCCTCACTATAGCCCTCACTAGTTATTACTCTGGTTTTCGAGTTGTTCATTGACATTTTTGGCAGTCGAATTAACTTGTTTGGAATACCCATTTTCCTCATGTCTGATATCAGTTTACGCCTGCGAATACTATCGAATGCTTGCTTAAAATCTACAAACGATATATGTAAATCGATTCCATATTCATAGCTTTTTTATCGTCTGTGTCATTACATGCACTGCATCTATAGTTGATTTACCACTTCTGAAGGCATATTGTTATTCCCCTAGTTTCTGTTCTGCGTATTTGTTTATTTCCTTTCTTAAAAGTGATGTCATGACTTTGTATACTGTGTTAAGCAGGGTTATTGCTCGGTAGTTATAGCATTTTGTTTGGTCTCCTTTTTTGAAGATTGGCATTGTTAGACCTAAACGTCATTCTGCTGGCATTTATTCTTTCTTCCATATGTTTATGAGTAATTCATATATCTTTCTCTTTAGTTATTCTTCTCCTTTCTTTATCAGTTCGTTAACTATTCCATCTGGTCTGCTGCCTTCTTATATTTGAGATTTGTTATTATTTCTTCATATTCTGCATATGTTGGGAGGTATTCCTCTTCATCTTCTGCTGTTACCTCAAAATTTGCTTCTGTAACCTCATTCTCCTTTAGATCGTTTTTGTAATATGTTTCCTATTCGCTTTTGCTGATTCTAGTCGTTACTTTGCTTCTTTTACTTTGTTTTCTTATTATCTCGGTTGTCACTTTCTATTTCCATCATAATCTCCTTTATCCACTCTGCTTTTTTCTACTAACAGTATTTGTCCGCTTCTTTCTTCTTTTTCTTGTATTCTTTCAGTTCTGTCTCTCCTCCTGTATTTAGCCATTGTTTTCGTGCTTGATCTTTTTGTTCCTTTTTGCTTTCACATTCTTCATCGTACCATTCTTTACTTCTTTGTTGCTTTTTATGTCCTAGTATTTTCTCGGATGTTTTGGTAATACTGTTTGTTATGTTCTCCCTTTTTTCTCTATATTTCCATCCGGATCTTCTGTTACTCTATATTTTAATACTTGTCTGTATCTTTCTTCCGTATGTTCTTCTTTTAAATTATCTATGTTCCATTTCTTTATTTTATAAATCTATTTTGTTTATATTCATTAATTTTTATTAGTTGTTACTGTTGTTTATTTTTGTTATGGAATTTTTTCTTACTTTAGTTTAATGAATTTATTTTGTTTATAATATTTATTTTTTATTTATGCTTATTAATCTGAAACAGTTTTCCTTTGGTTTTTGTTATGGAATATTGTTTATTTTATGTTAAGTTTATGTGGGAGTTATGGGTACTGGCGAACCACCCTCAAAAAAATGGTAACGCACCATTAGCAATATTTCATGAGTGATGTGGAAACTTGCTTGTAATTACAATGTTTCCCACGTCCAAGAAATAGTTCAGGAAAATGTAACAATGCTATTTTTAACCCCGCAAAAAAACGTCCAAGCCACTATGTGAGATCAACATCGGAGGTCATTGCACTTTCAAAACTTTATGGTTCCACTGTTCTAATAGTTTTCATTTTGTGACATTTTAAAAAAAAAGCCTTCTCAAAGTTCGAGACAAAAAACGAGTACATCAGTTTTCAAAAAAGGAAATTGTGTTCATAATATGATGATAATGTGTCCATTAATAACTTCTACTCACAGTTCTTATAAAATTGTGTATATTGTGTTGATTGTCTAGTGTACGTGTAGATTTAAATATGAAGAGACGCGTCTGTCACCTTTATGATGAAACCCTCGTCCTCTTCTTCTTGACAAGTCGACAGTCTTTTCTCCAGTTTTTCATCTTTGATAATTTTTTCCTCTTTTCGTCCAGGCTTCTTCTTTTTAAACCTACTGCAACAAAAAATTGTGCTAGAGGAATATTTGAAATATATGCCAATAGCATATAAGTCATTGAAGTGATGTTGGAGGAAATCTGGAGAATATTAACCAATGGTAAAACGATGGCTGAGTGCACAAATGTTAAAATGCTAATACTACACAAATTTAATTAAATTTACTCACAGATGCCGTTTCTGCTATAAACGATTCCCTCACTTCTTCTCCACATCCGGATGTAATGTTTGCAAAAATCTTAGTTCCAAACAGGCTGACCCACTTACTGTCTCCTTTCGTTAGAAGCAAACCTTAGACTGTCTGTCAGACTTTAAGTAACAATAAACAATTAACAGGAATAACTGAGCTTGTGAACCAATCTCAAGTTGAGTCTTATCTTAGATCTGGTACTCTTTCTAGTATTTATCAAGCTGGAGGATAGTGAAGAAATTATTTTATCCGTGTATGATAATTCCATTGACTAGAGCAATATTAGCAATGCATCTCTTCATACAGTGATGACTCAAGATCTGGATTTCATCTAGTCTTGTTCTCACGATAATAAGCTTACTTTTAACATTGAGTAGCACAGTTGCTACCTCACTTACTAGATGGTGAGTCAAGACAAGTACAATATTCTCAATCTGTGTCTATCCTCATTGATTGGTTTGCATAAATCTCTTCAGCTTTGCTATCAAATTGGTCGCTTACCTTTTGAATCAGATCTTTGTTATTTCTTTTATGGTCTTTGGTTCAAGTGGATTAGGCAAACTTGATCTTGTTAAAAACAATTCTACTGCAAACTATTTTAGTTAAACTCCTTTGAAAAAGAACGAACTCTTTTCGGAGACTGAAACTTTAATAAAGGCAAAAGTCGTGATGGTTGTAACAAATTGTTGAAAAATCATGGATTTTTTATAATTATTTCCAAGAACTGTTGAAATATGGTTGTTTCAAAGTAATACTCACGTTTTACTCTTGGGACCCTTCTTTTTTTCTTTCTCTTGACTTTGGCAATCATTCACATGTTTCCATATTCCTGTTTTGTCTACTTCTTCGGAAATATTGATAGCAGATAAAGGTATATTCATAACATTTCCATTGGCTAAGGGTATTTTCAAATTTCCCGACTTTTTTTGGATCTCTATTGGATTTTTTCCGGATCTTTCCTAAAAATAAAAACAGTACTAGGTTATTTTGTGCACAGCAGGCTTTTTGCTATTAAATACAAGCACAGGCACATTAGTTGGAATTAAACAATCACCATTATGTAGACAATCGTCACAATTCTATCGTAATACTAATAGTAGCAAATACAAAGAGGTATAACAGAAGGAGTGTAGTTACTCAGGCAAATTGAGCCTAGAATTGTATTTATGGAACTGGACAGTAGTGTGAGACAAATCCAGTCAAACATTATAGATACAAGAAAGCAACATGTTCTAGGATTAAACAAAGCAGCTTGATGGAGCAACTGAACAATAAAGGTATAATATACAACTCCAAGAACAACAATGACATAAAGAAGGGCAACGATAGCAGAGATAACGTACTGTGTATCCCATTTTGGGCACAGATAGAGGATTGCGGTTTTCGCGATAGTTTGCTACTTCTTTATTAAATTAAAAATGACACTAGCAGAATTTTGACAGCCCTTTTGGTTTTTGAGATACAGGGTGGAATTGAAAAGTCTCACTTTTCAGGCAACCCTCGTATCTCAGTTATCTTTAAACTTATTGAAGAAATGATAACTTGTTCTGATAGAATTTTTTTCGTAAAATCAAGTGACGTAGTTAGTTTTTCCCTAACACCTTTTGTTTTTTTAGTTACGCACAAAACATATGGAACGCCCTGTATATTATTTTCTATATTCATTAGGCATGAAGTGGGTTTCCCAAAAATATATAATTGCATCCAATTATTTTTAAAAACAAGCTCAGAATTTAAGATTTTCTAAATTTTTTTTGTGTAGCAATTAATAGGTAGTATAAGATATGGCTAAAATTTATTGAAAACAAAATGTATGTGAGTGATTATTATACTTTCAAACTCAATTCAAAAAATATGTTTTCAACTCTCAATCCCTAATTATTTATTACAGCATTATGATGAATAATTGAATCTTACTCAAAACAAATAACGTCAAACAAACAGCAAACCTATTTTATTTGAATCTCAAGATAGGAAAAAACAAAGATCAGCAGAATTATGAAAAAGCAATGAGGTTTTATAGGTGGTTTTGAAAATGACGGCCACTTTCCCGTATGCCAAATCGGCACATTTTCGTTATCCTTCTAATAGCGTTAAAAAGAATCATAGGACTTCTTTCTGCAAATTTTGGAAAGTTAAATCAATTGCTGCACGTGTTTTATAGACTTTATCTTGCATGGAACCCCAAAATTGAAAGATCCGGAGATCGAGGGGCCATCTAAAAGGTTCGTATGTACTAATTCATGTTTAAGGAAAGTTATCATCTAAAACTGGCTTCAAAAGGGCAGAGTTGTTGCTGGGGGCACCGTATTGTTGAAAATAAACGGAATTATAAAGGGCCAGTGAAACATTTTCCATCAGTTAACTTCCTCAAGGATTTCTCGATACCGACGTGCTGTGAGACCTCCTTCATAAATTCTGTAGACTATACATATTCCAAAAATAAAACATGAGACCTCAACTCCGAAGCGTCCCTGTTGTGTCTTCTCAAAAATTAAATGTAGATTTTCAGCGGACCAATGTATTGTATTACGGCGATTAAAAATTCTAGCACTTGCAAAATAAAATTCTTCGGACCAGATAACAAGTATTCGAAAAGATTCATCTGTACGGATCTGTTGTAAATACCATTGGCAAAATAGCATTCGGTGCTCGGCATCGCCAGTTGTTACCAGTTTATGAAATAAATGAATAGTAATCTACAATCATCCCTTATTTTACACCCGCAAACACAACAGTTGGTGGACAAGGAAAGAAGAACCTATATAAGGAGATCAAAAGATATATGTTATTCTCGAGAATACCTCACAATTACATTATTTTTTTTAAAAGGTAATTTAACCTGCCTTTATAACGCCGTATGAAAATGGAGGCACAATTAATACAAATCCTACAGGACCAACAGCAGAGACTGTTCATCACTCAATTCAAACAGTATTTTCAATTGAGACGTACGACGTTACAAAGAAATTCGATAGATGGTTGATGAGACTGGAAAGTGTTTGCAATACCTGAGAATAAGGAGACACCTTACCTTTTACAATACATGGGACCCGATGCATATGATGTACTGTGAGATAAATTATCTCCAGATACCCCAGATTCAAAGACATATACAGAGTTGGTAAACACCATATAGGAACATTACAACCCGGAACCACTCGAATTTGCTGAAATCTTCAGATTCCTACAGAGAAAACAGCAAGAGGGGGAGAGTGTTAAAGAATACATAACTGTGTTACAAAGATTAGCTACTACATGCAATTTTGGAGAATATATGAGAAAAGCATTACGTAATCAGTTTGTGTTTGGATTACGAAATGAAAACATTCAAAGTAAATTATTAGAATACAAGAACCTAACGTTAGAGAGAGCACTAGTATGGAGACGTCAGCCAGAGATACAGCTCAACTACACAAATCTCATAAATATACACAAAACGTGAACAAATTGAGTTCCAATCAAAAGAAGTACGAAGACTCTAGTTCTAGTGGAACTCAGATGACGTTTACTCATAAAAATAGTGCATTTACAAACAATCAAACATTACAGTGTTTTAGGTGTGGATCAGAACAACATCTTGCCAATAAATGTGATAAGAATAACCTTTTATGCGGAAAATCACGGAAAATGTAAACATAAGGGACACCTGAACAGGGTTTGTATGAAGAGAACAGGTACAGTAGCTGTTGGTGAGATAGATGAAACACAGGTATAGGAAATATTACATATTACAAGGGAGCATTGTAAGTATAGAGAGAAATTTCCAGTATCAATACAGGTAAATAAAGTTCAAATACAGTTTGAAATTGATTCTGAAGCAGCTGTCACAATTATGAATGAAAATGATTTAAAAAAATATTTTTCTAATTTAATCTTGAATAATACTGATTTAAAATTGGTTACATATGACGGTCAATCACTAGGCATACTAGGTTTTGTTGATGTTATGGTTGTGTACAATAATGTTTCAAAAATTTTCAATGTTTATATTGTCGATTCAAATAAGAAGCCACTTTTAGGGCGAGAATGGATTAGGCAATTAGGTTTAAATTTACAAAATGAAATTGGTCACGTAAATGATAACGGAGATTCCAAATTACATTTATTACTAGAAAAATACAAGAAAGAAAGATATGGGAAAAATTGTAGGCATACAGGCAAAGTTGAAACTCAAAACAGATACACAATGTTTTTTCTTAAAAGCAGGAAAGGTACCCCATGCACTACTTCCAGAAGTAAAAAAAGAAATTGATATTTTAGAAAAAGAGGGACTCTTAGAAATGGTTAATAGTTCAGAATATGCAACCCCTATTGTTCCGGTGCTTAAATCTAATGGTACAGTTAGGATATGTGGGGATTTTAAAAGTACTTTAAATCGTTACCTTGTAGTAGATGAATATCCACTGCCTACTATTGATGAATTATTTTCAAGCATGGCAGGTGGTGATAAATTAACAAAAATTGATTTAAAACAAGCATATTTACAAATGTAGGTACATCCAACCGATAGAAAATATTTAACTTTAAGTACACCGAAGGGTCTATTTCGAAGTACACGTTTAATGTGTGGAGTAGCTAGTGCACTAGTTATTTGGCAAAGAGAAATAGAAAATTTATTGAAAGATATCGAGGGCGTTTCTGTTTTTCTAGACGACATAAAAATTACAGCCCCAGATGATGCTACACATTTTCAAAGATTAGAATTAGTCCTTGCACGTTTACAAAAATATAATATACGGGTTAATTTAAAAAAATG
The DNA here is from genome assembly GCA_963921935.1 of Galeruca laticollis. Lineage (NCBI taxonomy): Eukaryota > Metazoa > Arthropoda > Insecta > Coleoptera > Chrysomelidae > Galeruca > Galeruca laticollis. Next base: position 101,938,554 of record OY998180.1, on the reverse strand, counting down.
GAAGCAGTACGAGAAGCTAAAACTCCAACAAATAAAACTGAAGTTCGTGCTTTTGTTGGTTTAATAAATTATTATGCCAGGTTTTTGCCAAATATCAGTTGCATATTGCGCCCAATTTATAATCTGTTAAAAGATGGTACTCCATTCAAATGGGGGTAAATAATGCCAAAAAGCATTTGTAAGAGCAAAGGATGAAATTATGTCCGACAGAGTTCTACCTCATTTTGATCCTTCATTACCTTTACTCTTAGCTACTGATAGAAGTCCCTATGCATGGGGGAGCGGTGTTATCCCACGTGTACCCAGATGATAATGAACGTCCTATTCAATTTGCTTCACAAATATTAAGCTCGGTACAACAAAAATATGGAGGAAGGAAAAAAGAAGCATACGCAATAATCTTCGGAGTAAAAAAAATTTGAACGATGAAAATAAAACAATTTAATTTGATTTGTTTCAAACTTCATTTATTTAAACTAATGTTCAATTTAAACTGGTTGACGCGTTTCACTAACACATTAGTTCAAATAAATGAAGTTTTAAACAAATTAAATTGTTTTATTTTAATCGTTCAGTATGGATCTTCATCAAGTAAAAGCCTCATCTATGAAATTTAAAAAAAATCTATTATTATCTTTTTGGTAGATCATTTTCATTATTAGTAAATCACCAACCTTTTGTTCAAATTTTTTCGCCATCACAAACCTTACCTACACTTACAACCACCAGAATGCAACATTATGCTTTATTTTTACAGAGTTTTAATTATACAATTAAATATAAAAATACCAAATATCATTCAAATGCAGATGCTATATCTAGGTTACCACTAGAAAATTTTCCAAATTTTAATTATGACGTTACAGATAAATTTGAAATTTTCCAGATAGAAATGTTACCTATCACCCCTAATGAGTTAGTTAAAGAAACAGCTCATGATATAGAATTACAGAAACTATTTCAAGGTTTACAAAACGGTATAAATGTAGAACCAGTTTATAGGTTCAATATGTGCCACAAATAGAATTTACTTTACAAAATAATTGTATTTTAAAAAATGATAGTGTAGTTATCCCAGGTTGTTTAAGAAAGAAAGTATTGTAGGAATTACATGCTGCACACTTTGGAGTGGTTAAAATGAAATCACTTGCAAGGGGTCATTGTTGGTGGCCAGGTATATCCAGGGATATTGAAAATTTGTGTAAAAATTGGTCTGAATGTAATTAACATAGAAACAACCCTAGTAAAGTACCTGTACACCCATGGCAAACTCCTTCCAACACCTGTTGAACGTGTACATATAGATTATGCTGGTCCATTTATAAATAAATATTATTTTATTCTGGTTGATGCATACACTCGATGGCCAGAAATACATATAGTTAACGATATGACTAATAAAACTACAATAGGTATTTTAAGAAGCATTTTACTACTTTTGGTATACCGTTTTATTTAGTTTCAGAAAATGCTCAAGCATTTGTTTCTTATGAATTTAAGAGATTCCTTAAAGGAAATGGTATTTTTCATAAGTTAAGTGCTCCATATCACCCTGCTACAAATGATTTAGCAGATAGATATGTACAGTCTTTCAAACAATCTCTTCGCAATCTACAAAATAATACCCCTGATAAACAATTACAATTAAATACATTTTTATTTCACTACAGAATTACTCCAAATACAGTTACAGGCCTCAGCCCTTCAACCCTAATGTTTGGTAGAGATATTAGATCTAGATTGGATATATTTAAACCTAAAATTTTAAAAGAGGAGGGAAGTAGGGATAAAAAAGTTAGGACATTAAAAGAGGGGGAAAGAGTGGAAGCTAGAGATTACCTACATTCAGATAAGTGGCAATTCGGTAGAGTTGAGGAAAAATCAGGTGAAGTACATTATTTAATTAAGTTAGATAACGGTCAGTCTTGGAAAAGACATATCGATCAATTAAGATTAATAGGGGAAAATACACCCTATAAGATTCCAGATTCATTTACACAACTGGAACCGTCTATTATACCTAGTCTTGTGGATAATAGTTTAACCTCAGATTCAAATCAAACTAAGAACATACAATTACATGATGAGTCTGATAAAAATGCTCAAAATGAATCTACGTCATCTGACCCATCGATAACTACTGACAAGCCAAGTACCTCTCACGAGTCTACAGAGCTCCTCCCATACCCAGGTGTAACCTTGCGTCGTTCAAAACGAAATATTAAACCCCCAAGCAAATTAAATTTATAATTAGTAGAATTCTTCATAAGGAGGGGAAGAAGTGTCATGTTCTTTTGTTTAGGAACATAATCCAACCGTAGAAGTTGGCAACGACAACTGACAAGTCTCAATTGTCCACTTTCGGAAAGCGTTAAAATAATGTTGATACCAGTTTATGAAATTAATGAATAGTAATCTACAATCATTCCTTATTTTACACCCGCAAACACAAAAGCCAGGGTGTAAATATTGAACTATTTGGAATTTATAGGGATGCTATTTATATTTCCGCAAAAGTCTCTGAGCATCAAACTTGGATACACCAGTTGCTTCCTCTATTTGCTTGCAAGAATATGAAGGCGTCGCTTCCACATAACCCAATGCGTTTATTTCTTTTTTCTCTTTATCTTGTTTGATATATGCCTTAGGGCGGGGCTGGATAAATGATCCATATTCTAGTAAATTTGATCTGAAGTGGGCAAATTTGTATGGGAAAGTTTGCCTTCTTTCTGGATATACGAGTATAATATGAACATATACAGAACTCCTAAAAAATTTTCAATAGATTGTATAAAACAAACCAGTATATTTTACTTCTCGTTATTTTCGTAAACGCCATTAAATATTTTATATTGTGAATTAGAGATACCAAAACAACAGAAATATTTCACTAATAATCAGAAACTGAAGAACACATTTTTTTGTTCCAAACAAATTAGCCATACCCTACCTATTATACTAATGAGGAAGTTGTACAGATCTTAAATATCTTCGAAAACTTCTTAAAACGCAGTCAATATAAAGTGAAAGGTACTGCGAATAATTTGGAAACAGTAATAATAATTATTAAGTGCGTAATAAATGATTCCAATACGTGCGCCGCGCCGACCGGCCAGAAATGGGTGTGTTCTTGTCGCGACTTTACCTGCCGGACGAGTGTATTTGAGCATGTGCCGAGATTGTATTCCAGCGTCTATTGAATCGTCTTGACGCAGTTATATCACATTTAATTAAAAATTACCATATTCTGCAGCCTGGTATGGTCTTTATTTTTGTTTGTATGGGTACCTACATTATATAGGTATTATCTGATATCAGCATAAGTGTAGCTAGTAGCTTGCATTATATTTGGTTAGTTTAGTGGAATCTTCGTGCAGGGTTATGAGCATGGCTGATCCGGACTTCCAGCAAGCCCAAATTGACAATTTGCCCAAAATAGACTCATTCATGTTAATGAACTTTATTTGAGCGAATCCGGACTTTGTTAGTGCGCAAACTATTAGTGCAGACGGTACAGAAAATCGAAAAAAAATTTTCTCTGATATCTCCCGAACCACGCAACGTATCCAGTTGAAATTTAGCACAGATATTGCTCGCATGGGGTGCAACGTCCCTATTGTTTTTTTATTAAAATCGGTTCAGGGGAGGGGGGGAAAAGGGGATTGAAATAATATTTTTACGCATTTCTCATTGATGTATTCACATTTATCGAGGTATATTTCGGTTATTATTTTTCAGGTATTCAAATCAATTTAATTCATCCACTTTCAACCCCTATGTGCAAAGGAGTTTATTTGGCTAAATCGAGTGATATATCGTTTCCCATATTCTTCGAGACGACAAAGTCAAATATTGCGTTATTTTTCAAAAAAATCTTGTAATATATTCCCCTGAGGATGGGATAAAGTCGAAAATATGGAATATATAATTACTGACAGTGACGAGTGTGGAAACTTTTACTCCATTGGCAGCGGTATTGTACCTAATATGTTTTCAGTACTCTCTATATGAAACAAAATTTTGACTCAAATAGTTGTAGTTGGCTTATATTATGGTGACAATGCGGTAGGATACGTTCAAGTAAGAAGCGAAGGTAATATTTGTATAGTGAAAGGCAGAATTAGGTACACCCGAAGATAATATGAACAGAAAATCTTACACTCTAGTCTATTAAGATATAATTAAACTGAGGAAACCGTAATTTCTGTATAATGTGAAGATTGTACAACTGCCTTATCTATGCCCTAGAGGCACCATTGAATTAGAGCACATGTATATTAATTATTGTGTTAATATAATCACCCCCAAAAGACTACACACCACTTACCCGTCTAACCGAAAAATACCAAGTGTTTACTGTAGTGAATTGGTGCCATGAAGCACGAGAGCTAGCGTCCGGCAGCTGACGTCATGAAATGTCGCAGGTTTTCAAGGGAGAGGAGCTTAGTGCAAACTTCAACCTAAGATTTCTCCGTTATTTTAAAACCGATTTTAATTTTGTAAACGCTGCTTTAATCAGCAAATTTCGATCTATATAAATAGTAAATAACGAAAAACACGTAACCTTATTAGGAACAAAAGAAAATTTGAGGAAATCTTAAATTTTGAGCTTGTTTCTAAAAATAATTGAATACTATTATATATTTTTGTAAAGCCCACACTATGCCTAATGAATATCGAAAATAATATACAGGGTGTTCAATTTAAAAAACATATGTTTGCTTTCTAACTATAAAACTAACTACGTCAATAGATTCTACAAAAAAAGTGTTAACTTCTTTGATAAGTTTAAAACGGGCCACAGATGCTGCGATTTGTAGTACAATAAGTTGTACAAATTTGGTTGGTGCAACCGTTTGATCGATAATTGCAACGTGTGTGGCGTTGTCGTTCAACTAATCGTACGACGCGGTCGAGTCGTACGGCAGTTCAGCATGTTTAAAAATCTGTCGTACAACTCGGTGGATATACGACAAGTTCAAACGTTTGTGATGTAGTCGGGACTTGTTGATACGATTTAATTTAAAAAATTATTGTGAAATGAGATGAGTTCTGCTAAAATGGAAAACAATAAACGTTTTTGGTCAGCATTTATTGAAATTTATAGAGAGCAGTCTTGTTTATGAAATTTTACATCTAAAGAGTATTTAAATAAAACATAAACGTAATGCAAGTTACGAAATTCTACTGGAAAAAATAAAAGAAATTTACCCAGCAGCAATCTATTGGTTCTGTGTTGCGTAGGTCATTAAGTAAATTCATATGGGAATACATATGTCTGTGGAGCAACCATTTTTTACACCACATTTTTTTCTGCTTTTTCATTTCATTACTGCTCTCATCCGAGAACAACGCTACTACTACAGCAGCTATTGCCTTTTTGGAAACAGTCGGAGCCATGGTGAACAATATACTATAGTAATTGTACAACCGATCGCTTGGAATCTTTCACGTCTGTGGGCAAAAGTATCTACGATCTGTCTGTACGATTTAAAAAGTGCAACCCATTGTACGATAGGTAGTAAAACAAATTACAGCGTCTGTGGGCCGTTTTAAGATAGCTGATATACGAGGGATCCTGAAAAATGATACTTTTCAATTCCACCCTGTATCTCAAAAACCAAAAGGATTATCAAAATTCTGCTTGCGCCATGTTTAATTTCATAAAAAGTAGCAAATATCGCGAAAACCGCAATGCTCTATCTTTGAAGATAAGGGAGAGAAAAATGCCTAAAATAGGATACACTGTACAACTGTTGGTTGTATTATTACACATGCAGGATTTCAGCAAGTTATTTCGCGCTCTTAGATACTGATTAGCTTATAAGAATTATGCTAAAGCAGAACTTTTTTGTTCTAACAATTTAACTTAAGTCCTTGATTTAGTATCTTTTTTATAATTACATAAAAAAACTTTATGGGAAATAAACAAAAGGGAAAAGAAAACTGGTTAAGAAAAATAAAAAAGTATAATAACAGCGTGTTAAGTTTGGTGCTGTGTAGATGAACCAAATAAAATAAACTCAATGTGTTATTCAGAAAAAAATTCGTTGGATCTTTACTTCAACTGGAAAGTAGGTAAGAATCCTTACTATCAACATGTTTTTCCAAATAAAAAAAAATAACATTTTTAATTAATTTAAGTATTGAAGTGGATGAAATTATAGGTAGTTACTTATATTAATATTAAAATTATGGTCTCCTGATTGACATTGCTTTTAAATTATGTTTTGCATCTGTCTATCAATGGATCTTTTTATATATTTCAAGTGCCATATTTTTGAGCAGTTTTACACCTCCTTAAGTGTTAACGATGGAATAAAATTATTCTATATACAGGCTGCCAGTGGGTTGGGATACCTATCGGGCGCGTCCTCAGGTGGCGGATAGGGGAATGGTCAACGGAAGGGATTTAAGTTCGATGCCCTGGTTAGTGACAGAGGTAGTGTACGGGGAAATAAAACTCCACTAAAGCCTTTGCGAAGCCTGTCACCGTGGACCAATTACCCAAGCGAAGGTGTCAAGGTACCGTGCCGACAGCTCAATGGTCACAGGGTTAAGTGCTCGCAAACGGTCCCCTGGAGGCACCAAGCGAAACCTTCTTGTATACAAGCTTCCCTTCAGCAAGCGGGGGAACTATATGGAAGGTTCAAGAAATAAAAAAAAAACATTAAAGTGAAGGAGGCGACCACTCCTAACCCACAACAAGAAAAGGTCCGGAGATAACGTTCAAGACCGCGACTAGCAAAAGACCCAACCTCGATAGGTGAAGGTCAAACAGCACACCAGCTCGAACAAGACGATCTATTCAAATAATCGGAGGAGATAGAGCTCCTAACCGACGAGGAGATAAAATCCTACCACTTTGGAGGTGCCTCAAGAAACAAGCCTAAAAAGCTGATGAACGGAGGGCTAGACTATTTCTCTGCTAAGAGAAGAGTCATAAGAGAGAACTTTCAAAAGGCATTTTTAAGTAAAGAAAATGAGCCAAAAAGGATGCCAGAGGCTGTCAAGGCACAAAAGTATCCCCGTATATTAGGTACAACCCCACCACAGGCCCTACAGGTGAGTAAGAAGGCCAGGAAGGAAATCATCTCCTTCAAAGAGGCCCTATCATCTGTAAAGGTAGTAGTGATCGATGTAGGATTTCCAGGGGTTCTATGGGACCCACAGAGGCTTCTATGGGACCCACAGAGGCTTCTATGGGACCCACAGAGGCTGAGCGAAGTCCAGGACTCCATACCGGAAGTCTACAAAAAGATCCCACTGGAGGGACCACAGGTGCGATTTCGTAAGTGAACGCAGAAACCGGTTTACTTGGATGATATACAGCGTCCCTGCTATGAAGCCCTGGAAGGGGCCTACTCTCAGGGTGCTGGAACGAGATGATATCCCCAAACCACATTCATGCACCGTTTTCGTCCCAGATGAAAGAGGACGTAGACTAGAGGCAGCGAATATTCTACCCACGATAAAAAGGGCTAACCATAGCCTAAAAACGGAATTCTGGACCGTTTTAGGTAAGACGCCATCGGAAAGGGGCCAGATGTGGATGTTCTCCATGTACCAGGATTCCCTGGAGGAGTTAAAACACTGGACATGCCGCCATTCTTTGGTTTTGGAAGGCTCAAATTCACGGCCAAAGGTAAGCAGACGTCAGCAGAGGAAGCGGCTGTTACAGAACCGGAAGAAATGGAACTTCTCATAGAGGAAGATAAAACGGTCCCCAACCCCCAGACAGAGGACAGTCAAATCGAGAGGCCCAGATGAGGCAGTGCCCATGGAGGAAGGAGAGCCGGCTGAAGAGCCCAGTTCGAAAAACTGAGCAATAACACCAGGGTTCTGCATCATTCTAAGGCAGCCAGCGCTACAGTATGTACGTGGCACTCTTGTAAGAACCCTGGCTATACTCCAGCAGAGTCGCTGACATGAATCCAAGCAATGGTAATTTAGTATGCTGCGAAGGGGTAAAAAAACCAGAGCTTGTATACTATATAACAACAAGTTTGATCTAGTACTTATACCGACACTTTGTAATGCTGATGTTGTTTCAGGTCTACTGACAGTACGGACGGAGGAGATAACGAGGTGACATCTAGACTGTTCCGCCTACTTTCCAGGTGACGAGGAATGCCTACCGCGTTTACTCGGAAGCGTCACCGAGTATGCGGCAAGGCAAAATCTAAACCTGATTGTAGGATGTGATGCCAATGCCCACCATAACCTATGGGGAAGCAGCGACATCATCCAAAGAGGTGATTCATTATAACGGAAGTGATTTCTAACGAAGACAATAAGCCCACCTTTATCACTGCCACAAAAAAGGAGGTATTCGAGATACCTCTATGTTCCATAAGAACAAGTGATATGAATACGAACTGGCATGTCTCTGAAGAACCATCGTATTCAGATCATAGACAGATCAGGTTCGCCATAACTACCCCGCTTCGACTCATAATACAATACAGAAATCCGAAGGACACGAACTAGGAAAGATATAAAAAATCACTCAGTGAATATCTAGAAAAGGATGAGATTGGTATTAGAGGTCCGAATAATCTAGATAGAGTAGTGGACCATGTAACCAAAGCGAAAATAAACGCATACGAGGAAAACTGTCCAGAAAAGTCTAGAAAAAAAACTAAAACAATCTGGTGGAATAACCACCTGGAACACTTTAGGGGTGAGGTAAGAAGACTGTTAAATAAAGCCAAAGCCACACAAGAATGGGATCAACACAGATCAAAACTCATACAGTATAATAAAGAAATCCGAAAAACTAAAAGGAATGTGTGGAGGAAGTTCTGCGACGAGATAACTGAGACTCCCAAGTGCTATAGAATCCACAAAGTCTTAGTAAAGAAAGGCGCTGTAAGGCAAGTAGGTTATCTGAAAAAATTGGATAACTCTTTCACGGAAACACTTCAGGAAAGCTTAATTTTGCTTACTCAAGTACACTTTCCTGCAGCAGAAATTATTAATCAGTTCGTAGCCAATAGTAAGGAAATGGAGGTGAGGGTATTAGCCCCATCTTCAAATGACTGGAAACTGGGAACAGACATACCCAGACCCAATAAGATTAGATGGGTCATAAACAAATTCAAATCATACAAGTTCCCTGGGCCAGACAGACTCTACCCCGTACTGCTCCCTGCTCCAATACGGACTGGAATTACTAATTCCATACTTATGTCACATATTTAAGGCTTACATAACTTGGCGACATATACCACAACTATGACAAAGGGTAAAAGTGATTTATCTACCCAAAATCGGGAAAATACAAGACAAAACACCCAAAGCCTATAGATCAATAATTATATCATCATTCTTACTTAAAACAATAGAAAGACTGGTAGATAGGTACATAAGAGACGAGGTACTAAAAATACAACCCCTTAGTAATCGTCAATATGCGCACCAACGAAGAAAGTAAACGGGAGTGGTACTGGACGACCTAAACAGACTACTAGCAAAGACCTTGGAGGGCAAGAAAAGTGCAATAGCTGTATTTATTGATATCGAGAGTGCATTCAATAACGCATCGTCCCTATCAATCACTCAAGCACTAGAAAATAGAGGAGTATCACAACACATCTGTACATGGATAAAATCCTGCCTAGAGAAAAGGATACTAATATCATCAATAAGCGAGATGTCCTTGGGGGGGGGGTTGCTACAGCCACTCACTAAAAATAACACTATGACTGTATACCCATGGTGACCTACGGGTCGGTAGTGTGATGGCCAAAGACAGAGCAGGCTAGAGCGGTCGTGGCCCTCAATGGCATACAAAGGCAAGCATGCCTCAGTGCTACGAGCGCCATGACAAGTACGTTAACAGCAGCTCTAAAAGTCCTATTAAACCTAACGTCACTACCGTTGTATATCCAGGCGGAGGCTATGGCGGTCACGTACTGGCTCACCAAAAGGACAACGCCTGTAACAAGCCTACATGGATCCAAATATCTCAAGCTACAAAGGGAGTTAGAGAATGATCCTATATTCGGAATGTCATCGGATCAGATGGTACCAAAATATAGCTTTGAGAAAAATTTTAAAACAGTGATTATGGACAAGGAAGCTTGGAAGCGTGGACCATTCAAAGCTGAACTTGTCTACTACACAGACGGCTCAAAAACCGAAGAAGGCACGGGAGCCGGGCTTGTTTATAGCATAAGAAAAGAGAAAGATTTCTCTTAATCTGGGATAGAATGCTACAGTGTTTCAGGCAGAGATAGCTGCCATCCATTGCAGAGCCAACGAAATCATCAGGAAAATGGTCCTAGGAAAAACCATTGCTATATTCTCAGACGGCCAAGTGGCCATCAAAGCGACAAACGCAATAGAAGTTAATTCAAGGCTGGTCTGGTATTGCATAAAAACCCTGCTAGAAGTGGGCAGCAAAAACAAGCTCACAATTGCGTACCTAGCTACAGCAGGTACAAAGGAAACGAATAGGCAGATCTACTCACCAGAGAAGGTGCCTAGAAGGCGCTCAACGGACCAGAACCCTTCTGTGGCTTAACAAAAACAACGATAAGGGTACACATGACTAAATGGGCACTAACAAAGTCTCAATAATGATGGACAAGATCAACAGGATTGAGACAGGCGAAGGAATTCTTACTAGGTCCGACGCTAAAGCTAACAGAGTATCTGTTGAAGCAAGAAAGAAGCACCATGAGGAAACTTGTAGATATGTTAACAGAGCACAACAGACTTAACAGGCACATACACTTGCTGCAACTTGCGGATAGCCCTCTATGCAGATTCTGTCAGGAAATAGAGGAAACGTCAAAACACATTCCATGTGAATGTGAATGTATTTCAAGACATAGATTCCTGACAATAGGCGAAGAAAAGCTCATGGTTAGATGTTATTCAGGGGAATCACGGAGCAGTATAATGCGTTTATTAAAAAACACAAAACTGGACAAGACTCTACAGAGTAAAAAGGATGCCTGCAATAGATCTGGAGAAGATCGGGGTGGGAAATATGCATATATAATCTAATCTAAAATATTCAGGCTACGCAACTTCATCGCCTATCGGAGCTATGATTTTTGTTACTCCTTTAAAAACAACATCTTTTTTTTCATAGTTGATTCACTATTATGCAACTACCAAAGGTTTCTCTATAATTCAAATGTAAACGAGTTTGCTGTTTCTCTATGTTTTTGCTGAATCAACAGAACTAGCGTATGTATAATTTAATTTATGTACAATTAAAATAAATATTTTACATTGAGGGGATATTTAGTTGGCATGCGTTACTACTTTAGAATCTTGGTTTATTGAAGAATACTCCACAGTCATGAATTATTGAAATTTAGGAGTGATCATAGCAGATTGAAAAACAGATTAAAAACATTTTCTATCGCACTAAGGTGAGTTTATTTCAATTGGATGTTCCACACTTTTTTATATGTTACAGTTGTGAGCTGTGCATGATGTATGCCGTAAATAATAGATGGTTATTAAAATATATGATGAATATAAGCAACTAATGCATGTTTACTTACGTTTTGGTTGTTTGTGGCGTATTTTTTTCGATGAGATGGAAAAAACAAAATAAATAAAAGAAAAATAAATATAATTTATTGAAAAAATAAATATAACTATAAAATATAAATGAAATAGTTATAAGATATATAACAAAAAATAAGTGAGTAGGTATTCTCAAACCAATAATTTTATTTTCTTATGTATTTCATGTTTATATCTATAAATTTATCACATTGCGAATTCCAGGTTATAGCAGAAATAATAACAGGAAATATAACTCATTTAACATTCATGTAAGCATTCTCAGTAGTTTATTAATTGGATTTTTGAAAACGCTTAAAGTAATAGTCATAAATTTAATTTACAAGATCATACGATTCAAAAATTATCTTAGTAATCTAACAGTTTAGTATAGGTATAATAATATTTTGGCGAAATAGAGAGATAGGAACGACCAAAGAAATAATGTTTCAATCGACTTAGCGATAAGCGTCTGGTAGAAAAATACTGATTTCAAGGGAAATAAGGAAGAAAGATAGACGAAAATCATGATAGAGAAGTTTGAATGAATTTTCGCTTTATCTTAAATATAAGTAAATTAAGCTACTGAGTTTAATGAAAAAGGCACAAGTTGAAAATTAAGGAACCTTCGTAAGAATTTTAAATAATAGACAAATACAATACAACAATTTCTAGTCATATCACAATAAAAATATGCAGAAAATTAAATCTTAATTAATTCATTTATTTGTCCAGCTTTTCGATAACGATACCACACCAGACTTATAAAGACCAAACGAATATAGTTAGTTTAGTATTTGTATTATTATTAATATCTTCATTGGACTTACAAATTAACTCCAATAGATTATCGACCGAGGTCCTTCTGCCCATTGTACCGGATGTCTGATTAAGAGAGGTAACCCCAGAGGGAGTTATCATTTATTCTTAAGAACTAAAGCTTTAATATATAGATATCCAATTTTCGAGCTTTTGCATCAGCAAAATCCCTCACAACGTCACTGATGTTTATGTGAATTTCTTTTTCAATACTTATTAGAGATAAATTAGATAATTTACTTTGTGACAATGATGACCTAAAGTAAATTTATTTTAATTTAGAAAAAGACCTTTCCCTTTGTGCCACTAATGACTGGTACCGTGAGGTAAATTCTGAGGGCAGTACATAAATTTGGGAATACTGACCTCAAATTGTTCGAAAATAAATAGTACAATATGTTGTAGTTCAGACATTAATGAACATTTGTAATACAATTTCATTGAATATATCCCCTCCATCTGTGTCTGAATTTGCAGAATCATCGATCATTTTATTTTGTAAATTGTTGAAATGTGTCACTTAAAAGTTCCTCTAATTTTGTGATAGTGGTGTCAAGTAAACAGAATAAACATTGACTCAAATATATGATTCGGGATCTGTGATGGGAATTTCGTAAATCCTTTGTGAGGAATTTATTGTGAATAAAGCAAGCCGATGTTCTTGGTCAAAACATATAGAATTACAAATGTCCCCTAAAAATACTTACCAAAGTTTTCATTACGCTGCAATATGGACATCATTTAATCAAGTACAGTGGTTAAAGTATGGTAGGGGAAGGTCCTCTTTATATTCAAAAGTTGGCAACACTGAAAAACTATCAGTTGAGTGTTTACGAACAGCATGGTCTAGTCAGTGTCTTTTCAAATGAAGGCTACAGGTGCTTACTGTTAAAATTACAATTCGACGATCTTAAAGTAAGTGATTTATTCCTTAGTTTTCAGCTTCTTGTGTAGTCTAAATATACTTTGATATTAAAAATATTTATAGCTTGTAATAGTGCATTCATAATTAATATATTTAAAGCACTTTTCTTAATCTTCAGTGATGTCTTTTTGGTTGGGTCATTTTTTTAAAATAATTATACACAGTGTTGTACCTTGAGGGTATGCGTATGGACCTTGAGCCATAGCCTTAGGTACAGAAATAATTATATTTTTTTGCAGATGCCAAGAAGTAAAAGCGGAGTAAAAAAGTCAGGCCCTTCAAAAGAGTAAGTTATTAAAGCTTTGGCTGCAATTAAAGAAGGGGTAAGCCAAAGAAAAGCATATAAGGATTTCAATGTCTTTAGGGCTACGATTCAGCGACTTTTAAAAGGCGATGAGAACGAAATCATTAATTTTATGAGCCCTACAAAATTTGTGCGGTGAAACAACTTTTTTGTGTCGAAGAAGACACAAGTTTTGTAAATTATCTTCTTATCTTAAATTCACTTAGCTTACCCAGAGATTAGTTCCGAGTTTTAGCTAATAGTTTTGCAACAAAAAATAATTCCCCAGTCGTGGATAGCGAATGAAAAAGCTGGAAAGCAATGGTTTCGGCAATTTATACAGAGAACTGAGTCTTAAGAAACCCGAGGCTACTAGCTTGACACGGACCACAAGTTTTAATAAACATAATGTTGACATCTTTTTCACTTATCTAAAGGAAGTAATTTTAAAATAGAAGTTTAGTGCTGCAGATATTTACAATATGGACGAAACCGGAAATTGCACTGTATAGAATACGACAAAGGTAATTGCGCCCAGAGGTGAAACACAGGTAGGCTCAGCAACGTATGGAGAAAGGGGATCCAAGGTAACTATGATAGCTTGTTTCAATGCTCTGGGAAATAGCGTGCCGCCAATGTTCGTATTTCCCAGAGTTAATTTTAAACAATTTATGCTTTATGGTGCTCCAGCAGACTCAATTGGTTCTGCTCATATATTGGGATGGTAAAATACTGAACAGTTTGTGATATGGCTGCAGTATTTTATTGCTAAAGAGAGGCAAAGAGCAGAACATAAAACATTATTAATATTAAATAATCACGAAAGTCACTGCTTCTTCGATGCCGTAACTTTAGGAGAATACAATGGAATTATTTTACTGATGCTGCCACCTCATACTAGCCACATACTTCAGCCCCTGGACCGCACAGTATTTGGACATTACCATTACAAACAATATTACAATACCACTTGTGACGAATATCTTCTAAGACACCCTGGACAACCAATCACCATATATTCTGTGGCAGAGTTAGCAGGAAAAGCTTATCCACTGGCCTTTCATCCAAAAAACATTCTCTCTGGGTATAGAGTCTCTGAAATTTGGCATTGAATGAAAACATATTTGGTGATGAAGAATTCCTATGTTCACCAGTTACAGATAGAGAAGATACTAAGATCATTTCTGCCGAAAATATCATATCCCTTACAAATAAGCATGCTAGTCTTACAGATGATCCGATACCCTCTACAACTAGACAGAGTTCTCCAGCTTCTACTAAAGATAGTAAACCTCTTACAACGGAAATAAATTTGCATTCATCACAGTTTCCATCGCCTAAGCAGAAAATCGTAAAGTGAATCGGAAAAAATCGATAAGTAGAGTTTTAACTCCATAAAAGGAAGACATTGAAAGACATTTTAATGAAAGACAGAGTAGGGAAGAGTTGAAAAAGAACAAGCAAGCCACCCGAAGCTTTACATGCAAAAAATAAATCAAAGAAAACAATAGAAGTAGAGTCGTCAGAAGAAAATACTTATTCAACTGAGTCATACAGTTCGGAAATATCGAATGAGATATTTGAGCCTGATTTGCAAGAATTTGATGGTAGATATTAGAACCGGGTGATTATGTGCTAACAAAAATCAGTGTATTTTTATGTGGCCGAAGTAATAAGTATTGGTTTAGGTGAATTCCAAGTAAAATATCTGAAACGATTTTGTTCTACTAACAAGTTTGTCAAAGAAAATGAGGAAATATTTGTAATTGAGGTAGAAAGCGTCATCTTATCCCTGCCATAGCTTACAGTCGGAGGCTTATGCAGTGGATATTGAACCTGCGTGAACTCGACCTTGTAATGATTTTATTACAAGACCTCTGGTAATTGTACTCTATTGCACTTGACCGACGTAGACGAGTACAGCAATGTACCGGATGTATTATATAATTGTTATAAGTATGTATCGTAATGTAAGTGTTATTTAGTTTGTATAAATAAATCCCAGTGATACCTGTACTCGATGGTTGGATTCCTCCTGAAGCCCACCTTTGGGGTTATATACTTCCAATATCACACTTATCCGAAAGACAAAGAAATATGTTGACTTTTGGCGTTGATTTTTCATCTTACAACGTCGAGTAAATGTTTTTTAATGTTAGTTTTGAAAATATTCTAGTGTTTTAATTCTTGCATATGGCTCACGGTACATTATACACTATGGCTCATGGTAAAGCCCCCATTTTTTACCTCGGACCACTTTGATTTTTTTTTAGTATAAAAATGTTATTATTAAAATAGGTTAACAGCAATTGGTTTTGCCACATAAAACGCAACTTAAAGGTAACATAGCAACAAAAAAAGACTCGCATCTATTACTTTTTACCATTTTGATTGCATTTGGAAATTTCTGACATCAAGGTACATGACCTTCCCTTACAATTATGGATTATGTATGCTCGGGGGCGTCGAAGAATCGTTTTCTTTTTTTACGGTGGCAATGGGGCGAAAAGGACCGGAGCCGCCATGTTGAAATTCTCAATTTAACTAAAAACTAGGTAAGAAATAAATCTAATTTCGAGTACTAATCCATAAACAGGATTGCTTAATCATATAAACACAAAATCAGGTGTTTTAAACAAACTAAAAAAAAATATGGGCCATATTGTCATAGAGGGTCGTCTGTGCCCCCTCCTCCCCTATGTTAGTGGATTTTACATAATCTAGTAGACGTCGAAATGTCATAAATTCTTAAATGTAAAGTAATTCAATTCATTTGTTGGTAGTTGCGCCACATCAAAATATCTAGTAGATTTATAAAGGTTCAACACGCGACTTTGTTGTACATTAAATAGTTGCTGAGATACAGTGGGTTACCTCTCTTAACCAGACACCCGGTACTACAAAATTACATGTTTTACCAGCAAATATCAATTGTTTTGGTAGTTAAGAAATTTACAATATCATAAAATTAATTTAAAGTAAATAAAGTAGTTTTTCTAAAATTGTTTAATCATTTGTGTAAAACAATGTATAGCTATTTTTTCACAACATTCTACTTACTCGACGATTTTGGTTGTTAAAGCAGTTTAGTGTGATTTGTGCTGGTTCGTTGGAGCCTGGTAGAATATGAGTTATTTGACCGTAGTGCCGTATTTTTTTCAGATGTTTTTAGAATAGAAATGCTCATTAATATTTTATCAAAGATTTAATTCTCGCACCAAAAATAATACAAATTTAATACTAATACTATTATCTACATATGACACTATTTATCTATTAACAGAGTATAAAGTTTAAAGAGGATTTACTAATAAAGTATTTTTTATAAAACTATACCTTTACACATCCCTGACATTAAAATATTTATAATTCTTGGCCTCTGCAGAATGTAGAAAAGTTACAATTTATTTTAATTAGCTGTAGATATGTAGATTTTCTATTATAAATATAAATATCTTACTCTTTTTTTAAAGATTGCAAAGATATCATCATTTTGTACTATGAATTTGTGGAATACCGTTTAAGAGAATATAATTTTGATGAAATTTTAAAAAATCAACAACGTAATTACACTGGTCAGCGAAAAAATCGCGGTTCTTAAATCGTTCAACAATTTTAGTTCAAAAATAATATTTTACCATCACGTCAAATGTTCTCAATTTACTGTACGGTCTGAACTAGTTGATTCTAAGTTTATCTAATACCTTTTATTGATATAGGAACAGAAAAAATAATTTCCATACTATAATATAGCTGGCTTCTGTGTGTTGCATGTCGCATATTTTAATTTTATAGCTAAAAATCATCAAATTCAGATACTGAAACATTATTTTCGGTGTTCGCAGTTTCATAAATGATGTTTTTCTATTTCCCGATTCTAATTACTTTATCATACCCCGTTGAGTTTCAAAAGAAAGCACTTTTCGAAACGCAATATTTTATTCATCAAGGTTGGTAACGAAACGTCAACGTTCGTCGTCTAAAAAATCAAGCACACAAATAACATAACCCAACTTTAATCCAAGGTACGCTTTAATCGTAACATTTCAGTTGGGGTACACCTTTCATAATTTTCCATTATTTTTCATGCAGGTAGACGATTAAACAAAGTAAAAAAGCACAAACTTATTGCAAATTGACACAATTATTCGATTTTCAAATGTTACAAGTTGATGTTAATGTCAGCATTACCAAGCTCTAAGTCATGATTACAAAATACCCTAAATCGATCTAATTGTCCTATTTTTTAAATCTTGTTACTTGTTGCACAAAAAACGCAAAGTAGAAAAAATAGTATAAAAAACTTGTTTCATAAGGCCCTCCATCGGACTTTAGCTTGGCCGCGTGCGGTGAAATGATGCCTTATGAAACTTATTCTTTAATATACTATTTTTACCATGGCTTAGTTTGGCTCAAATTCAATACAAGAATGTACATTTTTCTCAATCTCCTATTTGGTCAGTAAATTTTCATTTATGGAGGTCGTTATTTCGTCGTGCACTTCGGGCAGGTTACTTATTCAGTAAATTTAAATGCAGGGCAGTACTATAAGGCCGTGGCAATATATTTAGTCCAAAACGCTGTAAAAACACGTCGATTGCCGCGTCAATGGCAGCACTGCTGCTGGGCCACCTAGTGACCATTTGTATTTGGTATAGCAGGCCACACACAGACCAATAATAATTGATGCATATTATGTAACATTTCCCGTTCTTTCAGAAATCAAAAATTACAAATGAATGACAACACAAATTCTAGTCACTCTAAGAAATATGACTAAAACAATTATTATATTATAAATAAAATCATAAAATTTAATTTCAAATTTAAGGGTTTATTTACATATCGTCCTGACCTAGTTATATAAGTGTCACATTCGGAAGTATCATCCTTAGTAGGAGAGATAGGATGTTTTTATCACCTGAGATTGATTCCCTAATTTTAGCACTTCCACTTGCCTCTTCCGCACTGGGAACATCATTTGATATTAAACTTTGAGTGTCATTATTAGTAGATCCAACACAGGAATGTCTAAGATATACTGGGTTAGGATTATTCTTAAAAAATGACGACTTTCTTCTTACTACCTTGTCTAGATTTTTTCTAACTAAAAATGAACGCGGAGTAGAGTGATTATCTACTACTTCACCTGGAACCCAGTAATCACCCTTCATTAACATCACACCTTGGCCATTATCGAATTATTTTCGATGTTTTGCACTCTTGTGATTCTTAATTTCGTCATAGTTTTGTTTTCTGCTGCAAAGTATGTATTTTGTGTTTTGTTTCATTTATTTATAATCCTTTTTCTTTTGACTTCTGTTTTATTATATTAAATGAACTTTCGAATCCTTCTCGTCTTCTTGCTATATCGCCTGCATATGCTATTATTTGAACTCATTTGTTGCCGATTGTTCCATCTTGTTTCGTTTCTCTAATAAAACTGCCTAATCATATGATGAATAATGTGTCTCCTTGTCTCACTCCTTTTTCTATTCCAAATTCTTCTGATGGATCTTGACTGAGTAGTATGGTAGCTTTTAATTCATTCATCGTCATATTTATTAGTTGTATTTGTTTTTCAGGTGTTTTTATTTCTTTCAAATCTGCTATTCTTGTTCTTATTATTTTGTCGAATCATTGCCTATAATAAAAGAATAAGAATATGTTATATGCATAGCACTTCTCTGTTATTTGTTTTATTATATGTATGGCATCTATTGTTGACTTGTCTTTTCTGTATCCTAATAGATAGTCTCCCAATATCACATCAACGTGTTTTGTAAGTTTGCTTCTTATTAGCATCGTTAGGATTTTGTAAGTAATAATTAAAAGTGATATTGCTCTGTAGTTCATGCATTTGGATAGGTCCCCTTTTAACCATATATATTCTATAAATTTGTATTTGTTTTAGTTTATAATATTAACGCATAATTGCAATTCAGTCTGAATATATATGATCTAAACTAACGTTTAGTTATTTAGGTCATTACAAGGATCGAGTATGGATGGATGAAGGAACATAGGGATGATGGTCGAATAAGATAGATAGATATATAGATGGACATTACCAAATGCTTTAATGAATGAGTCAGTTAATTATCTATTACCTGAAGTCTGAAAATGTTTGGTTTACTTATTAACATGAAAAAATATAGTGGAAAGAACAATTGCCTCTATTATACATTTTTCAAATCAAATGTGAAACATGGTAGAATTGAAATTATTTTTGAATTTAGAGTATTCTGTTGTTATAAAGTCACCAGAAACATTAAAAACCCGATAGAATTTTTTTTCGCAAACCAGTGTTATTCAACTCTGGAAACTGAACAAACTAATCTTTTTAAGGATGTAATACACCAGCCTGCAACAGCCTGACCATTTAAAATAAAATTTAATTGTAGATATGATCTGTAGTTTGCAGAGAGGTGAATCTTTGATTAATGTGTCCGGTGCTCCTAGAGTTTTTGCATACCCTACGAAACTGAGGAATTTTACCCAGCTCCCTATGCTCTACTTAGGTATTTGGTAACGTGTGGGTAAAGCAAGTTATAACATTTTAATGTTTTCTTTTCTCCGACTATAAACATAAATCTCTTTATAAGAAAAACATCACGCTGTCCATAGAGTATTTCACTACGTTTTTTAACATCTTTTTCTAACTATTACGGTTATTTAGCAATTTGATTGCATTTAATATATTGCTTATTCAGTAACAACTTGGGACCTAAAATCAATTTAAAACTATATTTCATACAGCCCACCTCTTCGTCATCCAACTGATATATTTTGTTATTTTCCGGCATAACATCGTCGAGAATTCTAAGTTCTCTCCTTGTGAAGATCCAATCTAAAGATTTTCTTACCCCAATCATCACTACCAGCATTAGAGGAAATAATATTGAAGTCTGGCTGAAGGATTTCACCATCCAGAGGCAAATTAAGCAGGTTAATTGGATTATTGTAAAAAGATGGACCTTTTTGATGGGTACCTAAAATCAACAGAATTTATAATTACAATTTACATATACTTTTTAATAAAAAAGTCATACGATGCAATATTAGCTTGATCCAATCGATTCAATAAGTATTTTTTGCCTTTGGGCACTGGGGCACCATTCAGCCCCGAATCAATATAACATCGCAACCATTCAAGGCCGCACACAAACAGATATAAAAAGAATTAAAAATATTATCACAGAGATACTCGCTATAGTTCGTCCGGTGAATCTTTTCCCATGCGTCATTAATATTTGATAACATAACCGACAAATGTCAAATAATTTTGTTCTGTTCTTCACTATTAATAGAAAGAGATACGACTTAAAAATTATGTCGATTATCAGATATTAATGACGCATGGGAAAAAATTCACTGGATCAACTGTACATGCTAATGTACTCGCCATAGCGACTTCAAGACATCACAAAAGTAGGCAATGATTAAGAGGTAGGGAGGCCGGGGCAAAGTAGTCACTATAAGATTAAAATCCCGATACAGGCTGTATATAACGAAATAAATGGGAAATACCAATAGCAGTAGGTACATAGAGTATTGACGTTTTGTAAAAATTAATTTAAATTATTTGAACAGAAGGTATAGCTCTTGACAAAATAAAAAGTCAAACAATGTAAATGGATCACTTTGCCCCAAATATGTGGGTATGCATGCTTAGGGTTGCCATCTGTCCCGATATATCGGCACTGTCACTTCACTGATTTTATGGGTTTTTGATGAGTAGATATATATGTATATATATATATATATATATATATATATATATATATATATATAAAGAAGAAGTATGAATATCGCGTGATATGTAAACAACAAAGTTATTCATGGGTAATTCACGCAAAAAGAAAAAGGGCTACTGAAACAGAGTGGTAACCGCAGACATGCATGTTTCTGGCTCATTTGCCGTCCTCAGCACGGTATAACCAAATAAGGATGTGAAACTTGGGAGCAAAAATGTTTGCTCCTCTTCCCCCTCGAGCACCAACAATTTTATTCGTGCTTCATGTACAGGTTATACTTCGTTTGTGATTTGTGTTATTTTGAGGTTATATGGTGCACATGCAAGCGTCTATTCAAATTTGTCGTGTCACTTTCGAGTACTCATCCTGAGCAGAGTGAGCTGCTGAAGCCTGCAAATCGAATGCCACTAATAGTCTCATGTGATAACGCTTTGGGTGCAGCCATTCTTCCTACGGTGTTATTCAATGAGAAGAGAATTAAGCCGGAATGGGAAGTATCGCGGCCATCGGGTAGTATGGCTGTAATTACATAGAAGAGAAGTATGACAATAGAAACCTTTAAGAAATGGTTACAACATTTTTCCAAATATCGAACACCTTGACCTCGCCTATTGATATTCGATGGTGCTAAGTGTCATTTGTACTATGCCATTGTTGCTGTCGCCAGTGAACTGGGTGTCACGTTGTATTGCTTACCAAGCAATACAATGCATGAATTGCAGGCGACGGATAAGTCTGTATTTCGTAGCTTTGAACATAACTGAGACGAGGAAGTTTTAAAGTATTGGGCAAGGTAGAAAGAACGCTCTATCATGAAACAACGTTTCATGATAATCTTTTCTACAGTTTGGGACAAATGCATGACTCCATCTAACGTTAAGACAGGTTTTTCGGCTTCTGGCGTTTATCCATTCAACTCTGACTCAGAGTCATCAAATGTTACTAAAAAACGTCTGATAACTGGGCTAAGTGACAATTATTCAGAGGAGGATGATGATGATGAAGAAAGTGAGAATGATGAATCAGAAGAGTATGAAGATAAGCCAACTAAAGAAGTATCTTTCAGTAACATGCTTGACACACCTGAAATGGCACACGAGTATAGCACAAGACAGAAGAAGGCAGCACTAAACAGTCGCGCATGGGTTGTCACAAAAGACCTCTTTAAAAAAAATCTGATTTCGTGCCAGAAAAAATTTCAACACCAAAAATGTATGTGAAAGCTTCTAATCTAATAAAGCCAGTATTCAAAAAAAAGCAGAGGAGAAGCATGGTATTGTAACGCTTGCAAGGAAGATCTAATTGCGTCTTTGTATCATGTGCAAATGCTACCTCCATGAGGAATATTTTGGACAAAAGATAATAAATTTGAAGAATACATATGTCCTCATTGTTCATGAGTGTCTCAAATAAAACATGTTCTGTATAAAATGGGTTTAATTACGTACCTACTTATATTCTACATTAAAATTTAACATATGTTAAAAAGTAACCCATGGTGATATTGACAACAGGGGTTGAAAATAACGCAATTGACATACTTTTTTAAAAAAACCTAATTAATTAGTAAAAGTCAGGATAATTAAATTAAAGGGTCGCCATTTGTTGGTGTATAATATAGGCCACAAAATGGCAAACTCCCTTTTTCTTTGTTTTAATATTTAATCTCCGAAATTTGCATTTTTTCTTAGTATGGCGATATTGTATACACCTACCTTAGCATACAATTTGCAACTCACCTGTCTTAAAAACATAAAATCTGGTTGATACTTGTTGGGCATCAGCATAATCCTTATCCTGTCAAAAAATTGTAGTCCTTTTAACGAAGCAATACCCATATATAAAAATACTCCAAACAAAACAGGCATTGGTATATGGCCCAACATAGGTGTCAAAAACACTGATAAACCTATGGATAAAAATATTAAGATATGAGTGACCCTCTGTTCTCTTACGCCCAAAAATTGAGGTTTGTCTCCCGGAGCTGCACATTCTGATTCCAGTTTAAGAGAATGTACATGTGTTATAGAGAGTACTGTTGCTGCTACGAACCATGGTAGACCCATAACAGAACATATTTGGATGAGAATTGCCAGAACAAAGAGATCTAAATGATAACCACAACCTAAAAAAGAATTTGAGACTGAATAAGATGTAATTGAAGAGAATTTAACAAACCTTTTTTGAGTTTGAACTCTTTTCTATTTACAATGACAGCGGTGATCTGCTGATCCATGAATATTAGTATGGTACCTAAGAGAGCTGGTGGTATCGCCACAAATACCGTGTATAAAGGATTATGATTAAATGGTGCTATTACCCATCCTCTTCCTGGAAGGGTAGGTTTGAATTCATGAGGAACTTCAAGTTTTGGCGTTGGAATGCTTACATAGTAATCTAAAAGTGTCATGGAACATATTGCTATTATTACAGCGAAGTCACTAATGAATTGACGTACCTGAAAGAAAATTCAAAAGTTAAGAAACTTTCAAAGTAATATTTTGTGTGGATTTCGAATCCGGGTAAGAATCACGCCAGGATTTTAATATATTTAAGGTTTTTGGCCACTTTTGAGAGCACCATTTTTTAGGTATTATCCTTAGTTACATGATTTAGTACTTTTTTACTTTTTAATTGAAGTGTCGCAGAGTTCAATTACGATTTTTCTTCTACAAATTATTCTAATTTGAAGTTAGGATATATGTCTTTAACCCATTTGGGATAGATATGGGTTTTTCCTCTTTGTATGTACACTAGGTTTATAGGGGTTCCTAAGTACGAATTCGTCCACAAACCCAAGGCAAGATTTTTATATTTGCATAATGAGTCCAAGTTATTGCTTCTAAGGTGCAAATAATTCAGAACAATAAACACTCATTGCGATTAGGAGCTAGTATGAATGAGATACTTCTTTTATCATATACAGCTGCACAAACATGTGTTGTGATTTGCTTTGTCTGGTTAAGTTGATGTTGCTGATAAGTAAAGGTATCTATAAAAAGAAGACTTACCTTCTGCTTGCAAAAAATAAACCAATTCTTTCGAAGTATATGCTTAAAATAAGTGAAGGAAAAGGTAAATATTCAATGAGTTTAATTTAAAGTAAAAGGTCTTACATTTTTCGTACTTATAAAAAGAAGAAGTTGCTCACGAACTAAAGGATTTGCTTCTAAGAAAAGGAATTTAGGTTCAAATAACTTTTATCACTCTTTTTAGTAGTTGGACAGCCATCACACAGGTTGCAACGTAAAAATTTGTGTATTTGTAGGCGTGTTTTCGTTTGTTACGTTCTCATTTGGAGACTAGTATAAGCGATATTTGTTTGTGTAGTCCCTGTGTTGAGTTTGTTGTGTCGAATATGATGCATTTACGTACAAAAAAATACTACAAACCCAGACGTGCGCAATGTGAGTCAGATTTCAAAACGTTATTTAGATTTGAGGAGAAGACTGTATTGTGGTTGGCTGACCACTCGTGGAGCAACCGTATCACCTATACAGAGAATGTATTTCTGCATTATTATGTAAACTGTAAACCCTGAATTTGAAAGTGGCATTGCTGAAGAATTGGGATGTACGCATCCTACAGTATACAGAATATTTCATGAGGTGCACAGAAAATCAAATCATGCAGGCCAAAGAAAAGCGGTTGACCAGATTACCAACAGCTATTGGAGTTGTTTGCACGCAAATTTGTATTAAAAGTCAGCCCAATTTGGAGACGAATATGTAAATCGAAAACGTTTTAGAAGTATTAATGCGACCATAATTGTGTTATAACTAATATAGATGCAAGTTGGCCTGGATTCGTTCATGATCCTCGTATATGGAAGAATTCAGCAGCGTGTGAAGTCGTTAAAAGAACAAGGTATGGTATAATACTAGTTTGTCGAAATCGCTAAAAACTGTTAATCTCTGTACTTTTTACTTTATTTATCAGAAGCATTTCCTTGCAAAGGAAAGGTAGATATTATGAATACTTATTGTAATAAACACGGATATAGCATAGAATAATTTAAAAATAAGTAAAGCAAACCGAGAAGGGAGACATGAGCATTTGGCAAATAATTCATTAAAATCACCCGAGTTATTTGATCTGGAATCCAGCCCAGGCATGTTTCAAGCCCCGGCAATAAATCCCGTTTTTGTGGGAGGACTCCCTCACAAAAACCCTTTCCCGCTCGGGCCTGTAGGCTCAAATCTCTTATAGCGGTATTCCTTTTATCCTTGTACCGCTAGGCACTGATGACAGCGTTTTTCCTTCCTCGTTATTATTTTCTGTTGATAAAAAAGCATAACCCCTAAAATATAGGGTTTATTACATTATTGTAGCAAAACCTTTTACTTCAAAGTACATGCTTCATTTTTATGAATATAGCCAATTGTCCATGGAAGTGTAGTTTTAATTAGGTAAACGTAGTAGCTGTTTGAAAAATAAATGTTGCGGATAAATGAAAATGAAATTGAAATCAACTCTGTTATTTACTACAAATTCATTCGATGTTAATTAATTTTGTTTAAGTATCAACCTTAATTATGTACTTACTTTGGATGGAAAGTAGAGAGCATTTTTGAATTCTTTCAATTGGATTGAAATGACGAAAGTACCAAGAAACAGTAGAACTGACATTAAGAATATATCCGGAGAGTATGGTGGAGTAAAACAGCCTTCAGATAGCGTACCGTTCAATTGCTGAAAAACACAATATATTATTAAAAATAATATTTCACTTACATTTCTGTATTATCTAAATTCTCCGTGTGAAGCTTACAATATATAGTGTTATGACCTTTTAAATATTTTTTCTTCTCTCAAAACTTTTCATATTATTTAGATAATGGCCTGCTTTTTCAATTTCTGTAGTCTCTAATTCTACAATTTAACAGTTTTTTTTTCAATTTTTTTAATTCGGTTATTATCAATTAATTCTTATTCACATATTTTTCTCCATGCTTTTGTAATTCTTCCCAATTTGCAGTATTCACCGTTAATATTTATTTTATGTTTTGCAATAAATATTAGGAATAATAGGATTTTTTTCACTTTCATTAGACAAGAGTTTCTATTTGATTGGATATTAAAATAAATTGAAAAGGAATAATACTTTGACGAGGAATGCAAGGAACTATAAATTTGTACGTATTAAAAATTATAAAATAAAAATGTTATTTTGGAAAAATGAAGAAGCATTTTTAAAATTTACCCAATGATTTGCGATAGTTTGGATGAATGAGTTTAGCAAAAATGATAATAAAACATTAACTCTGCCTGTGGTCTCTGAGGGGTCGACTGAGTAACTCCAAGGAGACCACTGCCGGTCCGAAGTCCGGATAAAGGCGGAGGGTTGGGGCCATCTCCCTAATAACCCGTAAAAACACAAATGTTAAAAAGCCTAACCAAAGCTTAGGAACCGGACATATAAAACAAAGCAGACTTAAGCAACGGAAAAGGACATTGCTTTATGGAACATGGAATGTACAGCGTCTTCCCAGAAAAATAAATGAAGTGATGATAGAAATCAAAAAAATTAAAAATAGACGTCGCGGTGATCACAGAGACAAAAAAGAAAGGATAGGGGTCGGAAAGCAGGGAGTATCTGTATTTATAAAAAGAAATCTAAGAAAAGATGTACACTCATGGGAAGCTATCAATAAACGAATCATTAAGATAAATATGACTATTCGTGAAAATAGAATAACTATCTTTGGAGTAGGTATATGGAATAAATGACGATTCTTTAGTAAACATAAAAGACACATTTTTCGAAGAGCTTAATTGTGAAATAACGAAACTGGGAAGAACAAGGAAAATCATTATACTAGGAGACTGCAGAGTTGGCAAAAATACAGATAGCCAAATAGTAGGACCCTATGGATTAGACACAAAAAACGTGTGAGCAAACCGACTTGAAAATAATGAATGGATTCTACCAACACCGAGACATACACAAGTATACATGGACATAAAATATAAGAAATTAAGATCTATAATTGACTACAATATCATGAGAGAAGACACAAAACTGAAAGTACAAGATGTTTATAGAGGAGCCACATGTGGTAGTGACCTATCATCTACTCAGAGCTACAATATAGTACACAAACAGATAATAAATAATGTGGATGTGTAAGAACAAAAAACAACAACAAGAAAGTCAGTAACTTAGAGGAACTACCCGAAATACATTTAGAAAATATTCCACTACATGACATCCATTTACATCAAGAAAAACAAAAACAAATAAAACCAATGGTCTTGAAACATCTCAACGTAAACCCAGTTTCACCCTGGAATATAACGGCGTATATTATAGTAGCCATTTTAACATATATGTACGTCGCAAGAAAAATTAGATTTTTTTTTAAATTAACCACAGAAGCTTCCATAGAAGAGGTAGAAGATGAAACAGTCCATCCTGAGCCACAACCAAGGGCATTTTTCACTCCTTGAAGTATGCCAAACTCTAAGGGCGGAGGTGTTATATTTGGTAACCCCGTATATGGTTGAACACCGTAGATGCTTACAGCGTAATTCATTATTTTGTTTATTGCTGATTGATTATTGTACATCTTTTTATTGCCGATATTGATAGTTTTCCTAATTAATTAATTCATTTATATATTCAGTCTGATGTTAACTGTTAAATAATAAAGATCATAATAATAAAATAATGTTGTTTAATCAAGTTTTGGTAGTAGTTGTATTAAAGAAATAAAATTGTTTTTTAAAAATAAGTTCTCAAGTTCTCACCCCAGATATTTATGCGTTCAGATTACTTATTTTATTGTTCCCTTTTTAATTTAAATTGTTTTTTGTTTTTACCAATTCACACCACAACCGTTTTTGTAAATTAATAATTAGTCTAGTTAGTACCTTAACATGGTGTACATAAAATTTTATTGACTCTTGACATCTGTAAGTATTTATGTTCGTTTCATTGTTATTTTATTAATATTTTAATTATTGTCGTGTCTCCTGATGAAGCTATTGGACAATAGCGAAATATTGAGAATGAGAATATAGAGTTTTATTTCTTATACTGACCGCATACCTGATAATCAGATAATCATCACCTTTTGCTTAGATTATTAGTACGGTCGATAATAACCACAGAAAAATCTGTTTTGATTTTCAGATATATATATATATATATATATATATATATATATATATATATATATATATATATATATATATACATATATATCTGGGTCAGGGAATGGTGCTGGGAAGGACCAGACAGCCGAAATACAGAGACGACTAAACGAATCATGGGTGGCATTTGGGATACTCAGTCTTTAAAAATGAAAACATAGCGATACACCAGAGGAGAAACGTTTTTGACACGAATGTGTAAGTAGAGGGAGGCCGCCAATGCGGTGGTTCGATGTTATTAAATTAACAACTGGATTTCACTTGATGCGTGGTCATGAATTACCAAAAGTGGAGACCGGAATTAGGAGAGGCGTATATCCAAAGATGGATTTACACGCTATGGAAGAAGAAGAGAAATATTAATGAACTTTACCTATAAACAGGTAAATACAAAAAAATTTCAAATATAGTAAAAATTATCACCTTGCTACTTTACTTTTAAATAACGTTCAGTATAAATTGGAATAACCTCACATTTGACTTTATTTAATAACATGTTTTTTTTTGCCAATTCATTATAATATTTAGTAAAAAATTAACTAGGATATGGGCAAAAAAATATCGAATTTATACATACCTGACATAATGTTTTATTAACTGTGGCAGTATTCGAAAAATTTGACAATGAAGAAGCCATAGATTCGCTCCAAGTACAAGAACATTCGATATTATTTATATCATTTACGTCTACAGTTATAGGGAACTTTTTCCCTATTGCCCACACGTTTTCTACAGCCTGAAATAAAATGAGCAAAATAATAAAACACTCTTTCCTTCTCTCACACTTGATGTTATTTACTCCCAGAAATATTTTTTTATTTTTATTAAAAAGTATAAAGCTTTGATATTGTAGCGTGTAACGAAATTAGGAGTCCGGTCCTGGTAAATATTTGCCCAGGGTATGCGTTCTTGTATAGCGCTCGGAATTGTACCAACCACTCTTGCTATGCCGTTCTAAATGACCTGGAAATTGCGAGAGCAGCAAGGACCAGTATATAAACAGAGGAACTGGTTGACAGTTTAGTTTTAGATTGGATTCGGTGAGACAAAAGGCCGGTTATCATATATATGCTCCATCGTACTTGACTTAATCTTAATCGAGCGCCAAAATATCGCCTTAAAAAGTATTCGTGTTTTTTTACGTAGCAGTTCTCATTTAAGATACGCCTCGCTTGACTTCAAGCGGCTTGTCGCGTCCAATTGTCGGTGGGCTTATTATCACGCGTATGAAGTTTAGCGTCGCTCGATCAAGTAAAAATGTGAATCCCAATGCGACAAATACGCGCGCGGAGGTCATGGATTTTTGATATATTTTCAGGTTGTACTAAACACGTGCTCGAGTAGCCATAACAATGGCCCGGATGGACGACAGGAAAGATGAATAATTAATATGAATATATGAAGAGATATACGACTTGAGTAAAAAATTTGTTTTCGTCTTCTACCAGGCGTTTAAAAATGGTGTCAAATTCCCCTTCTGACAGCTTAGATCGAAAAATATCATGTATCCAATATCAACGGGGTTTTCTCTTCATGCGTTGTTCGTAATTACACACATGTCCTAAAACAAATGCTTCAGCAGATAAATAACTGTCCGAAGAACTGCTTGTACTTAACATTTCAATCGAGGTCTTCTCCGTCATATCCAACCACACTGCTGGTTTCACATGAACTGACCCTACGCGCTCCGGTTTTGAAGTTTATATGTAAATTCATCTCGGTAAATTGACACTTTATATATGAGAACCGGCCTTAATAGTACATTCGACTGGCAGCACCAGGGCTAGGACTCTGTGGCCTATAGAATTCTATAAATCGCTCAAATTCTATACCACTGGCACTCTGTACGCGCGTAAAATAGATTTCTTATCACGAAAGCGATCGACTTCTGGCGAGGTGTATGGACGTCTCGTATTCTATTTGGGAAGCAAATTAACATGTCAACAGTGTCGATGTTCTGTCATTTTTTTGTTTATTTTTATTAGTAAAGTAGTAAATAATTATTAAAAATTATAAATATGCGCGTTCGTGCAGAACATTGGCGATTATTGCTGGATTTATGTGAGGAAAACCCAAATATTTGGCCTCCATAAACCTATGCCTAATGGTATTTTTTCTTTCGGGAGTTAAAGGAAACTGAATCCATTTGGCCTCATATGTACTATTGCTTCAGTTACTTCTTCAATGGCTCTAGAAACACTTTGTTGTGCCATTAAGACATAGCTTACTCCCTGGTAAGTTCCAGCAGCATAAAAATGCAATGCGGCAAAACATTTTGTTGTTGGTGCTATAGCTACTGGGTTATTTCCCTGGATTAAAAGAGGTATAATACCGTTAAATATGAACTTAGCCATACCCTTGGTTAGGCGAAATAATTCCTTGAAGCGAATATCTACAATTGTAAAACAGTTGGCCTCAACACGCATATTTCTTCGCTCTATGTTTTCCACTCTTATGTTTTCTAACCTTTCTTCCTCTTCAGTAACAACCAAATTAAAATTGTTTATAGGAAACATAATTATCTAAACGCTTTTACTTTGCAAAATAAAAGTTGTTTAAACTCTCCTTTAGTCGCAATTTAAATAAGATCAATCAACAAACTCATAAAAATACAAATTACACACATAAGATATGAGATTGACGTTTATTAAATAGAAAAACCATCAAATTACCCTATCAATTCCGGAAATACCCGAAGAGAAGGCGATTACAACACAGAGTGCTATCAAATTCGATTATCGCTTTCTACAGTAGAATTCTATGATAGAAAGCGACAGCTCGGATACGATAGTGCACGGAGTCCTACTGCTGTTTTAGCTAGACTATTTTTCGTGTCATGCGTCCACAAAACTCTTAGACGGTTAGACTTACTGGGTGGAATCTACTCAGATTAACGTTGTAAATGAAAGTGTTTCTAAAATATTCCATAAAATAATGAAAAAATGATAAAACCTGACAATAGGTTAGTTATTTAGTAATATTGAAAGAATTGTCAATTTCTTTTGAATTTATATAATTTTTTAACCCGGGAGAACTCGCGTACTATTTAACGACGTGAGAACTCGCGCCTATAGATTTTTTCTTACGCCAGCTCGCGCGTATAGATTTTTTCTAACGCGAGCTCGCGGGTATGGATATCTTCTAACACTGACTTTTCATGATAAAAACTATTTAATATTGATTGTAGTTGATTTATTCTAAATTCTAAAAACTAAACACAGAAAAATACATAATTATTTAAATTTACTCGTTACTTTCGTTGTTATCTACACATTTATAACAAATGAAAGTTGTTCTAGTTGTGTGTTCTTTACAGATTGGAGTTTGGCATCTGTGGCATTTATGTTGGGTAAATCTATTCTTTCTAACTGCACAAAAACCACATCTTGGTTTACCTTCAGAATTTTGAGGTGTTGAATGTTCGGGTTGTTATGTGGTTCTATATTTCCAATAGATTTAATTCTCTGTCGAAGATTGAATGGTAAAGTTGTAATTGAAGCTCGCCGTACAAGAAGAGGTCCTGTAAGTTGCTTTGATAATAAGTTAATGAATTTTCTTCGTGTTGATATGATACCACTGTTACTTTTGTAAATAATTTGTGAATTGACAGTGGCAATATTCAACAAGCTGCAGAATATAGTGAATGGTCAACGATTGGACACTCGGGTTACACAATATTCGGCTTTCATTCTGTCAACGACATCAACTCCCCCTTTCGTGAGGTTGTAAAACGTAAAACGAAACTTCTGGTTTATTTTCCGCGGATTCGGTGTCAATTGAGTCATCATAATGTAGAGTGGAAATCATTAGCACATTTTTGTTTTTCTTTGGAACAAATGAAGCTAGCATACAACGGTTGGGAGAAACTCCAAAAGCAAACATACTACTCTGTATAGGACGATATTTTACGTCAATAAGCCGAGGTAGAATTTCTCGCTTGTTTTTTCGTAATGTGCCCACAAGTGTTAACTTGTGATCAGTAAACAGATCATTGGTAAGTTGAACTGACGTGAAATAGTTATCTGCTGTAACGTTTCGTACCGATTTCTCAATGGTTTTGATAAGACGTTTGACTACACTTGCAGCATCATTAGGTACTTGGTAAGCACCTACTGGCTGTTTCCCAGCATAAATTTCCATGTTATTGACATAGAAAGTCCTGGAGTCGACAAGGGCATATATTTTGATCCCATATTTTGCGGGCTTGTTGGCAATATACTGTCGGAAGCAGCAACGTCCCATAAAAGCCTCCAACATTTCGTCAATGGTGACATACTCCCCTACCGTGTAATAGGCAGAACAACGTTGAACAAATTGGTCAAACACTGATCTTATTGGTGCCAGATTATCTGTCTTTGATCTTTCATACCTTGTATCCATATTATCAAATCTTATCGCTTGCACCAACAAGTGAAAACGTCTTTTGGACATTACAGCGGCAAAGAAATCCGGTGCTGTTCCAACTTTGGACCATAGCTCATCTGTGTTTACGTGCTGAGCCTTTTTTATGACGGCCATGTACAACAGTCCTATAAACGCAGATATTTCTTCAAAATCTGTTGATAAACAATCCCTTGGCCGTTTATAAGATGATCGTATTTTATCTAATTTTTGGTTGGTATGGATTACAATTTCTGTAATAAGGCCATCGGGGAAAATAGTTTCCAACAATCCACAACTTCTTTAGCGTTTTCTACTGCAGCCTTCACACCAGGAAGTTTAGATATGATGTTTTGTGAACGTATTTTTGTGGGAGGAATGTCTGGTTTATGTTTCAGCCATGTAGTGCCATCTTTCCCTATCCACTGAGGTGACATTAGCACTTTCTTATCTCTGGGGGATAATGCCGTTTCTTCATCATCGTCAGATTGCTCAGTTTCAGTTGCATGAACACTATGCTCAGAAGGGGCATCTTCAATGTCAGAATCTGACTCAATGGCTTCGTCACATTCATGATCTGAAATCTCTTCAAACCATTTCAACAACTATTGCTCAGTATTAGAATCCATTTTTTTTTCTGTAGAAAAGCTCAAATAAATAAAGGAAAAAGCAAAAAACAATAAAAAAGTTACCTGCTGATTAATTAAAAAATTATCAACAATATGAAGAAAAGCACATATGTTATCACTCGCGTCGATAGATTTTTCCTAACACACTCCACCGACTCGATCGCTCGCGCGCTAGATTAATACTAACTCTAATTTATTTAGAGCCATCACAACCCCCCACTCACGCCCCAACAAGCATGAACTGGTTAAGGATATCTACAGAAGGCATTCCTAAAATATGAAATCAATTGGACAAGAGATAAAAAAAAGTCTGTAGTGCAACTGAAAATGTTAGATTTTATCTAACAGTGCGAGTCCTCCCGGGTTAATTATATTGTGGATTTTTTTAGAAACAGTTACATTATTTATAACGTTAATTTAAATATTGATACTGACGGAACAATTTGATTATTTTTGAAATATTGTATTGTCTACATCATTTAATACGATCTGCACTATAAGGCCATCGAAGTATTAAATGTTTGGACCCACAACAAATTCCAGGAAATTTTAAATTAGTTAGCCTACAGTTTCTTTATAACAGTTTTAGGAGTAGTGGTTCTGCAAATATAGGGTTGGAAAGGGAAATAAAAGCTTATTTAATCAGTAACACTTAATCAAGCATTTAATATTCTAGTTCTAGGTTACGATACAAATGATGCATACCGCTTTCGGGGCGACAATATACACTACCTACAAGGTCGTGATTCTCAGCTTCAAACCGCCTATGCTTGAATGATTTTTTCCTACTCTTCTCCATGTTGTATCTTTTGTTTACTTTTTTGAGGACTGCATCCTTTTTTGTTTTTTTTGGGAGTTAGAGTGTGTTTAGGAAGCCCGCTCTCGTTTATGGTAATAAAATAATAGATGAATATTGTCTACAAAAATGAGTATCTTTAAATGTGATTGATGATTAAATACATGTTTATTTTACTATAATTATTGTAGTCAAATTCATTTTGAACAACAGGACACAACGAGTGCAGGTACATATTTCTTACCTTTTAGATGTACTACATTTTGAAATCTCATGTACTGTTGTGGATACTGATGGTATATTGCACACTAGTTCGTCAATAACAGGTGAACAAGTATCTAAAAAAAAGTGAAGTTATTTCAATTCTTTTTAAGAAGTGCTTATACTTACCGGGTACGTTAAGTGTGGGAACGACTTGTAAGACCAACCAGAGATATATTTTGGCTCAAAATGTTGATGGCACACACTTTTAGACTTGTAAAACCTTCTATGGTTCCATTTCAAATAGTACGGAGTTTTTACATGTATTTATCCATTTTTTAAATCGGTTTATATCACTGTTGGAATTAGGAAATATATGCCTTATTACAGATGGATTTTCACAAAACGGAATGTAACATTTATTTTGATAAACCATGTTGGACACCCACAGTCGAAAAAATGTTTATTCACACAATAATAATACGAAAATTAGCTCAATAACTTCTCTCCAAAAAAGAAAATACGCACAGGACTTGAACAATCAAAAACAAATTTGACAGAACCACACCCTTATAACCTATAATTTCTGCTTCAAGCGGAGAAGAAGAGGCCTACATAGCTGCCTGAAGATTAGTCTCGGTACTAAAAATTGTATTCAAGGTCATGTAACCTGCGATAAATGTCTAAGGGTTTGTGGTTTGTGCATGCGTCGGCTGCATTGCTCGATGGGAGTACTAGTTATCTACCACATTCGACTTAATTGCACGGCACCAGACCAATGCAAGATTTGCATTCGACTGATGTATCTGCTTGTTCAAAATTCGCATTTTCTTAGAGCTGTACTTTTTCAGAGTCCGAGGTGGTGTGTATATTAAATTTTGAGGTTAAGGCGTTGCATTTGAAAGGAGTTTAATAACAGCAATAGATTATTTGTTTTTGAGCGGTAGCGAAAGCAGTATGAAAGCACAGACAGTGATGAGAATCTGCAAAGCGTTTCCAAAACGTTGGAGAAGAAAACGGAGAAACCCAATTTCGAAAAAATGTTGAGGTTGTCGCAAACTATTCGAGAAGTGTTTATTATAGAGCAATGGAGCTCTCCCTCCATGGTTTCCATTGGTTTAGTATTCTACTATTCTCATCGTATATGAAGTCTTTACAAATAACTGACATGATGTTCTACAGTAACTTTAACAACATTTACAGTCACAAATTTTCTACATTTCTCATAATACGTAACATAACCTCAAAAACATAAATAGAATTTTCCAGTCGAATGCTAGAGCGCTCCCTACGGAAGTAGTTCCGAAAAAGTTACCACGCTAGCAATGAAATAATTCGAGCTACACTAGAGTTGTACCAATGTTGTTCAATTTCAGAGCACATTAATAGCATGCGCGGGCGGCCAAGTCGAGATATTCTAAGAGTGCATCATAAGTGTTGTGTTAGAGCGCGAAATTTAAATAAATGTAGTTTCAGTTCTTAAATAAATTAGTGCAATTAAGTAGAAATAAATTGGTTGTCAGTAAAATAAATTAGTTTAAGTGTTAATAAATTAGTGTTTAGTAAATTGACCAAAAATTAGAATGTTTTTTAAATTGACATTTCTTTTCAATCACATCAAAAACTAAATAGAAAAAGATAATGGGTGGCCTAGTGAATAGAACACTGGGTTTTGGGTCCTGATTCGATTCCCACATAACCGCGTACATATTTCCCAATTACTATTTAATAAGAAATTGTTTTCAAATACCTAGGCGTGTGAATCCCCCCTCTACCATTCTAATAATCTTTGCTGTTCCGTAGTAACGCCAGGTAAATAGTAATATATTCTACAGAACACCACTCTCATGACCAAATATACCTTAAAACTGTTACTAACCTTGTAAATAAAAATGAAGGCTATCAGAGTAGCAAAGTTCTCTTCAGTAAACCTAGTAATGTAGCAAACGAAGGCGCTGGCATCAATTGCTACCAATATCAACAAAATAACAGAGATCCATGTACCTATCCAAAATCTCAAAGACATATAATCCCATTCCATGGTAGAACAGAAATCATAAACTATCGTTTCAAATACTAATACTGGTCCTGTAGATCCTAAAATAGATAAAGGTTGTCCGGAGAATAATCCGTATCCAATACCACAGATGAATCCAGATACTAATGATTCCATTGCTGCCATATTTTTGCCAGTTGCTTCCGACAGAAGACCACCAAATGTAATAATAGGAGAAAGACAAGCGAAATAAAGGAATATCCAAGAAGCAATACATTGAGTAGAAAAAGCATCTTTAAAATCTGATATATAAAATGGCGTTTTTCTCTTAATATCATTCAATAAACCGCCGAATAATATTCCCGTTCTAGCCAATCCAGCTTCCGCTCTTTGTATTTGTTCTTGTTCTTCCTCGTCTATTTCTTCCACCATTTTTTCAGGTGGTCGTTTTCTGGCGTCTTGAGAAGGTATGGCTGCTGGTGGCTCTATTCGTATAGCAGGATCCCATTCTCCTGGAGGTAATACTGTTACTGCATCAAGAAATTCATCTACTCCAGCTAATAAATGACTTCTATTTCGTGCTCGGTAGGCTACCTCGTGGAACACCTCATCTGACATTAATGTCGCCATAGCTCGTCCAATTTCATGATAGCCTAAAAATTTTATCAAATTCAGATTACCGGAAACTGGAGTGGGTAGGCACACAAATATCAGTAAGTATATAAATATAAATATAAATATAAATATAAATATAAATATAAATATAAATATAAATATAAATATAAATATAAATATAAATATAAATATAAATATAAATATAAATATAAATATAAATATAAATATAAATATAAATATAAATATAAATATAAATATAAATATAAATATAAATATAAATATAAATATAAATATAAATATAAATATAAATATAAATATAAATATAAATATAAATATAAATATAAATATAAATATAAATATAAATATAAATATAAATATAAATATAAATATAAATATAAATATAAATATATATATATATATATATATATATATATATATATATATAACAACAACAACAAAGAGATTCATGGGTAGTTCACGCAAAATAAAGGGCTACTGAAATAGAGTGGTAACCGTGGACATGCATGTTTCTGGCTCATTTTGCCTCTTCAGCACGGCATAACCAAATAAGGATGTGAAATTTGGGAGCAGAGATGTTAATCGAAACATGGGAAAACACAAAATAACGGATTTCAGCAGGGATACCAAACGCTCATTTGTGTCTTCAATTGGAAGATCCCGAGTTTTCAGGACATCAACCAACATCGACACAAATGAGCGTTTGGTATCCCTGCTGAAATCCGTTATTTTGTGTTTTCCCATGTTTCGATTAACATCTCTGCTCCCAAATTTCACATCCTTATTTGGTTATGCCGTGCTGAAGAGGCAAAATGAGCCAGAAACATGCGTGTCCACGGTTACCACTCTATTTCAGTAGCCCTTTATTTTGCGTGAACTACCCATGAACCTCTTTGTTGTTGTTGTTAACATATCACGCGACATACATCTTCTTTTTTTATATATATATATATATATATATATATATATATATATATATATATATATTATTACAATATTCAAATATTTTATTTCGACAAGAGCCCCACGTTTTGGGCACCAAATTATTATATATTCTATATTCTTTAATAATATTATTTGTCCCACTTTCCGTTGACAATTATAATATATCTAATGTGTTTTACCAATTTTATTATGATTTTATATATGAATTTTATTTATTGCTGTCGTCACAATTTGTAATAGTAACTGCACTAATGTGAAAGCACCTTTACCGCTAAATATAATCTATTACATTTTATGACAGCAGTTGTCAAACTAATATGCCCGGCTCTATAAATATTAAATGTTATATTATGAAAGATAAATCTATATACAATCAATTAACTCACTCTTAACTCAGGGAGGGATCAAAGATTTCAAATTTATAAATTTCCAAATAATTTTCCAAATTACGTATTCCACTATTCCAAACCTAAAATAACTGTTTATCCAATACACTATAAGACAATTACATTCTTATGACATATATGAAATTTACTGTCAGGAAATGAACCAAATGTCACTTATTATACTAAATTTTCTCTAGCATAAAAATTATTAAATATAATGAGAATGAATATAAAAAAAACCAAAGAGATTTAGAATTCAAATTTATATAATCTATTATTAGATAACAATTACAAAATTAAAACTTTTCAAAAAATATAAACGCATAAACCAAACATAGAACTTCCTATCAAACCTTAATATTAAACAACCTATAATTAGAAATTTCCTATCTAAATAATTTAACCAATAGTTCAAAATGTCTACTTTTTTTAATTGATATATGTCAATGTAAAATGCGCAAATTTCCTTGTAAATTGTCTGTTCCAAAATAGTATTCACTTGACGTAGAATTTTATATAAGTAACGTTACTATAATTCCAATGTAAGTATTTAATCATTAGATGCATCTATTTTCGAAATATTTTTACTAAAGGCCTATTAATTCTCGAGAAATAATATAGATAATATGGACTGGACTCACCAACTAGGTTCTGGTAGACTCGTTCGTATTCTAAAATGCTTTTTAGAATTTCAGGAACAACTTTTCTAAATCAATAATTTAGAAAACGGAAAAACCACTCGCACTTTAACGCTGTAATTCTTTGCGAATAATACACGCACTGGCTTTACAAAAGGCAAAATATGTTGAACTGATAATAATCATACAAATTACTTTGATATACTGAATTGAATTTGAGACAACTCTTATTCGATGTTGTCTCGAGGGAATCTAAAAATCAACTCTATTTTAAATAAATTTGAGACAACTCTTATTTGATGTTGTCTCTCGGGAATATCAAAATCAACTCACTAAACTGTTTCAATAAATAACTCTCCTCTCCTTTGGTTACCAAAAATTCTTTTTTTTTTTTAAAATACAAATTTACGTTTTCATATACAAAGAGAGATTTTCATTGTTTTAGTATAAATGCCATTTTGCTAACAGAGACATCTGTATTCTTGTTTTCAAATCGTTTTTAAATTATATCTATCATTAAGTCCATTCTGCATTAATGTCATAAGAAATTGAAATGTCAAATTTTATTGGTATATTGAACCTTTCAAATTATTGATAATACAGTGTGTATCACTAGTATTACAACCAAATAAACACATTTTCTTTATTTCAATATTTTCTTTAGAATTTAAATAGAGGATATGTATTAAATCCCCCTAATAAAAGAATGATAAATCGATTCTTGTATATAATTATAATTTATTTTTCACAATTGCCAAATATAATACTAGTATCTTAGTAACATCGTAATATCGTTCAAATAATTATCAACATATCTCTAAAAAAATTATCTTCAATCAAATTAAACTATTATTCCTAATTCCCATAAAACTTCTTAAATCTACTATATCTATTAAAATTTCATGCAACGTACTGTTATTTGTTATTCTAAAATTCCCTATATACATGTTGATAATTTCTTCTATGATCTGTAATATTTCCAACTCTCTTTTATTCTACTCCGCCTAAACAACTTACATGGAACTGGATATGATTTTACTTTAACATTTCTCAGTATTCTTCTCCTTTATTATATCCATATTTTCATTAAACAACCCTTAGTTCCTTCGAAATTCTTTTCTCATACGTCTTTAATAATTCATTTATCACTTCATAATATTCTTCATTACAATCTGTCCAATTACTATTACTTTTCACATCTTCTATTTATTCTATCTCACACTCATAATAGTTAGCCAGTCTAATTTCTTTTTCAATCAATCCTTCATATTTCATCATCAAACTCTTCACTTTCTCTTCATATTCCTTATTTCCACTCATTAACTACAATTCTACCATAATTCCA
Source organism: Galeruca laticollis (assembly GCA_963921935.1). Lineage (NCBI taxonomy): Eukaryota > Metazoa > Arthropoda > Insecta > Coleoptera > Chrysomelidae > Galeruca > Galeruca laticollis. The sequence goes on along the minus strand of OY998180.1, from coordinate 101,898,137 downwards.
TTCCTCTTTATATTCCATAACTTCCTATTATCCTCTTCAATTGCCAATACTTCCATATTTACCTCCTCAAATTCAATTATTTCACCATTTAATTCTATCTATCTATTCAAAATCAATTATTTCCGTATATTTCATCAATTCATCAATAACTATGTCTGTTTCTAACTTCTTCATCGACTATGCTTACATATCAACTTCTTTTTCATCCTTTAATTCAATCTTTTGTATCATATATTTGCTTAGTTCATATAACTTCCGTACGTTTGTTCCTATAAATGTAATTATTTCATCCTGTCCATCTATTTTGTTGCTTAATTTCATTTCTATTTTCATTATCATTTCTTCTATCAAAGTTTCTAAAATCTCTTCTATTCTCACAATAGTTGTTGTCATAAATTTTATCTCCATTTCCATATATTCGTTTTTCATTTCTGTAATTTCTATTTTCATTTCCATAACTCATATCAACATGTCTATCATTTCTTCTATTATCAATCTATGTTTATATAATTTCTATTTAAATATGTTTTTAAATATTACTAGTTAATCATAAACCTTTTATTTACATATAGTTTTTATATCCATTCTTTACCATGTACAATTCCTTTTCGTTTTCTAGATTTAATTCCTATAATCCTGTCATATAATTCAATTTTATTTTCTTTTCCTAAACTTCGTCTTATTGTCTTCTCTTATTGTTTGATTCTCTATGAGTTTCTGTAACTTCTTTCTGTTCACCACCATATTTTTTTTAATTTTGAAGTCCCATATCTCATCAATTTCTTCCCATAAATGTATTGAAATTTGCATCTCAAATTCTTCCATCTCATTGAAGTTTCTTTTTATTATTTTCATATCCACCATAATCTCAAATCGATTTCTTTCATTTCCAATTCTCTTAATAAATATTCTTGGATCAATTATTTTCATGTTTCTCTTAGGTTTCACTCTGATTTCGCCATTTTCTGTGTAAATTATTGGTTCTTCAATTTGTCTTATGGTTTCTTCTATTTCTTCCTTAGTTTCTTGTAGTATCTTATTCATTTCCTCTAACTCCCAATCAAGTTTTATCCCCCTATTATAATTATTATTTCTTTCATCATATGTCCGAATTTGTTTCACTATATTGACATCTAAGTATTTTATTTTCCAATAAATATTTTCTTGATAAATTTGCATAACTTCTTCACTTCCTAGGTTCTGTAAATCAATGTCTAACATATCATCTTTTTTTAGGTTTTGCACTTTAATAGCCTGTATCTCTTCAATTTCCTTCTCAACTTCTTTAATCTGTATTAAATTTTGTATTTTTATAAATCGTATTTCCTCAGTTATATTCTTATTTTGTTTGTTTAGTTTCACTTGAATTGCTCCAAATAAATTTTCTTCCATGCATTTATCTAATTCTTGTACTTCATCTATCTGTTTTTCTCTAACTCCATTTTCTTGGTCTGTTTTCAAATTCTTATTTTGTTCTACCATATCTACTCTCATATCGGCCATTTGTTCACTCAATTGCTCGTTTTCATCTCTAATTTTCTTTATTTCATTTAAGGTTTCCATGTTTACTTCTTCTATTTTCTTTTCCAGTCTGTCCATGTTTCCGGTGATATGGTTAATATCCCCCTTAATCTCCTCCTTCATCGTATCAATCTTGTCATTTAAATATCCACTCATATTATTCATATCTTCACGCATACTAATCATATTTCCATTCATGTTGTTCATATTCTCCTCTTGTTTATCCATCTTTCCATTTAAATCTCCACTCATATTATTCATATTTCCATTCATGCTATTTATATCTCCCTGCATATTATACATTTTTTTTATCAACGTTTGTAACATACTCATTACATCTAAAGTTTCCTCTTTTTTATATCCATTTCCCTGTATTTCTTTTAATTCTTGTTTGTCCTCTTGTCCTGTTTCTTCTGACAATGGTGCATCTTCTTCTGATTGCTGTCCTCCCTGCTCCAAGTATTGCACCTGAAAATCACCCATACTATGTCTTCTTTCTTCTCTTTGTTCCTCAGATCCACTTTCAACTCCTACCTGTTTACCATCCCTTAATGTCATTCTTCTTTCCATGATCGATACTTAATTTTTTTATATATTCAATGAATTTGCTACGTCAAATTATAATATTTTTCTATGTTTATGATAATAGTGACAAATCTATTATTGCCCCACTTTGCGGCGCCAAATTATTATAATATTCAAATAATTTATTTCGACAAGAGCCCCATGTTTTGGGCACCAAATTATTATATATTCTATATTCTTTAATAATATTATTTGTCCCACTTTCGGTTGACAATTATAATATATCTAATGTGTTTTACCAATTTTATTATGATTTTATATATGAATTTTATTTGTTGCTGTCGTCACAATTTGTAATAGTAACTGCACTAATGTGAAAACACCTTTACCGCTAAATATAACCTATTAAATTTTATGACAGCAGTTGTCAAATTAATATGCTCGGCTCTATAAATATTAAATGTTATATTATGAAAGATAAATCAATATACAATCAATTAACTCTCTCTTAACTCAGGGAGGGATCAAAGATTTCAAATAAGAATTCAAATTTATAAATTTCCAAATAATTTTCCAAATTACGTATTGCACTATTCCAAACCTAAAATAACTGTTTATCCAATATACTATAAGACAATTAAATTCTCATGACATATATGAAATTTACTGTCAGGAAATTAACCAAATGTCACTAATTATACTAAATTTTCTCTAGCATAAAAATTATCAAATATAATGAGAATGAATATAAAAAAAACCAAAGAGATTTAGAATTCAAATTTATATAATCTATTATCAGATAACAATTACAAAATTAAAACTTTTCAAAAAATATAAACGCATAAACCAAACATAGGACTTTCTATCAAACCTTAATTTTAAACAACCTATAATTAGAAATTTCCTATCTAAATAATTTAACCAAAAGTTCAAAATGTCTACTTTTATAATTGATACATGTCAATGTAAAATGCGCAAATTTCCTTGTAAATTGTCTGTTCCAAAATAGTATTCACTTGACGTAGAATTTTATATAAGTAACGTTACTATAATTTCAATGTAAGTATTTAATCATTAGATGCATCTATTTTCAAAATATTTTTACTAAAGACCTATTAATTCTCGAGAAATAATATAGATAATATGGACTGGACTCACCAACTAGGTTCTGGTAGACTCGTTCGTATTCTAAAATGCTTTTTAGAATTTCAGGAATAACTTTTCTAAATCAATAATTTAGAAACCAGTAAAACCACTCGCACTTTAACGCTGTAATTCTTTGCGAATAATACACGCACTGGCTTTACAAAAGGAAAAAAGGTGGACTGATAATAATCATACAAATTACTCTGATATACTGAATTGAATTTGAGACAACTCTTATTCGATGTTGTCTCGAGGGAATCTAAAAATCAACTCTATTTTAAATAAATTTGAGACAACTCTTATTTGATGTTGTCTCTCGGGAATATCAAAATCAACTCACTAAACTGTTTCAATAAATAATTCTCCTCTCCTTTGGTTACCAAAAATTCTTTTTAAAAAAAAAAAATACAAATTTACGTTTTCATATACAAAAAGAGATTTTCATTGTTTTAGTATAAATGCCATTTTGCTAAGAGAAACATCTGTATTCTTGTTTTCAAATCGTTTTTAAATTCTATCTATCATTAAGTCCATTATGCATTAATGTCATAAGAAATTGAAATGTCAAATTTTATTGGTATATTGAACCTTTCAAATTATTGATAATACAGTGTGTATCACTAGTATTACAACCAAATAAGCACATTTTCTTTATTTAAATATTTTCTTTAGAATTTAAATAGATCCTCTATTCATTAATATATATATAAATATAAAATAATTAAAATCAGGTTTGTGGCAAAAGAAGGGTCATTCGTTATTTGTCAGTTTTCTACATGTAGGTGTCAAAAAATGTGCAGCATTTGTCAACAGTGCCTGCCTATTGTAATTTTCTTCAAAAATATCATAACTTCCAAACTGTTGACTGAATGAAACAGGTGGTTGTGATTAGCAGTTTGGTGAATATAATTGTTGATGAAGTTCTATTTGGTAAGTAATTTGCCATTTTGGAAGATTACGGTATTTATTGAAATGTTATGATTTTTCTTGTAATACAAGATCTAGCACATGGCTAAATAGGGGTGAATGATACCTATACCATTTTGAATAAATAAGTTTTTTTTATTCAGGTGGTGTTAAAAAATAGACAAAACGTACAAAAAGGAACCCAATGCTGGAACACACGCTTCTGTTGATACAGAGTGCGTTTGGAATGTAGTTATGGATGTAAAAAGAGGGATGGCACTGCCAACAGCAGCAGCTAAATGTAAGATTTCAAAGTCCGATCTGCATCGATATTGTTTAAGCACAGCATGGAAATTGGAAAGAAACGTGGACAAACAGCATTATCCATAGCTTTAGAAATAAAACTTTCTGAATGTTTAAAAAAGTGCGCTGAGTGGGGCTATCCGCTCAGCGTTCTTGATATTCGTTGTTTAGTAAAATATCATTTAGATCGAGAGGGGAAAGTCGTACCAAAGTTTCAGGACAATCTTCCGGCGACAGGTTAGGCACTTAGTTTTATCAAAAGGCAGCTTTCACAACAAATATGCCAAAATATTAAAGTAGGGCCGCTGTAGGTCCTGGAAGCATCAACGCCTATTTTGAAGAACTTGAACCTCCTCCTCCCCGCCTCATCTCATAATAAATTACGAAGAGTTCACTCTATCCGATGACGTAAGCTAATTTTTAAAAAGGGATGCAAATATCCCGAACGAATCATGAACAAGACTAAAGCCGGGGTCACAGTAATGTTCGCTGCAATAGCATCGGGTGAGCTCCTTCCACCTTATGTTATATTCTAGGCGGTACATTTGTATGACCTTTGGATCCAAGGTGGTCCGGAAGGGACAAAATATAACAGAAGCAAATCAGGGTAGATTAACGGACACTGCTTTCTTGACTGGCTTCAAAAGATTGTCTTGCCATATGTCAGACGTTTTGAAGGGAGACATGTCCTCATTGGAGACAACTTTAGTTCACATTTGTCCTCGGCTGTAGTTCAGATGTGCGTGAAAAATAACATCTCATTTTCTTTTTTGTCAGCAAACTTAAGCCACTTAACCCAGCCATTAGACGTTGCTGTTTTTAGGTCCCTTAAGACCCACTGGGGAGCGGTTTTAGACCAAACGAAGATCAAAGCAAAGAATACCAATCATCCATTTGATGAAAAATTCTTTCCTGTGCTCTTAAATCAGACTTTAAATACAATGAAGAAAGGGGATTGTCTCAAAAACACCATATTATCAGGTTTTGATAAGTAAGGCTTGTTTCCTTTAAACAGCCATAGGGTTCTTGAAAGACTTTTTGCTTTTGAACCGGGAGAAAATCCGGAAATTCCGGTAAATGACGTCTCACCAAATTTTTGCAAGAAATGCGCTAAGGAAATGAAGAATAAAAAACTACAAAAATAAACTTCTAGTTCCGCCAAGTTCTGACTACTTCAAAACTAACGCTGACGAAAGTAGTGATGCTGATCATCAGAGTAGTATGGAAGGAGCAGAATCCAGTGAAAATGAGGGCGAGCTAATCGAAGATGAAGTAGGTGGCCAAGAAGAAAATTAAATAAAAGGCAATTGAGAAGAAAACAGAAAAAAAATTGAGGAGCTCAAACTAGGTAACTGTGTTAGCGTGAAATTTAAATAAAACAATGGAATTGAAAACGTATTTTACGGCAAAGTGCTACAGACAGCAGGAAACAAATTTCTTTCATCAGACAGAGCTCAAAAATAGCACCCATATATGTATTTCTATATCTATGATATATATATATATATTTCCTGATGTTCCAGATGAGTACGAATTTGACAGGGAACAAGTTGTGAATGTATTACCTCCCCCAGAGATTCGAAGAGGAAGGCACACCTTTAAGAGATAATTTACCTAGTTAGTTAGTTACGTTACTTTTATACATTTTGAAATAAAGTTATTTTCCTAACAATGCAACGAATGTATCGTATGGTTATGCATATGAAACAAAAAATATATGTATATGTAGTACCTAATGTCCTAAAAAATTTTTAAATCAAATACAAAGTCCTTATTAACTTAATAGGAGTATTGAATAGAGACGTGTACGAGAAACAAAGACGTGCTCTATTGACCACGGAGGCGAAGAGGGACAGCCATTAAATATATATATATATATATATATATATATATATATATATATATATATATATATATATATATATATATATATATATATATTAAATCAGAAAATCAATACAGATGTTTCTGTGGTAATTAAAATGTGACGCTTATCAGTTATGCGGTCAGTATAAGAATTAAAACTCTATATTCCCATTCTCAATATTTCGCCATTGTTTAATAGCTTCATCAGGAGACACTACAATAATTAAAATAGAAATAAAATTACAATGAAACGAACATAAACACTTACAGATTTTAAGAGTCAATAAAATTTGATGTACACCATGTCAAGCCACAACTAGACTAATAGACTAATTACTAATTTATAAAAACGGTTCTAGTATGAATAGGTAAAAACAATATAATTTAAATTAAAAGGGGGAACAATAAAATGAGTAATCTGAACATATAAATACCTGACGTGACAAAACAATATTAAAATTAATTTAACAGGTGACAATAAATATCACTGAGTTTATTAGTGTCAGATTTGAGATTAATAGTATCCTTTTGCTTGTTGATGTGATACATTTCAAAAAATAAATGATTCTTGTAATGGTCAACTTTCTGCAGATGTCTCGTCATAATTGAATGTATGTCCTGTTTTTATGAAATGATCAACTATTGCACAGTTATTCTTACCTACTCGGCAATCACTTTTGTGTTGGGTAATACAGTTTTTTAACCATTGAGACGTTTGACCAACGTAGCATCCTGAACACTGCGAGCAATTTATTTTGTAAATAACGTTGGTTTGGTACATTAAAGGTGTTTTATCTTTGACTTTAGAAAAGAGAAGAGAATTAGTAGTTGAACTGTATTTGGCAACTATGAAATTGGTGAACTGTTTAAACAGTGGCAGAATCAATTGAGTTAAACCATTAAAATATGTTGATGATATAATTTGTGATGTTCCTTTTGATAAGACCGATTTGACACTTAATGTTTTCTATTCGTTTAATAAGCATTCACAATTCACTATGGAACTAGAGATTGGGGCCAGCTTACCATTCTTGGACACCAGAGTGATAAGATCCGATAATAACTATTATCTTGTTGGATTGGTATCAAAAGCCAACATCATCTGGTAGGTTTTTGAATTTCTACTCTGATCATCCTAAGAGTCAGAAGTACAACTTGGTTTTAACTATGAAAAATAGAATCTTACACGTTAGCGATGAAAAATTTGTTAATAATAACTTAAAATCGTTATTTGATATTTTTGTTAACAACGGTTACCCCAAGCACATTTTAAAAAAATTAATCTATAACACAGACTTTTACGATGGTCAGGTTGACAAATCTAATCAACAGGTCATTCAATTTAAAAGACTTCCATATATTAATGGTTTAACTCCATTGATTGTGCCACTGTTTAAACAGTTCACCAATTTCATAGTTGCCAAATACAGTTCAACTACTAATTCTCTTCTCTTTTCTAAAGTCAAATATAAAACACCTTTAATGTACCAAACCAACGTTATTTACAAAATAAATTTCTCGCAGTGTTCAGGATGCTACGTTGGTCAAACGTTTCAATGGTTAAAAAACCGTATTACCCAACACAAAAGTGATTGCCGAGTAGGTAAGAATAACTGTGCAATAGTTGATCATTTTATAAAAACAGGACATACATTCAATTATGACGAGACAAAAATTCTGCAAAAAGTTGACCATTACAAGAATCGTTTATTTTTTGAAATGTATCACATTAACAAGCAAAAGGATACTATTAATCTCAAATCTGACACTAATAAACTCAGTGATATTTATTGTCACCTGTTAAATTCATTTTAATATTGTTTTGTCACGTCAGGTATTTATATGTTCAGATTACTCATTTTATTGTTCCCCCTTTCAATTTAAATTATATTGTTTTTACCTATTCACACTAGAACCGTTTTTATAAATTAGTAATTAGTCTATTAGTCTAGTTGTGGCTTGACATGGTGTACATCAAATTTTATTGACTCTTAAAATCTGTAAGTGTTTATGTTCGTTTCATTGTAATTTTATTTCTATTTTAATTATTGTAGTGTCTCCTGATGAAGCTATTAAACAATGGCGAAATATTGAGAATGGGAATATAGAGTTTTAATTCTTATACTGACCGCATACCTGATAATCATCACCTTTTGCTTATATATATATATATATATATATATATATATATATATATATATATATATATATATGTAAACAATGGCAATATGATTAAATGTAGTATGTCCGTTAGTAATTTTGAGTCATACGCCTTGATATCATAAACAAATATTTTGAGAAATGTTTCTTTGTTTAGTTAGAATTTTCAAAAAACCTTCAAAATGGTCCCTATTCACCACAGGTTACGGTAATATAAACACATTTTATTTATTCTTTATACATACTAGAAGTAGCTGATGAAGGACCGAGAAGGATGAATAAAAATCTTGTTGGCACTGGAACTTCAGTCAAATCTCCCAAAATGGTGGCTGTATTGAGTCTAACGAAAGCTGATAAAGTTTTATCTAAAAATCCAACATCGCCTACAAGAATGTTACTCGCCTCTGCACCTGCTGGAATCTTTTTCATAAACGCCAAGTTGTGTTGGACTTCGGAGAGATCACCAGAACTGTGATTTCTGTGTATTGATACGTAGCTAGCACTTTTCTTTATTGATGTCTCTAAAAAATAAATAATAAATTATTGAATGAATTAACTAAAAGAATAATCTAAAGTATGGATTGGAAGCATTGTTATTTTTTTGTGTTAAGCATACTTACATCAATCCAAACATGTATACAAAATTCTTAATACCTAGAAATTTCTATTTGTTTTTTGGATAAATATTGAAAGTACCTGTTAACATTTAATCACCGAACAAGCACGAAGCAGGCAACATGCACTGACTGTACAATAACTACGAATTTAAATGTTTTTGCAACCACTATGAATGTAGTAAATCATTTTCATGGAAATAAAGTTTTCACAACGACGTAGAGCAGAAAAGAAACAAAAAATTATGAATACAAATGGAAGAAACTTAAGTCATATTTGATAACCAAACAACAAACTATAAAATTAAATAAAAGAGAACTGGTAACCAAGAAATTAAAACATATTTCTAAGTATTTGAAATTTTTACCCTGTCCAGGAACTGTTAAAAATTTTCCAGATTCTTTTCCAGAAGAATAATCACTGAAATGTTCATCAACTGAAAATTAAAACAGTAGGTAAAGCAATAACATCGACAATGTGATTTGGCTGTTGGCTAATTTCATTTATATGAATTTTATGCTTATGACTATTAAAATTGTATAAACGCCTTTTAGAATTGTCATTGTGATTAAGTTTATGATTCTGACTGTGATTATGACTATCTAAATGTTGTATAAACCCGTCTTAATTCAATAAGTTTTTGTTTTAGTTTTCCAAAGGGACCGTGGATAAAAAATTTGTCAAAATATCCCAACCATTTTAAGGAGGAGAGTATCTTATTATTTAAAAACAAGGCAGAAGATGCTATTAATAGGCCCAATCACTTGGGATAAGATGTTCAAAGCAAAGTGCAAATCATTTTACTTTATTATGCCGATGATGGAATATATTAAAGGTACGTGCAAGCATGAAGAGAAATGCATATAATTCAGTAGTTCTTATTGACAATAATGGAAATGTGATTAGGGGCAAATACAATTTCATACCTTGTACTGATCACTTTGTCTGTAATTTATATCATCAGGCAATTAGATCAGTGTTGCGTACATTCTGAAAATCCAAAGTGGACACTTGTTGTGCGAAGATAAAGTCTTTAGCTGTTGTATTTCGTTTTACTCTAGTTTTGGGAGCTGAGTATCAGAATTAGAATTAAATTTTATAAAAAGGATCCTTTTAGGTCCTATAAATACCCATGGAGATAAAAACAATGTTTTTCAAATGCTTCTTGTCATATAACTAAAAATTATTCTTATATTATATTTAATTTGGAAGACAATTGAGTTTCATTAGCCAATACAACTCTAATAAAACTTAATTTTTCCCTAAATTCACCTTTCTATGTTTTATATTTGTATTTCGAAAAACAAGATAATTTTCTTTTGTTCTAAAAAATACTTACTTTTTGAAGAAGAATGATTTTTAGTTTCGTTAAAAGACCTTATAAAAGGCAGTGTGTGGTTCTTTGTCTGATGTTGATGCCTGTGCCTCTTCATCAAAGCTTCCTTGACCTTTCCTTTTTTATCGAAAGGCAAACTGTTGTTATTTATCATGTTATCCAATACCAAATCTGACATTTGTTCAATTGAATTTGCCTCCATATCCAAAATAACTGTTCCATTTAGTAGTAAACTTCTTAGTTCAAATAAGGAATGTAAGGATAATGTAGCTACGTGTGGTTTGGACCATCTGTTTCCTCCTTCTTCAACATCTTCTTCGAACTTGATCCATCTGGCGGTTTCTTTCCATTCCATTTCGTTTCCGTCTCCCACCAGTTCCTCCATTTCGGAAAATATAGGGTGAATTTCATGTTTTTCGTCTGTCGCATCTTCTCCGAGGATGAATTGTACTCTTTGGGATGGTGGAGTACCTGAAAATTGAAGAAATATTAAAAATTCGCAAGAAATAAGAGACGACAATGATTTTAAAATCTACAACAACAAAATCTACTAAAAATTATTGAAGCTGTAAGAATGCGGATAAAATAAATATCATAAGAACTTTGTTTTTTTTTCATAAAGTTTTTCAAGTCCTTTCATTAAGAATCAAGAGTTAGTTAACAAAACCATCACCCATAATTATGGATATCGCATGCATACAGAGCCAACCTCTATTTTAAGGAATCTATTTTCAATCGTACTGATCGGTGATTCATTAAGGACGATGACGGCCGTATTTTGGAAACCGTCAGAGAATAAGACCAATACTTTCTAATGTTGATATTTACCACCAAACTGGTAAAATTTAAGAAACGGTATACGACTGCAATTCCGAAAGGAATTTTTTAGTTGTGTAGGACACTTATTAAAAAACACATAGCACAAAACATTTTGTTGCGGAAACACTTAACAAGCACAGTAGAAGGATTTTTATTTTTGAGCATGCCCTTTTTCGGATGGACAGTTTTCATATTAACTTGTTGTATATATACGTATATTTTCTTGAAGTATAATATTCAATGTGTTTTTAATACATATGTGATACATCTTGACTGAATCATTGCGGTAAATATTTATTTTTTCAGTTTTACTTGGAAGTGTTTTTGATAAGCATTGTCAACAATAATAGCTGATCATTACTAATGATTTATAGTAACGACGTTGCCAAATTTATGAAAATTATAAAAAATGTAAGTCTCTTATCACGTTTGTATGCAGTTACTGTTGTGCATAAATATTTTTGTATCTATTGTTATTTGGGTATTTCATGAGAAGTCTATAAATTTATACTTTTTTGGCCGTTTTTTGTTACTGCGATCTGTCAAGGTAATGTGCGCTATAACATTTTAAGACATTGAATCATTTACGCTATACTGACATGAATTTAAACCAGTTACCAGAAATTTGCAAAGATAAATGAAGTTTGTTGGAATGTCTTATTTCCCCTGATGATTTGTCGTGCTAAGCCATAAATCCCACAACACATTATCGCCACTATTTACTAAACTAAAAGACAAAACCAAAGATAATAAGATATTAAATATTATATCCTTCATACCATGTATGAATTGTCCAAAGAATTAGATAGGAATGACTACACGATACTTGGAGAGCAGAATGAATGGTCACAAGTGTACCAAAAATTTATCACCTGCTTTACACAAACATGAAAGAACTGAGAATCGTGAATTTGGCTATAAAAAAACCAAAATCTTAGCTCAAGATAAAAATTATCAAAAATTATCAACTATAAAGAAATGATACACATAAAACAAGATAAGTTTTCTGTGAATGAAGACAGAATTTATTTATTATAAGTTGATTAATAAATTCATTTCAACCCATCTCTATAGTATCCTTAATTGACATTTTAAGGTGAGCAAATCGATTTGAATACTACGTTTTTATTGATCTTTCTAAGAAAGCTACTAATGTTATGTTTTTATCTATCTACAAATATCTTAATCATCCCTTATTTTACAAAGGTATTCTTTTGAAAATGCTTCCAAAGAAGGAGCGAAACGTTAAGTTACATCCATTTTCAATAAAAAAATTTGAAATATAATCGACTTTCGATTATTTCAACTCATTCAAACAACCTACGAACCCAAGAAAATAAACTTTTCAATATTATACTCAAATGATTGATATTTTTTTATGTTGAATTTTTAAATAATCATACATTTTTATAGAGACTCATTTTTCACAGGGTGCAGGGTTCATAGATTCAATAAAAAATATTTTATAAGCGTCCAGATAAATTAATTTTGTATAACAATTTTTTTATAAAGATACTTCCAATTTTCCCCATCCAAATCCTTTCGAACAGTTCTTTATTTTAATAAAATCTAAATTCCTTAAAATTATTAAATACGGTCCTGTATGCCTTCCTCAAATTCATACACCTTTGACGTAACCCAGTGTAGAGTTGTCACCATAAATTCAATAAACAGGAAAAAGACAAATTTTTAGGTAAGTGAAAATGTAATAGATAAATTATTTTTGAACCTAACAAATCTTTCAAAATTTCCAATAAACGACACGTCATGTTGACAACAAAACACTTGATAAACATTTATTGTACCCAATCTAGTACCTTTTGATTATTTAGTTATGTATTGCAAACCTATTTTCATATATAAATATGTCAATATAAATTAATTATTGGACGTTGTTTGGAAACAATATATTCCTTTATAAAATATATGAAAATGATGATAATACCCATGTAAGTTCATTTGTTTTATAAATAAAGTTTATAGGAATACCCTTTCAATTGTTCATTATCGGAAGTAATTACACAAATGCATCAAAATTACCGATGATTTTTCATCAAAACATGTTGTCTACAAACTGCATGAGTTTATTTTCATGTTTTGGAGAAAGAGCCCGACTCCGAAGGAGGAAGGTTCTTTTAACGAAATATGAAAATAACCGAATGCTGTTTTTACTGACAACATGCTTGAATGAAAAATTACCGGGTTTATTTTGATGCGCAAGTGTAATTCGGTAGATTATTTTTTTCACTTGTCAAAATCTGACATTTTGGTGGTTTCAACCAATAGCAATACATTATTCTGGAGTCGAGGGGTCTGTTCCCTCTCGCAATCGACGTAAAGTTGAAAGGGAGAGGGGGGCAGAGCCCAGGGGATAGGTTTTGCATGGAGAGTCCTAGAACATTGCACCTCCTTAAACTGTCCCAGGACCGCTGGGTACTCCCAAGATGATTGGGAGTGTGTGATCATATATTACACTCTTCACGTGGTGGCCCTGTTGCAACTGAACTCAGCGGGTCTACACCGGGAGGTCGATAAACATCCCCCAACCCAAGGTGTTAAGCGACCCGTGCCAATGGGTGCATGGCGGTAGAGGAGCACCGTCGCAAACGGAGCCTCTGGGAAACCGGGCGAACTCTCAGAGTATTAGCCTTATTCTCCCAAACGGGTCACTGGGGGAATGGACTGCACTAACCCGGTACTCGTGGGAACATATGGATGACTCGATAATAAAACAAAAAACTCCTGAATTGGAATGTGGCCAAGAGACCGCAGGCATTCCTATTCAGTCAAAAACAAGCAACAATTCTCCTACAGTGATGGAGGAGGACAAGTTGCTAAGTTCTGGGGAGGAGGGCAACACCTCAAAGAACCCAGGTAGGCAGTCGCCAAAGGAAGAACCAAAAAAGAGGCTCTCTAGAGGCGAACTGAGACGTCTAAGGAGAGAAGAAGCCCTCGCTAAAGGCGAGAGGATTCTCTCCAGACAAGAAAGACAGTTGGCGTGGAAGGAGAAGCATGGTGCTCCGGCTGAACCACCCCTTAGCAAATCCGGTTCATAATCCAAACACGTAACACCACGAGGGAAAATGTTGCACTCGCAGCGAACTCCGGAGGAATCTGTAAGGATGACAAAAATATCTAAGGCAGAGGGAAGCTCAGCGAAAACCTTAAAGGCACGTGAGTCCTTCGCCGAGAAACTGATAGTTGAAAATATGGCAATTGTCCATGTGAACCATCCAGAAACAAGGCTGGACAAAGAGGCAGCATTAAAAATCAAAATGGAGCTGGGGAGACGTGCCCTATGGTGCGAAGACGTCAGAATATCCAGCTGCCACCCTGAGAACGGTGCAGTAGTTGTAGGCTGCGCAAATTCTATCACAAAGGTATGGTTAGAAGCCCGAGCACTGGGCTGTTGTGGGTGGCAATACCACGCCAGAAAGGACAGTTCCTAGTCATCCACATTGACGACGAATCCCTGCAGAAGCTGAGGAAGCTTGGTATGCGCCCATTCGTGGGAGCAGAAAGAGTTCTCTTCAAGTTGCAGGGGGGATCTCATAAAGGTAGCAATGATGACCGCAGTGCTGCAAATCAACCTGAATCACAGTAGAGCGGCAACGGCGACGCTCTGCCAGAAGATCCTGGCTGATGACATAGGAGTGGCTCTTATTCAAGAACCATGGACCGTCAAAGGCAGAGTAATGGGAATGAGCGCTGCGAAGGGCAAGTTAATCTACGACACTGATAATGCAAACCCAAGGGCATGTATTTTTATCAGGAATAATATCAAAATGTTGAAAATAACGGATTTATGTTCTAGGGACACTGCCGTGACTGAGGTACACCTGCAGGCAGGGGATGGAAACATCAGAATCCTGCTTGCATCAGTGTATCTGCCATACGATTCCACAGAAGCACCTCCGTCCATGGAAATGAGGAGGATAGTGGAACACGGATCAGAGACGGGGAAGCACCTCTTGGGAATGGACGCCAATGCCCACCATCTGGCCTGGGGGAGCTCCAATACCAATAAACGGGGTGAGTACCTTATTGATTACCTAATAGAGTCGAATCTAACGTTATTGAATCAGGGCCGCAAGCCAACTTTCCAACAAAGAAGGGGGGAATTGCTTAGGGAAGAGGTTCTGGACATAACTTTGGCCAGCCACCTTGTGGCTAGCAAAATTAAGGGCTGGGAGGTATTAGACGAAGCCTCAGCGTCAGATCATAATCACATATCCTTTAATATTAAGTCGACCTATAAAAAAGAGACTTATAGAAACCCAAGGAATACAGATTGGGAAGCATTACGGAAGAAATTGGAAACCAATCTAGCCTCACTTGACCCAGTCTCAGGGCAAGGGGTTGAGAGAATGACTTGTGACATTGACAATGCCATAATGAACTCATATACCGAGTACCATTTACAAAACAGCAAATCGCAGAGATTACTAGTGTGCCAAAACTCTTCGGCAATCAGATAAAGGTTGCCAGGGAGGCAAAATATCTAGGAATCTGGTTAGATGACAAGCTAACCTGGAACAGCCATCTAGCGAGCATCAGAAGCCGTTCTCGGATTACGCTAATGACGATGAGACGAGCAATTGGGTGCACCTGGGGACTAACTCCGACAATGGTAAACTGGTTGTACACCAGAGTAATCAGACCAATGATGGTGTATGGTGCGATCGCATGGTGGTCTAAAGTTCAGCAAAGCACAGCCGCCAAAACGCTTTCTAAAGTGCAGCGAGCTGCGTGTCTGAGCATTACAGGCGCCATGATGGGCACCCCAACCGCAGCATTGGAAATACTGCTAAATATCCCACCATTAGATCTCTATATACAGGGGAAGGCTAAAATGGCTGCATACAGAATGCAGTGCAATGGCAACTGGTGCAAGCACCATGCTATGAAACATACTAAAATACACGACAACATGAGGTGCGACATCATCGAAATGCCACCTGACAGAATGCCCAAGGTCGTGGAAACTGAGATACCATATCGTGTCAACTTGAGTGGCAGATCCGAATGGGCCCAGGGAGAACATCAACGTATGTTGAACAGTATCACCTGGTACACCGACGGGTCAAAGACCCTAACGGGTACAGGAGCAGGTGTTTACGGCGTCAGACCCAGGCAAAGCATAAGTGTTTGCCTTGGCAAAATGACGACCGTATTTCAAGCAGAAATAGCTGCACTAATCGAATGCGGCAGAACATGCATAGACAGGAAATATAACAAAAAGACCATCTATGTGAACACGGACAGTCGGGCGGCCCTTTTGGCCTTAGCAAGCCACAGCTATACGTCGAAAATAGTGTGGGACTGTCACAATACCTTGAAAACCTTGGCAAAAGACAATAGAGTAATTCTTACTTGGGTGCCAAGCCATACAGAGGTAGCTGGAAATGAGGGAGCTGATAAGTGTGCCAAGAAAGGAGCTCATCTCACCCTCATGGGATCAGAACCAGCATACGGCGTTTCATACAGCGCCGTACGAAAAACTGTTTCCAACTGGGTGTCGCTTGAACACCAAAAGCGCTGGAACAGAATCACGGGACATGCTCAGTCCAAAAGAATGCTAAAAGGACCATCGAGTTCCTACGCAGCAAATGCTTTTAGACTGGGTAGGAAAGAACTGCGAAAAGGGGTAGGATTCATAACTGGCCATTGGATATTCAACGCACACCTAGTGGAAATGGGGATTGAAATAACAAATCCCATTTGCAGGATGTGTGGAGAAGTAGAAGAAACCGCAAAGCACGTGGTCTTCGATTGCCCTGCACTGTGCAGAAGGCGAGCCTCCTGTCTAGATATATTCCTAGGCACAAATCAGGAGGGAATGCAGGAAAATATAGTCCGACGAATCTCAATGTTCGCTAAGAATTTAGGATGGGACTCTGCTTAATATCTGAGCGGCAACAATTAGGGCACCTGAACCCTAACCCCCTCGTGACTAAAAAAAAATACATTATTCTAGCCAATTATTTGTTATAGGGACCGAGAAAGATGACATTCATGCCATCTGCCGTGAAAAAACACAAACAATGTGATGTAAACACTATTAGTAGTATTAGTACTTTTGTATAATCAACGTTTTTAAATGTTCATTTTTTAAAACTGATATTAAATGTTTGTGATGTCATCAAAAACATCTTTCTTTATTCATGGCTGTTCAAACATGCTGTATAAAAATACTACGCAGTTGAAATTTTATAGTTTCCCCGAAAGTCCATTGAACACTGCCTGCATAATCTTAAAACGTCAAAAATGGATAAATGCAGTAAAAACCCATATGTAATTAAAATATTCTAATTAAAACAATTTTATTAACTATTATTTTGTGTATAATCAGTATGATACTACAATTGGCAGCTATTAGAAAATTTCTAAATGTTTTTTTACATAAATAAAAGATTATTATCGAGAGAATAAAATGTTGTTTTCTGTACGATTTCATTGATTATATAAAATAAAAAACTAGTTATGTGCTTGCTGACTTTAATATTATGTAATAAGTTCAAATAATTAAATACTATTAAGGGGAAGAAAGTAAACATTTGTACAAAACGAATCAGTTCAAAGTTTTTTAATTACATTTCAGAAAACATCGGGAGGATTGGGAACCAAATAAAAATACTAGAATTTGCAGTGCTCATTTTGTCAATAATCAAAAATCACATAATCCTCTACACCCATCTTCCATAACAACAATTTTTCCTAGCAAAGAAAATAAAAAGATCTATTCATTTTTTGCATTTTGTAGGTTGTTTATTGTACTGTTTACATCACAATGTTTTTCTTATTTACCACCAGGGCGCTCTACTTTCGACAGAAGTGGTGCCTCTATAGTTCGGTCTCGATCCCTATTATACTGATAAAACTGCTTTCTCCTCGATAATACCTTGTTTACATTGAAACGTAAAAATTTTACTTTGAATTTGTCATTATTGACAACTAAAAGTGGTTCGAAGTTTATTGAAAAATGAACACAAACCGATCCAGTGCCATCAACCAAGAGAATATTTAATACAAAATTCCACTCCACAAAACACAATAAAATCCAAAAAATGTATATGGAATCAGTTTAAAGCATTTTGCAGAATCAGAAACTACCAACTACAAAAAAATACGAGTATTCAAGAAATTGCAAAAATTCTAGAAGACTGGGTAGCAAATATGAAAAAATGGAACGGCGAAGATTACAAAGAATAATACTTTGAAAACCATATGGAATGTAACAGCCAAGTTGATACAGGAAAAATGCTACCTAGAATTCTATATAAGCTTCAATCCGTTTCAAGATTTGGAATTTAAAAGAGCGAGAGATGTGCGAAGGTTTTTTTTCATATTTTTGCCAAATAAACAAGTTTTCGTGGAAAAGAAAAAATTATCGATAAAATTTGAAGCACTCGAGTAGAAGAAATAAAAGTACGTTAGTTTGTATTTTTTTTAAACAACAATTAGGTATATGAACATGAACAAACTAAAATGAGACAGAAATTGTAGAAACTAATAATTGCATGAATTACAGTGGAATACACAATTCTAAAAATTACTACAGTACAAACGCTGAGTCTCTTCCCCATCACGTGATACGACATCAACCATATGCATCTTAATCAAAACAATACGACAAACGCTTGTATTGAGTTTCGCTCTTTTCCTGTTATTAGAAGAAGACAGTACCAACATAGTATGTGTTGAATAATATCGTCAACTAAGTCACGTGATGGAAAAGCTTCTCCGTTTCTACTGTATTTTTGGAGCCCGCTGCACTACTTGTTGATGTATGCTTTGAATTAGAATTCAAAGAACTTATTGTAGGCACATTTCAACGAATTTTAAAATGACAAATGCGCAATTTTAACACTCGTTACTGTAGTTACGGACCTGCAGGGAAATTTTCGATAGCTAGCGGGAAATATTCGGATTCTACCGGGCAATTTTCGCCGAAAAAGTCCCGCTTCATATGGGATTTTTAATACATGAGGGAAATATTCTTTTAATTACACAAATTTTTAGGTTTATATACCTGTACTAAACAACCATTGTACTAAACATATTCACAGGGTGTTACAAACTTAATAACCATATGAATAGATTTTTAATTGTATTCAGGCAGTGGCGTACTTACGGAGGGATGTATCCCCCCATGGACCTAACTAAACTTATAAATATCAGGATCAGTGCAAAACATATATTTCTACCATTTCAATTTTTTATTATATGCTCTTAGAAAATCAAAACTTTCCATTTTGTGCCTGTACAAGAGAACTCCGGAACCCTTTATTATGATTTAAATTCTTCAACGATTACGCGTCATGGTCGTTATGTGGAACTAGCCTAATCGAGCGTATCGCAGTTCGGTTTTACTGAAACACATTTTAAAAACCCCGTTCATGGTCGCAAGTAATTTGGCGATACGACACGTGAAGTAGTACCCCATACGATTTCCATATTTGTAAATTAGCTCACACATCTAAGTGTGAGCTTTAGTGATCTTAGTTTTTCAAGAAAAAATAATTGCTCCGATTTCAAAATTTCTGTTCTCTCATCATAATTATGTTTAAAATGTTTTCCCATAATTTTTGCAAATCTATTTCATTATGAAAATAGTGACGATCAGCTGATAACATATTGTATTTTTCTCTCCTTTCCTCCATTTTTTTAAAATAGAAATTATGATACGCTGAAGACACTTTGTAACCCCTTCCAATATATTCTAGTATTTTTTGCTTAGGGCTTTCACCTATAGGACGCCGGATAAGTGATTGTGTTCTCCCAAAAACTATATTATGCAAGACCAATCTTGTGCAAGAACATCGGGAGTTTTGGATTTCGATTTATTATTTTGTGGTACGAATATTTAAGTAAATGCTCAGAAATAAAAAACAAACGTCAGACACTGGCCTGTTTGGAAGTTTGTATTCAGCATGCCTACCCGAATGTTCACAAACTTGTAAACATTTTTTGTACACTGCCTGTGTCCCTTTGCTAGACCAGAAAGGACCTTTTCAACCTTAAAACGTATAAAAACTTATTTAAGAAATACTACTGCCCAAGTGAGGTTTAATGGGACATGCTGTTAGTTCATAGAGAAAAAGTTATATCAATTGAAGAAATAATTGATGTTCTTGCTCTCAACCTAAGGCGCTTAGCTTTTCTATTGTAATACTTAAATTTGTTATATTATAATATGTTTTTTGGTCAAAATTTTTTTTTTATCCCCACCCAAGGTTCAAGTCTGGGTACGCCACTGTATTTAGCAATGCGGGATTTTGCTATTTGAAACCAGGTAGTTCGTTTGCGCTTTCTATAATTGGTTAAAATTTTACTTATAAAAGTTTGAGTCAATTTCTTGAGATTAATCTGGATAATTTTGCTTTGTTTATTTCTAATACAATATTGTGCAATGTTTGTAAAATATTTAATGATTACAACTGCTATTGTGGTTATGTAGCTAATCGCTTTATTATTTATAATGTGTACTATTATTTTCCATATTCATATATACTGTTTAAGCTGATAGAAACAGATACTATTAATTGATACATATACTGCTTAAACCATAAAGGTTATGTCATTTACACCTAGATTAGTTAACAGGTTTGGGCTGAATAGTTTTGGCAGCTGAGGCCTTTAAAAGAAGAAGTAGTTGACATGTTTGCGTTTACCTATTAAATTCTTTTTATCTTTTATATTGTTAACTTTGGCACTACAAAATTAGAAGTAAATTTGAAAAATTTCACATTTTTCATATTACATTTTTTTTGTTATGTGTTTCCGCGGAAAAATTTCTGATTTTTAAGGTCTATTAATTAATGTTTTATACTATAAAAAATTTAAGATTCGTGCCAGGTACGGTTTCTTAAATTTTTCCGTTTTAAGCATTTTTTGGGGCCATAGGGTTTCCATAGGGCCGTTCAGCCCCTTAAATAATCCATATGTGTTTCTAGATCTCAAAGACAAGATCTTTAACAAAATCAACAATTATTTTAAAACAGAATGTAAAATGAATACAGAGTATATAAATGTCAGACCAAAAACAGAACAAGTCTGATGTATATAAAATTAAATGTCCACAGTATACATAGGCCAACCGGGTCCACATCAGTAGATATGTACGTAGTTCGTCGCTGTTCTTCGGGGTATTTATTGATGTGGAGGGGGTGAAGGACCAACCCGGCGCGTCTCCAGGTGGCGGATAGGAGAAGGGCCTCTGAGATGATTTTATATGAGGAGGAGGCCTGCGGGGAAATACCTGGGGTTCGTTGCGTCTAAAAACTCAACTGGCAGCCCTCGAATACCCTGCCGCGGACCAACTTTACCTGTCCCAGCTGTAGTATCGTGGCTAAGGGATTGCACACAGTGTTACGATGCCGGGTGAAATTTCGAGCTTACCTCGAAATCACCTGTTATACCAATGTCTCCTGGCTGCCTGTGGTCAAGTCTCGCGAGCCAGTGGGATGGGGGGGGGGGGGGTCTTGGCTTTACTGCCCGGACCAAGAGGAGACAACCTCATTAAAAACCTAAATTCAAGGTGGGAAACCGGGCCGAAGAATGCGTGGCTATATAGAAGAATAGTCCTTACTGGTTTAGACCTTGGAGCACCGGGGGGAAATCCATTGTATTGAACCCCTTACCTCTGCATGCGGGGCTCTGCAGCGGTGGACCGTAATGACCCTAGCTTCTCGTGGGATCACTCATGGAAAGAAAAAGTAAAACTTTCACCGGAAAAGTAGTGGAGACAACCTCCACCTCTTCATCCGGGCACCTCACAGAGGGAAAAAAGGCCAAACGGCACAAAGGTCGTATGCCGTTCGACCTCCCAAAACCGGGAGAACCGGGCGGTATAAACGACCCACTGAGAAAAGGCCTCAGTGGAGCAGGGGTGCGGAAATACCTGCGACTCCTCAATCAGGGAATATCCCCTGAAGAGGCCAGGAAGCAGGTAACTCAGCGCCCAACCCCCCCGAAGGAATCACCAACGGGGAAAACAAAGCTTAAAAGAGGCCCGGATCATATTACTCCTCCGCTTAGGCCTCAAAGCAAGAAATCAAAAACAGCTGCAACGGCAACCGGGCAAGCCACAGGTTACGCAGCAGCTGTCAAAACAGAAAAAGTTTTTAGGGTGGGAATAATGCCCAAGAATTATCCTGGGGTCATCCTGAAAGCGGAGCATCTCTCCACACTGGAAGACACTCTGGTGGAAGAGCTGTGCCAGAGCAAAGAGAAGGGAATCCACTTCTCAGGTATCCATTTCCGTTGTGGAATGATACTGATGGACTGTGGGTCACAAGAATCGGCAGACTGGCTTATGAGGTCAGCGCCGAAATTAAACGTTTGGGAAGGACCCGAATTGGAGGCTCGAAGTGGAGACGACATCCCAAAGCCGGTCACCATAACAGTGTTCTTCCCAAGAAGCCAAGACATGAAACTGGAGAAGATCCTCCAACTTGTCGAGGTTCAGAACTCCAACCTCAGTACTGACGCTTGGAAGATCCTAAACTCTAAAAAAGAGGGACAGGGAACTATCCTCACGATTGGGATCGATCACCAATCTGGGGAGGCTCTGAAGGCAGGAGGTTACGCGCTAAACTTCCGTTTTGGGCGTATCCCTGTTTCGGGGCTGGGAAAAAAGAAGAATCCCGCGGAGGATCCAAAGGACATGGAGATACCCTCCACATCCGGAACCTCTGGAAAGGGGAAACAAGGCGAAAGCTTGACCTTGGGTCAGCCCGAGATCTCCTCCGGCTCTGCTGGGATGACTGGGAATGCGGAGACTGCCTCTGCATCCCGAGATCAAGAAACCTGCTCGATTACCGAGGGAGATACTGCTATGGTGGTCGAGGAGGGTCAGGGAGAGAGAAAGGAGGGGGATGAATAGAGGCTGAGTAACTCGACCTCTCTCATCCATAATTATTCACGTTCACGAATGTAGCTCAGATTAACCTGCATCACGCGAAGGGAGCTTCAGCCGTGATTGCAAGGTTGTTCGCTAGACTACAACTGGATATTGTACTGATCCAAGAACCATGGATCAACAAAGAAGGCCAAATCAAAGGTTTGGCATGTAAGGATTCTAAAGTGATTTATGATCAAAGGCAGGTATCTCCGCGTACCTGTGTAATCATTAGAAATAACATAAAATATATTTGTGTTTCAGAATACGTGTCACGGGACCTTGTTCCAATCATGGTTCACCTCAACATTGGGGGTATCGACCGAGACATCGTCATTGCCTCTGCCGACTTCGCTGGAGACGGGCCGATGACACCGCCAGTAGAGGTACAAGAGCTAGTGAGACACTGCGATAGCAGACGGCTGCCAATTATAATTGGTTGTGATGCCAACGCACACATTATCGTGTGGGGAAGCACCAATAACAATGCAAAAGGTGAGTGTTTATTAGAATACCTCTTAGCAAATAACCTTGAGACCTTAAACGTGGGGACAACCCCCACTTTTGTCACGAGAGCAAGAGAAGAGGTCCTGGACGTAACAATCGTTAATGTTGCTGCTAGGAAAAATGTAAAAGATTGAAGGGTGATGAGCAAGCCATCACTTTCCGACCATAGAATCATCGAATTTAGGATAGAGGGAAATACTACCTCGATTCCTACAATTGGAAATCCTAGAAATACTGATTGGTCTCTTTACAAGACCAATCTGAAGGACAATTTGGAACACGTCGAGGTGAATGGGGTAAATCACCCGCACTACGACCTGGAACAAAGAGTCGAACAGATCAGTGAGGCAATAATGGAAGCTTTTCATTCCAATTGCCCACTTTCAAAAGCTCGTTCAGAAAAGGATGCTCCTTGGTGGAATGAGAACCTGTCAAACCTCAGAAAAGAGGTCCGTCGGCACTTTAATAGAGCCAAACGTGACGGCAATTGGCAGAGGTACACTGAGAAGCTTACTCAGTACAATAAAGAGATTAGGAAGGCCAAAAGGCTTAATTTTCAAGTCTTTTGCGAAAAGATCACTTCCACTCACACTGCGGCCAGACTACAAAAGGTCATGGCAAATGGGGGAACTAACCCCACAATGTCGCTGAAAAAGCCAGACGGATCATACACGGAAGGTGAAAAGGAACGATCGATTCTTCTTCTTAAAACCCACTTCCCAGGTAGTGAACCAGCAACAAGCACCGAAATAGCAATGAACTTCACCAAAAAATCCCGCAAGGAAGATTGGGACATTGCTAAGAAAATATTTACCAGACAACAGTTGGAATGGGCAATAAGTACCTTTCAACCATATAAATCACCAGGAGTGGATGGAATATTTCCAGCACTCCTACAGCAAGGGATAGAGGAGATTCTTCCTCACCTGCTGAAGATTACAAGAAGCAGTCTAGCAGTGGGTCTAATACCTAGAAAATGGAGAAGGGCAAGGGTAACCTGCATACCAAAAATAGGGAAAAAAGATGGGACTGATCCCCGATCTTTTAGACCCATCTGTTTAACATCATTTCTACTCAAATCGATGGAGAAAGTAATGGATAACTATATTGGGAACAGAGAATCTGGAGAATATACCACTTCATAAATGTCAGCATGCCTACAGAGCAGGTCGATCAACTGAGACGGCTCTGTATCAGCTGACAGAAGTCACCCAGAGAACTCTGAACAACAAAGAAATCGCAATGTGCGCGTTCCTGGATATATCAGGGGCCTTTGACAACACAACTCATGTGTCTGTCAAAGAAGCACTGAAAAGGCGAGGAGTGAATGAAACCATTGTAAAATGGATGTATGAGTTGTTGACAACGAGGATAGCTGAGACACAGGGGGGGAATTAAACCACCTCAGTTAAAGCCACTCGGGGGACACCTCAAGGAGGAGGGATATCTCTCCTTCTATGGAGCCTCGTAGTAGATGAGTTGCTCTATAGGCTAACGGAGCTTGGCTTCGAATGTATGGGCTACGCCGATGACATTGTTTTAATAGTCAGAGGCAAGTTCGAGAGCACCTTGTGCGATTTATTACAAAAGGGCCTCAGAATCATTGAGCAATGGTGCTTGTCAATGGGGCTAAACATCAACCCAAGCAAGACCATAGTAACTCCATTCACCCGGAGAAGAACACTTCCAGCTATGAAACCCATTTCCTTAAATGGGGAAATCATAGAATGGAAATCAGAGGTTAAATATCTAGGGATAACCCAATTCAATTTGTACGTGGAAAGGGCATTCTCCGAGGCAATTTCGGACAGCCCCTTTGGTATTAAAGTAAACGGAATCCCCATTAACAATATCAGATATGCGGACGATACCGTAATAATAGCAGAAAACGCACAAGATCTGCAAAGTCTGTTGGATCGGGTTAACGAAGAAAGCAGTAGACTAGGTTTGAAAATTAACATCAGCAAAACCAAGTTTATGATTGTCAGTAGAAACGATACTCCACAGACTCGAATTCATATTAATGAAGAAAATATCGAACAGGTCACACAGTTTAAATACTTGGGATGCATGATCAATAAAGAATGGGATCCGGATCAAGAGATAAGGTGCAGGATCGAGCAGGCTAGAACAACATTCCTAAGACTTCGTAAGTTCCTTACAGACAAGAACTTGGACTTCAACCTCAGGTATAGGATGATAAAGTGTTATATTTGGTCCGTTCTCCTATACGGGGTTTAGGCATGGACGTTGAAAGCAGCAATCATCAACAAAATAGAAGCTTTCGAGATGTGGACCCTGCGCCGAATGTTGAAGGTGTCGTGGGTCGACCATGTGAGAAATGAGGACATTCTCCGAAGAGCCGGCCTAACGGATCGAGAACTTTTCGAAAATATCAAGAAAAGAAAAATAGGTTATCTCGGACACATACTGCGCGGAGAACGCTACCATTTTCAACGCCTCATTCTTCAAGGTAAAATAGAGGGAGGGGGAAGAGGAATAGGCAGGAAAAAATTATCATGGCTTAGAAATATTCGTCAATGGACAGGGATAAAGGACTTCCAAACACTGCAGTATGCTGCAATTAATAGAAACATATGATAGGAATAGAGAAGATGAACGCCTACGCAGGAATCTGCACGGCACTAAAAGAAGAAGAACCCTAGACAGTAAGCTTCTGTGGAATAAGCATGTTGAAATAACTGCTAATAAAGCAATAAGAGCTTAAATGTCGTGCAGAAATCTAGCTGGTAAGAGGTGGGGCTGTAACCCAAAAATACTGCGATGGATGTACGCCATGATTGTGAGACCAGCAATTACGTATGGGGCAATAGTTTGGCACACAAAAGCAAGTCAGTACAGCACGAGGAAAACCCTCGATAAAGTTCAAAGGCTTGCCTGTGTGTGCATCACTGGAGCTATGAGAACGTGTCCAACTAGGGCACTTGAGATCATTACAGATCTCACACCTCTACATCTGGTGATAGAAAGATCTGCCCAAGAGGCAATTCTTAGAATATCTAAGGAAGGTTCAGGCAATGATAGTATTAAAAATCGGGGAGCTTGGTCTTCTCTGACAAGATACACCATTAGCGAATCTTCCCAGGGACGAAATGATCAGGAAAGTAAGCATCGAAAAGAATTTCACCACGATGCTAAATACGAGGAAAGACTGGGAAAGGGACTACACCACCCAAATTCTCAAAGAAAACACCATTTGATGGTATACGGATGGTTAAAAAACCACCATTGGAGCAGGCGCTGGAGTATTTGGGCCTGGCACAAGATACTCATTATCGTTAGGCTCCTTCCCGAGCGTCTTTCAGGCAGAAATACTTGCGATCGAAAGATGCGTGGAAATGAACTTAGAAAGAAACTACCAGAAATGTGACATATCGATCCATTCTGATAGTCAAGCAGCTATCAAAGCATTGAGCTCTCATGTCATTGACTCCAAGTTGGCATGGGAGTGCCGAAGAAAACTTGATGAATTATGCAAGAATAACAGGGTCTCTTTAGTCTGGGTTCCTGGCCACTCGGGAATCATGGGAAATGAAGAGGCCAATACACTTGCCAGGAAAGGAGCACAAATGCCCTTTATTGGCCCGGAGCCTTTCTGTGGTGTAGCAAAATGCTCCTACAAGAAAGAGTTTCGGAAGAAAGAGGAAACCGAAAAAGAAGCACTTTGGCGGTGCCTTCCCGGGTTGGAACATTCCAAAAAGTTCCTGAGGAACTTTAACACTGCTAGGTCCAAAAAATATTTGGACCTCAGTAAAGATAAGCTACATCTCGTCACGGGCTTTCTTACAGGACACTGCCGCCTTAGGAAGCACTTAAGGAGAATAGGTCTAGCAGAGATTGACGAGTGTAGATTCTGTGGGGAGGAGGATGAAACTCCTGATCACCTAGTTCTGGAATGCCTCGCCATTGCAAGCCAACGCAAGAAATGCTTTGGACAAGAAACTTGTAAGAGTGAGGACCTAACCTCGTTGAAGCCGTCCCAAATACTAGAGTTCATTAGGACCTTGGAACTGGAAGGCGAGCTGTAGTAGTAGCGACAACAGCTCTGATAGGGGGGGCACAATAAACCTTTGGTTTCAGTGCACTGTAACCCCGTTAAAATCTAATCTAATCTAATACATAGGCCAAACTTAAAAATTTTAAAGTTATTACAATGAACATACACGTGCAAACTTTTCCCCAGATAAATCACACCATAGGACTTTTCGGAAACGGAAATCTTGGGTCAGATAGATCACCTATCAGCTGATTGCGGATCCTAACTCAGAACGCGGTTTTTATCAAAGTTTCCGAACGACATCACGTTTTGTTTTCAGTGAAAATATCAAACTTAACCTACAAAAACATTTTTCATTGTTTTAGTTTCGTACGTTGATTTTTCCATGATTTGTTATGCTCATCGTGTAAAGCTATAATTTGATTTTCATTCATCGTTTACACTAAATGTTAACACCAACAAGCTATTTTTTATATCGAAAAGCTAAAAAGTACAAAAACCGCAAGCATCAGAAACCTGCAACTACGCGGCTTAAAGAACTAATAACTTGTTTTGTTAGGTTTAAAGAAAACAAAAACAAACGAAACAACCCGTCAGGTGATCGCCTTCACCCACTGGTATTGGGATTGATTCACTCCAGTTAGACGTTAAATAACAGAAAACACAAAACAAGAAGAAATATAGCAGAATAGTTGACAACGTGACGAGCCAAGTCATGTGATTGATAAACCTTTCAGCTATTGGTTAAATTCGTGACCCCAGATAAGACTTCCCTCGCATCCCTCGAAACCGCCAACTCCTTATCGAATTCGATTCGGGAATGGGGTATCGAACGAAAAGAATATCGCATGCGAATTTTTGGTGATACAAATATCACCTTCGAAATTTATCACGTAAACTCAAACATACAGTTCACAAGGCATCCTCGAAATTTGATGGATAGAAGAACGACGACAACGGCGAGAAAACGGACAAGATTTGGAAACAAAATAAACTCAGAATTTCCACCTGGAGCATCATGTTCTGGAACGCAGAGGACCAGGACATTATAGAAGAGCTACACGAAAATAGCATCGAAATATGCTCTATCAGCGAAACGAAGAAAAAGGGAAAATGTAAAATAGATAAATATATCTTGATATACTATGGAGTCCCCCAGGAGTAAAGAGCACGCTCGGGAGTTGAGCTAGTGATAGACCAAAAGTACGAACAACAAATAGAGAGCGAAGTCTATGTTAGCAACAGGATATTACAAGTAACAATGAGCATTAACCACGAAAAGATCAATTTGATAATCGTATATGAACCAGGTATAAATTAGAAAAGAGAGGAAAAGAAAGATTTTGCGATTAAATACAAGCGGTAGTTGATAAAATAAGAACACAAGATAAGATCGTTATTCTGGAGGACCTAAATGTAAGAATAGGAAACGAACCACTGCACTGCGTAATGCAAAGATTCAATGAAGAGATTACGAACGAAAATGGGGAATTACTGAAAATATTCTGTGCAATCAACAACACTTCTTTCAAACACATCATGAAACATAAATACACATGGCAAAAGACAAGTAGTCAACAGTCGGTTTTAGACTACATTATCACCAATGGAGAAGTTACTCCCCAAACAATATTAGACGTAAGAACCTTAAATGGCGCCAACACAGGAAGTAATCATATACTGGTAATATGTAAAATGAGACTGAAAATGCCTAAGGCCTCAAAACTTGAACCGCACACGATTAGTAAATTCAACAACGAATCTCTAGAAGAAAAGAGTACACAATACCTATACGAAGAATGAATAAACCAGAAAATATTGCAAAGACCAGTTAACAAACAAGACAGTATAGACCAACAATGGAAAACATTAAAAAATAAACGGTTTTAAAGATTAAAACTAACTTTTCCGCATATGTAACACGCCCTGACAAATATTCTATCTTAAAATTGTTACTTGTATACACTTCGGGGGATGTATCGTGCTAACAAACCGAAATTTCTCCAAAAAGAACCAAAAATGTAATATATCTGGATTTATAGGACCCGCTGTACTCGCTTTAGTCAACTGAAAACCAATAGGGTATATCTGTGAGACACCTTGAACTATATTCAATCATAAAATTGATCAATCGTATACTCTCTGGAGGCTGTATCGTGCTAACAAACTGAAAATTCTCCTAAAATGACAAAAATTTGGTACTTCAAGTACCATAGCACCCGTTGTACTGGCTTTAGTGAGCCGAATATCAATAGAGTTCATCTTTGAGACGCTCTGAATAATATTCAATCATAAAATTGGTCACTTGTGTATACTCCGGAAGCTGTATCGTGCTAACAAACTGAAACTTCTCCAAAAATAACAAAAATATCATACTTAAAGTACTGTAGCACCTGTTGTATTGGTTCTGGTGAGCAGAAAATCAATAGGGTTCATCTGTGAGATGTCCTGAATAATATTCAATCATAAAATGGGTAACTTGTTGAATTCCGGAGACTGTATCGTGCTAACAAACTGAAATTTCTTAAAAAATGACAAAATGTCGTACTTCAAGTACCATAGCACCCGCTGTACTGGATCAGGTGGACGAAAATCAATAGTGTTCATCAGTGACATGTCCTTAACAATATTCAATCATAAAATTGGTGACTTATTGCACTCCGGAGGCTGTATCATGCTAACAAGACATGTAAGAAAAAGTGGCTGACGACAACGACGACGACGACATACACACAGGATTTTTTTTCTAAAAACCGTTTTTTCGTGTTGTTGTTGATGGAAAACGTAAAAATAACTCAAAATTTTTTTTCAAAATTCCAACTTTTTTTGGGGTAAACCAATACTTTTCTCGCATATTAGATAGGTTGGGCGGAAAAGTAACAACGTATCAGACACCGCCATGGAAGCACTAGGAAAGAGACAGGTAAACGTTAACAAAACCGGTAAAATATTATGATTCACACCGGAAGTGAAGGAATTAGCCAAACAAAAGAAAAATGCATACACACTCGATATATACGAAATAAAACAGCTGAAAACTGGAACAACTACCGAAAAGAACAAAACGAGCTAAACGCAAGGATAAAGAAACTAAAAGAAAACCATTGGGGAAAATTTACAAAAAGAATGGAGATAGACATGTACGGAAGCCAAAGGAAAATATGGGGAATGCTAAGAAGAAATAAATCAAAGACACCATGCAGTCTAATAAAATCACGCCAGAACAGTGGGAAATATATTTTAAAAACCTATATAACGAAGAGAAGCGCATAGAACAGACAGAAAATGCATGTGAGGAGAACGCCGATATAGAAAAGCTTCAGAATGAAATTTTTACCATATTTAAGAATATTATAGAAGAACAAAAAATACCGAACGAATGGAAGAATAGTATAACAATACACAAAAGGACAAAAAACGCATCCCGAAAACTATCGAAGAATAACATTACTTGATATCACCATCAAGGCGTTCACAAAACCTATACTGGGAGAAAACACTAAGACAACAAACATACGAAAAGAGCAACAAAGATTCCGAAAGAACATGTCCACAATTGACGCAATAATCATTATCAAACAGACCCGCATATATGTGTTTTGTTGATATGACCCTTCGACAGAGTACGCCTAAAGGACGCTTCAGAAATAATGAGAACAAAAGGACTAAACCATAGGCTAACTAACATAATACACGATATCAACACCCAGTGCAGAACACAAATCAGAGTAGGGAACATGACAACAAAATACATAAAGGTAAACGTAGGAATTAGACAGGGAGACTCACTTAGCTACTCCATATCTAATTTGATAATAGATGGAGATCTTTTCTACGAAGTAAGAGAGTATACAATGAAAGCGGCTCGAATCTCGGAATGCTTGAGGGATATTGTATGGAATCAATACAGAAAGTAAAATCAAGTTATACAAAACGGACATAAAACCCATTATAATATACACCGCAGAAACAATACCAGATACAAATGATGAGAACAGTCGAAATGAAAACATTAAGAAGCATACAAGACAAAAGATTACACGACAGAATATGGAACGAAGACATCAGACAACAATGTGGTATACAGGACATAGGAAGATGGGAGAGACAAAGGCAAAGATTCTGGGACAAACATATAGAAAGAATGGAGGCCAACCGACTTGTTAAACACGCAAAAATGAATAATCCAGAAGGATAAAGGACGACCACTACAGCGAAGGCAAGAATGCTGAACATCATCCTCAGGGAAGAGCTTGTTGGCAACAAACAGGCAGTAGCCTACTAACACGGCTATCCATGTTAGAACGAGGATGAAGAGGTCTCTAGTTTCCATGTGTGACATATGACAAATGTGTGTAGGTGTAATGAGTAGGCGGCAGCGAGTGACGTAGTTCCACAGTCCATTCGTTCATTGTTTGATTGTTTACTTTTGTGTTGGCCTTTTTTCTGTTCGTATAATCTTTGGCTTTTTCTTAACAAAGCTCCTAAGTAACCACTATTTGAAAAGTATATCGATAAATCCATATATCGATTTTTTTATAATACATACATCGATACTGTTGAAAAATATAGATACGATATAATATATCGATATATTTCTTTCCTGTACCCATCCTTATTTTTTTTATAGTTACCGAACGTAAGTGAACGTAATTCGGATTACTTTCCCAGCATTCAGATCATGATAAGATTACCCGTATCATGGTTTCCGAAGAGCCCTTAGGTAATGAAATATCTACTTGATACCAAACACTCACGTAGAAATACTACATATACAAGGTGTAGCGCGATGAGTTTTGATTAAAAGTAACAACGGACAGAAATATATTAAAAATCTGAAATTATTAAGTTGTAGGTTCTGAACGACACTGAGTTCGAATATATTATTGTGAATAGAGCTCTTCCGGTTATATCTGGCTTGTTTTTAAATAGAAACTAGTATTTTTTGTTTTATTTTATAAATAATAGATAAAGTTTGTGTAACGCCGGCTGCACGCATTGGGACCAATGTTGGGGCCAACGTTTGGACCAACTTGACTACGTTCGTGGTGCGTAATAGAGTGCCTACACGTTGGCACCCAGCTCATTCCTTTCAGCGCAGGACCAACGATAAGATATCTAGGCGGGAAGAAAAAAATTGCGTTGTATGCATTTGCCGTTATGAGTGCTAACAACTATATTTTAAATTTAATTCTGCAAAAAAGAAGTCCTCGTAAAATGTATTCTACAAGTGGACATCAATGACTCTTTCTTTTTAGTTTGGCAATTGCAAATTGACAGCTCATGGCAAATTGTATATGTTGCCATGCGTTTACAACGGCATTCCTGTTTTTGTGTTCAGAATAGGCATGATGACATATTTTGGAATCCCCTTCTACAATGTAGATACACGTCTGCTATGTCCGAAAAATACATTATTTCAGCAATAAACTAATTTTTAACGAACATTATTACATTTTATTATATCTACTTTGAATTATGCGTGAAAACGCATGTGACGTCACGCCTCAGTAAATATTGGATTGTGTTTATGCTTAACGAAGAACGCCAACAATACATTTTTCGTGTCAAAAAAATTTGAATAGAAATAAGAAGAAGATGTGACATTACAAATATTATAATAGTGGCGTTCGATTTGCAGGCTCGAGCAGCCTACACTGCTGATGCTGAGTACTCGATAGTGATACAACAAATTTAAATAGAACGCTTGCGCTTGCACCATATTACCTCAAAAATAGTTTTTATCGTTAGTTTTTTGAAATTTGTTATTTTTGGTTCCTTGTTTCATATGCCTCTGACATGAATAAAATTATTGTAAAAATGATAACCAATACTGCTATATTAACACAAATCACAAACGAAGTATAACCTCAAAATATGCATCTTGACACTGTCATTTTCAGCAAGCTATACCCTATAGTTAAACTAAACTTAAGTTGGCAATTCTGTAGATTCTAATTGATCAGATCCTCAGATTAACAAATAAAATAGATATGTTTGTTTTGATTTATTCTTGACCCAAACATCGAGTCACATTCTAAGCTCACCTGCGGACACTTTCACTGCTTTGCCATATTTACATCTCTTTAGTTGCAGGAAAAATGAAATTAGAAGTTTAATTGAACATTTTTTAAAAAGTTATGCAAATAAAAAAAGTCATACTAATTTATGCATTTGGGTCGCTGTTTTTAAAATTAATTAATAATACTTGAATTTTATTTAATAAAGGCATATTCTTATATAGATTTTAAACAAGTATTTGTTATAACCTTAGATACCTTTATGGTTACAACTAAAAGTGGTAGCATTGCTCAAAATTTCAGTACCTGTTTTATGTGTCAAGGGTAACCTATTTAGTAGTTTTCTCCTTCTCCATATAAAGAGATATGCAAATATCGTCAGAATGAGCTCGACGATAATTTCGCTGTAGTATAGTAGTAAATAATGTCAAACGTGGTTTGTTTATACGAGCACCATTACGGCTAGAGAGTAAACATTTAGCTCTTTAGTTTTGATGTGTTTAGTGACAAAATAAACTTTTAAGTTAATTAATTTAATGTTTTTGAATTATCATGGTTCGTCGGTGCCAAGTTTGTCAGAAAAACAGCCGAAATTACCAAGGTAATGTATTTACAATACCATCCCCACTTTTTGTAATTCATTCATTATTTCACTCTTGGCGCGTTTAGGATTGTTGGCCGCAAAAATAAACGTGTTTATAAATGAATAGCCCTCTCTATTTTATATTATTATTCTAAAGTCAGATCACAGCCGGTTTTACTCAGCACTTTTGTCATATGATTGAACGATAGGTAAATCTTCATAAGCGATACTCCCTCTGACGAGTGTTTGTGTAATTTAATATGCATTGTTATGTTTTGGGTAACTTAAAGCTGTGTAAAATTGAGGTTGGGAAGTAAATTATTTCCCGTTTTATTCATTTTGAATATGAATAATATATTACTGTTGTGTTTCTCGGTGATTTTCCTGGGCAAAAAATCCTGAACTGAGCTTTCACAGTTTTCCAGTAACAGGAAATTTAAAAGTTTTTGTGGAAATCGAAATTGGGACAGAGAACTTGTTGACAGACGGAAAGAATTTATTGGGAATTGGAAAAAGGGTGTCTAATTATATGACAGTTTGCTCTCTTCATTTTAAAGAAACTGATTTTTTCCAAAAAGGATTATTAATATATGAATTAATGTTATGTATCTAGAATTTTAATAAAATCTTTTTAGAAAAGGTAAAACGCAGAAGAATAGAATGTAATGCTGTCCCTTCTAAGAATTTACCAATAACTGGTGGTCTCAGTTCATCCCTCGGGTCTACAGCTTCTAGAAAAGGAGTCAAATCGGAGGATACTCCCAATTTAAAAGAAAAAAACTCAAGAAGTGTTAACGCCTTGTGAAAATAGACTCGATTTTGAAGATCAGCAAGACAGAGAGGCTGCAGAGGCATTATTGTCTTTGATGAATCCTCGGAGATGTGAAGAAGTTGATGCAGACCATAGTCATAAAGATTTTAACGTGCAAGTAAACACACCAACAGTTTTAACATTACGTGAACTGAGCAATGAAAAACTGAGAAACTAGACTGGAATAAATAACTTTACAACTTTTAATGCCATTGTTGAGTTTTGTGAACAATATATAAAAGATAAGCGAACAATTGATTCAAGTATTTTTAGTTAAAAAATTAGTAGTTTTATTAACACATTCATTTACCTATATAAATATAATTACCTAATTACCTATAATAATAATTTTGTAAAATGTTACTTTCAAATATGCAATTAATTTCAAAAAAATATAAGGGTACAATTATTAAAAACCAAAATCAAGTCCAAAACACTGAAGACAACCACTAAACCACTTTAATTATCTACACAAGTACACAAAACACAATAACATAAACTATGGCAATGTATATTAAGTAGTGTCCGGTTGTCACCACCATGGCGCTGCCATATTAGTCCGAGAAGTCCATTTAGTTATTTCTTTTTGACACTTAAAACATCAATATATGTGACAGCAAATTTGACAACTGTTATTAACCTTACAAAAGTAGTCGCGGAACTTCGAATTATTTATAGGCTTAATTTTACAATTCGTTGTATTGTGTTCTTCGTTTTCAATAATATGTATACGCTCAGTCACCACGTGTCTATTAGCTTAATTATTATATAGTTTGTGGATCATTATTTCCGGACCGTATAATTTTATTATGGGTAGTATTTTATGGGGTATAACACCATTCCGCCTATTCTACCTGGTCTAATCCGGGTCTCAAAAGGGTCGGGAATTTATGATAACCCAGTTGCGCCGATGGTAAAAATCGAAAATTTTAAGTTTCGACATTGCAGTGTAACAAAACTTGGTATAAAGTGGAGGTGTACTAATAAAAACTGTACTTCCAAGTTATTCACCGATGAAGGAATGAAGACAATTTTGGTTAGGTTAGGTTAGGTAAATGTCTTGTACAATTTGAATAAATGTCTTGTATACTTTGTCAATGATTATTTGAAGTATTTTAGTTGAAAAATAAAACCGGCATTCCCGCGCAAGTGGGTCATGGTGATTTTAGGTCGGTTGCGGGCGCAATTGGGTTATCCGATTTCTTGAACATTTTTAAAATTGGCGCAACTGGGCTATGCCCATTTTATGTCGTCGCTCCCAATCTACTAACTTTTTTAGTGATTTCTAGTGGTATGATTAAGGTTTCTTAAAATGCTCCTTTTAGTTTAAAAACAGACTGTAGTAGTTGTGTACTTAATCTGGGTGTTTGGAGTTGACTTAGTGTAATATCTGTTATGATATCTATGGTCTAGGACCATGAAACATGTCAGGTTGTCAAGTGTCACTGAAGTATAAATTATAGGCACCTTTTTTTATTCACCGGTAGATCCACCAATCCACCAACTACGTTTTTATACTCATTGGTGGATTTCAGATTGAAGAACTGACGCGTTCATTTATTACTGTTGCATCAACCAAAATTGCAAACCATTCCACCGCTGTTTCGAGGTGGTGGATAAATTTGGTTATTTTGAAAATGACAGCTTAACCTCAAAAAGTAAAAATTTGAAGCGGTGGTTATAACAGAAATGGACGAATTAATAGAAATCAATTTAGAATGTGATAATAAAGTATTGACTGCACTATTAACAGCGTCAGAAATTGAAGAAATTTCAAGTGGTATGTCCCAGCAAACACAAATGTATATGTTACATAAAAATATATAACAGGGGAGGAACGATTTTTATATAAAACGTTTATATATTTTTTATGTAGTATTTATGTAACAAAATCCTTATAAATTTTGTTATATATTCTCAATATTTATATTATAAAATGTTTAATATATTGGATATATCTAATTTTATATGTATTCAAGATGTAAATTCTGCTACATAAATATGAAATTTTTGTATATATATATATTTATTACGTAAAATTTGTTACATAAAATATTTTATATATTTCATATGT
This sequence comes from Galeruca laticollis, assembly GCA_963921935.1. NCBI lineage: Eukaryota > Metazoa > Arthropoda > Insecta > Coleoptera > Chrysomelidae > Galeruca > Galeruca laticollis. Next base: position 101,861,025 of record OY998180.1, on the reverse strand, counting down.
ATTTCTTACGAACCTCGTCTAGTGTATTTCTTAAGAAAAAGAAGAAAGCTCTTCAATATTATAACCTTTAAATTATCACGAGTCGATCTGCCCACATACCTGCAAGTATAATAACGTTCTAAAAGGGTTTTGTTTAGTTTTGTCTGTGTGTTTGTTTTTAGTTTTATTTGTAGAGGAATGGAGAACACATCATGTAAGCGTTATTATTATTATTATTATTATTTTCAACAGACAAGGGGCATCGCCGATGAAGCCGTTCATTGTCGTTTGCAAAAGATTATTTAACTAATGTATTAAAAAGGTTAACTATATTAAAATATACAATGAAGTAAACAATTACAAATCACATTATACCTATCTCACTAAAGTACTTTTCAAGATAATATTTTCGTTTTAACTTACAACTTAGACATGATTTAACAATAATTCCCTCTGTAGGTAGTCGTTAATCCGAAACAACTACCGCCGCCCAGGTATGTACTTAGGGCTCAAGTAGATTTTGTAATAATATCAAATAAAATACATATCTTTAATCCTCTGACCATAGGTAGTAAGTCAAGACAAACTATCTTGAAATGGATTAACTAACACTTATCTGTAGAAAGTTATTTATATTTGAATACTTAGATTAATAAAAATTATAATTTTAGGCAAAATAAATGTTTATAACGAAAAAAATTGAAGGACTTCTGTGATTTATCAATAAGATAGAAAAACGATACGTAATACAATCTTACAATGGTGAGGGTGAACCAGAAATACATAATTTAGAGACATCTCACTCATGGTTAGGACATAGAAATAACAACAAAATGAGGAACTTAAAATCAAATAAGTTATTTCAAGGTATTGTTACTGTATGATTTGTTTATTTAATATAATTAATATATATACCTACATTTTTAGAAACGTTGCTGAAACAGTTTAATATGACATGCACTGATTTGGATCAAATCACCTTGGTGTGGATAAGGCTAAGTAAAGAGACTCCAGAGGGAAAAGAAGGGCGAAACTAACCCTCCAAAACAATGGATAATATCCCTTAATATTGCCAACTCGCTTACAAGTGGACCTCGAAAAGTCTTCTAAGAGAATATTTTCCGTGGTTAATTATTGTTTTGTTTTTGAATATTCATTTGTTTTGCATTCTTTTTTTATATTTTATTATCATTTAGTATTTGAATATTTTTAGTTTTGCAATATTTTTTGTCATTAGGTGTTTTGTTTTCAGTTTCTCTTTTTTATGTTAATAAATGTTCTTATATACAAATATTTGCTGTTTTTATTAGTAACTAAGTACCAGCAACTAAATTCCAAAGATAGATAAATACCATTTACAATGTATAAATATTAAATTGTAATAAGTTGCTTTAAGTTTGAAATACTCATAAGGTAGGTATTGAATAATATAGTAACAACGGTTCCTTAATCTTTTGGCCATCAACACTACTAAAAATATTGTATTTCATTTCATCTATGAAAAATAATGTTTCAACAGATTTTTCTGAATTTGTTATAAATTAAGAATTTCACTGACTTCTTTCATAGATCCAATGAAATAAAATATTTTAGGTAAGGGGTGAGGCAAAAGAAACATTATGTAACTTTTGTTACATCTATATTATGTAATATCCAATACATACATATTCTCTAGATATTATCTCATTTTTACATATATATTACATAGTAATTTGGAAATATTTGAGATATAATTTATAATATGTATTTTTTATATCATTATTGCTCTCTAGCTGTGCCGGCCTTTGTCAGTATTTAATACATAAATGTTATCTAGTTGTGACTTCAGATTTATATAACTGTGACTTTTATATTTCAAAAAATATGTAACATATATGTATTTAATATGTTTTTGTGTTTGCTGGGGTATATTATTGCAAATCATGAATTATTAAATTTTACAACAAATATTCTTTCAGATGTTAATAAGTTGGAGCAAACATTCAAAAAACTCGAATATGAACAAAGAATCCTGAATAAGTCCTCAGGAAATGAAGTCATTATTGACTCCAGTAATGGTCCATCTGATGAGTATGAGACACCTGGTACTAGTACTGCAGGAAAACATATGCAGTTCAAGTGGAGTGACAATTCCACAAAGTTATTGTTGAACTGTCGATTAGGGCAAGAGGCCAAATTCAACATACCTTCAAGTAAAAAATCGAAGTTATGGAATCAAATTGCAGCCGAAATGGAAAAAGTTGGCAACTACAACGTATCTGGTAATGATTGTAATAATAAATATAGAAATTTATTAATTACTTACAGACACAACAAAGACAAAAGACTGAAACTGACTGGAGAGTCAAAAATTACTTGGGAATATTTCAATGTATTTGATGAAACTTTAGGAACAAAACAGTCTAGTGCTCCTAGTCCATCCCTCCTATGTACTACATTGGAAAATAACTCTCAGAATACTGCAGAAAACCCGCAAGACTGGCAAGTACTTGCAAAAACGAACAAGAGGAACATAATAAAAGAAAATACAATGAGTATTAATGAATATTTGTTTCAAAAAGCGCAGAAATCAGAAGTCATAATGGGAAGAAAAAAAAATTAAACAAAAAGAAATAGATGCTATGAACAATCTTACTGATGTGATCCGAGCATCTTGTTCAAAACCAAGAAAGAGACATCGCAGCTCTGATTCTGATTCCCCATGAGGGTATACTAAAGTTCATCTACAGTTCCTACCTGGCTGTGCTATTTTTACTGCATTATAAGTTTTTTTTACATATTTTTAAATGAGTTATTGTTTTTGTTATGGAGTTTTTATATTTGTTTGATATCATTTTTCAATAATATTGAAATAAATGTTAGTGTGAGAAATAAATGTGATTTCTTGACATGCTTTTAATGTTGCTAGATTTTTTTTTATATTTCATCCTGTAATGAGTTCATATGTTGTAAGGAACAGTTCACTTGGATAAATATCTAACAAATGTTGCTTGTGGCTAACAGAATTTGAGGGTGGTCAACATAAAAACGTAATTTTATTTTAAATTTAATGATAAGTAACGTGATAATAATCAACACAATTTTAATATGCTACGTCAGAGCATTCATAATTTCAGCTATCTTCTGTTTCGCTACTGCTGTAGGAGGAGCATGTGCCACATTGAAATCGTTAACATTTTCAATTTCCTCTAACACAAGTTCCGTAGGTATATTACTTCGTAACATCATATTATGTACAACACAAGCTGCAACAATAATGAATTTAAAGTTTTGGTAATTGCCCAAATCTAAATATTTCAGGCGTCTAAAAACTCCTTTGAGTCTACCAAAGGCATTTTCAATAACAACTCTGGAGCTGCTAAGAGTTTTATTAAAATGTTTCTGATGCCTCGTCAAATGTCCATTATCCTTGAAGGGTACCATCAAGAATGTATTTAATGGATAGGCTGAATCACCCAATAAATGATATTCTTTGGGAAGAAAACCTTCTGTAGATAATTTTTGGAATATTGGGGAATTTGAAAAAACTCTGGCATCATGTGCTGAGCCCGGCCATCCACAATAAATATCTATGAATTCCAATCTGCTGTTACATATGCCTTGGATGATCATTGAGTTATAACCTTTTCTATTATAAAATGAGTTGTCAGTTCTATTTCCTTTTATAGAAATGTGGGTACCATCAATACACCCAATTACATTGGGAAATTCATTTGTCCTTAAATTACTGAAATCTTGTACACATTTGTCCATGTCTCGTCTTGTGTTTGGCCAAATAATATAAGCTATTCTGAGATCACAAATTTGATTGCATGTTTGGATAAAAACTTGGTGACAATGTCCCTTGCTCAATCCAAAACGATCTGATATGCCACGAAATTACTCTTGGTTGGCCAGTACCCATAATGTAACCAATACAGAATCCAGTGGTCTTATTGGTGGCCTTCCAGGGAGGGTGATTCTTCGCTCAAAATTCAGCTCCTGACACAAGTTCTAGAAAACATAAATTCAATTATTGTAATTTTTTGTTACACAGCAACAAAGTTACCTCAACAGCAGCCCTATTCAATCTGAAATGGGATCTGAAATCTACATCATCATAATTCAATGCAATGTTATGTACATAGTTCAGAATTTTTAACATATCTCGTTTATTCCCCGAAATAAACATTATTTCATCCTCGGAACTATCAGATGAACTGCTACTCCGAGATCTGGATGCTAAAGTAGCTACTATACTTTTCAAAGTATTTTGATCCATTTCTTCTACTTTTGCTAATGACATCAATCAATTTTGAATTCGAAAATCGATTGTCAGTTGACAGATATAATGATGTAAACAACAACTGCGTTTTTTTATGTGCCATTGGTGACTCCAACGTGTCGGTGCAACGGATACTGACGTCAGTCCATCAATGGTGAATAAATGGTGTGAAAAAAACGTGCCTTATGTAAGATGAATGTAGCATTTTACTGAATAGATTAATTTAAGTATCTAGTGTATCTCTTTTCCTGCCTACTAAATGCTAAGGAATAATTATAAAACACCGTGTTTGTATGCTTCATTTGCATTTTTCATTATTTTTTTGGATATAGAGCGTTTATGTTTAATTGTTATGTTATTGTATTGATTATTAGACAAATTCGGCAATTTAAATGTTGATTAAACTGAATTTACTCTTTAGAAGTCTACATATTCGTCACACTGTGGTGCATATATACCAATATGACAACTTACACAAACTTTATCTAAATTATTACGCAGAATTTGAAAATAAAGCAAAACATACCAGTTCCTATTTAAAATCATCAAAGTGCAGCCTACTTCAAATATAATCAAAAGTGTTTTATTTATAATATTATATTTGAACTCAGTGCCATCTAGAACCTACCACTTAATAATTTCAGATTTTTAACACTCTATCCGCCATTACTTTTAATCAAAACTTTTCGCGCCACATCCTGTATAATAAAACAAATGCAGTTATACTGATCATAAATGGAAGAAGATATTCCAACGATAGATGTGAAAATATGAAAACAATTTTTCAAAATAGGATTTATGCAGAAATAAATAGTTTTAATAGAAAATAGACTATTTCTCTTATACCTTATTATTCCTAGAATAGGTATAGACGTAAAAAATAAAAGATAAAGGATAATTCTATAAAAAAAGAAAGGTGATCAAAAATAATAAACTGAACGAAGAGACAATGTAGCTGCACTGGAAACAATTGGGCAAATAAAACTGGGAGAGTAGGTAGTTAAAAAAAGAGACTATAAAAATCTATGAAGAATATTAAGAATAAATTATATAAATGAATGAAGAAGAGATGGTTAAAGAAGATATAGATTGCTATCGTTTCATGACGTGGACTTCGTAATTTTGTCTTTTCAATGTCTTAAGGCGACCTTACATAATGCTATTTAGGTGCAATGCAAGTTTCATGCTATAACAAATTAAACAGAGCGCATGTGCTAGTTAGTGGCGATTTTTAAGCAAGAAAAATAATTAGAACAGTTTCTATTTTCATGAAATTTGTAGGCAATTTTAGTTATTTTTTTAGTAATAATTCTGCTACCAGTCTTGAACGATGATATGTAGATGTTTTCTCTATCTTACGTTTACTTTTCTGCAAAAGTTTGTAAAATGTTAATTTATCCTTTCTAATGTAGTTTTTGGACCATTATAAATCTTTTGCATCAAGAAACTTCTCTGGTAATGATAAGTTACTCAATGATCTATTAAGCCAAGATCAGTATTTTCTGGGTCTCCTTTTCTTTTTTCTTCTGCAAACCACTAGAACTTCTTCTCTTATAATTAATTGAGACAGCTGAAGCATTTTTCGATTTTTTTTATTATGATCGTTTCTGATCTTAAATCTCAGAAAATTTATTTTCAAAATCATGTATTGCATTATACGAAATGAACCCAACTATCGCGAAAATAGCTTAGTATAAAACGAAACCAGAAATTGCTTAAAAATAGCGTGGTTTTAAAATTGCACCTAGATAGCATAATGTAGGTAAGCGCGCTTTTAAGAATAGAAATAAAAAAATGTTACGAAAAAATCATACAAATACACATTCCCAAGATGCGTAAGAAGATGAAGAGCTCATGTGTAGTATGTAATACAAAGAAGGAAGTAGGTATAACTGTAAATAATTTAAAATAGTTTTGTCAAATTGAAATGAAATTTATTTTTCAAAAACACCAAGATCCAAAAGAATTTTACCAATTTCAAGACTTTATGAAAATAATAGTCCAAGAAAAAATCAATGAAATCAAAATGTTTAGCGGAGGTTTTGAATTTTTTTTGAACGGAGGTTTGGAATTTTTGACATAATTTACTTTGAAGTGTCTACAAACGAAGCATACATGTGATTCTGTTTCAAACCCCCGGAAAGGGGCTGAAAAAAATAAGGTGTTTTTTAAATTACGCAAAAACGCTTGGAGTTACAGAAAAAAGTTTCAAACAAAAGTTGTAGAGCTTTAAATGTTATACCGAAATGGTCTTTACCATTTTCCCCCAGTGATATTAGGGTGGCTAAAAGTTAAGGGATGATAATTTCAACTTTAAAAAACCATAACTAATAGTAAAATTGATATATTTGCAATTTTGTTGTAATTACTCAGCGCTCCGTGAACTTTTATTTGAGAGAAATTTTTTATTTGTTTATAACAATTTAAAAATTTTAATATTCAATTTAAACTGCTTTATCACATGAAATTAATTGATGATTATAATTCGTAAAAATGTAATGACTGAATTTCCAAGAAAAAATAAGAGTTGCAATTAATTATTTATCCATATCAATAATATAACTTCTTTATTTTGCACAATATTGTTAATTTTTACTATTTTAGTGTTGCAGTGTTTCAGATAAAAAATAATTTTCGTCTGTAATGAATATTGTAATTTACTCCAATTCACACGCACACTCAAAAATTGTTTATTGAAATTATTTCTTTTAATTTATTATTTATTAAATTATCCACGAATCTAGAATGATCACAGATATTTAATGAATACACTTCTTTAAACACGTTTATTATTGTTTTTCTTAGATAATTTCCCAATTATAAATACTAAGGGTTGATATTAAAAACAAATATAGCGAATCTTACTATCTGATTATTAATAAAATACTTACTATGTATATCATCACTGGTACGGAATTAGTAATTTTGTTTACAATTTTTATGCCGCTTGCGCACGAAAACATAAACATACCCAACACAAGCATAGAAATATTCACATACATTAACACGTGCTCGTTATGTCCGCTCACTACAGAAAAATATTGAACATGTAAACTAATTTATACCTGCCTGAAATTGAAAGGTAAATGTTCAATTTATAAAAGAATAAACAAAATAATAAGAAATATTTTTTAAGTAGTTTAAATTGAATATTAAACATTTCAAATTGTTATAACGTTATTATAAACAAATAAAAAAATCCCTCAAATAAAAGTTCACGTTGCCCTGAATAATTACAAAAATAATTATAAATATTTTTCTATTAATTGAGATTTTTTAAAGTTTAACTTATCATCCTCTAACTTTTAGCGAGCCTAATATAATGTTACTTGGGGATAAATGATAAGGATCATTTCAATGTAAACTCCAAACAATTTTGCGTAATTTAAAAAAAACATATTATTTATTTTTTTCAACCCCTTTCCGGTGGGTTGAAACAGAATCACATGCATGTTTCGTTTGTAGACACTTCAAAGTAAATTATGTCAAAAATTCCAAACCTCCGTTCAAAATTTTGATTTAATTAACTTTTTCTTGGACTATAAGGTAAAACTATATTCGCTACTGAAAGAAATGCTAGTCTAGTCGACAAGTTGAAATTCGTGAAAAATAGAGACAAAGCTCCTAAAAATATGTGTGATAGCTAATTGGATTCAGAATTTTGTCTAGAAAAATGTATCGAAAACATTTAGTAGCACATAAAAAATTGCGAGAGTTATAAACAAATGAAGATGAAAAAAAGGCATTTTGTTCTTCGTATATAGCTCATGAACATTTAAGAAATAAAAAAAAAGTTTCTAAAAGAGGAGGAAATTTTAGATGAAAAACTGTTGACTCCCGGATCTCTATCTGTATTATTAATAATTTTAATTTAACGCTAAAAGTAGGTCCCTGCGTGTCATTTTCGGGATGTGCGCACGGAGTCAAAAGCTAGTACGTCACATTAAATAATTTTTTAATGTACTAAATGTTAATAAGAAAATTCGAAAAAATTGATTTGTATTCAGACAACTGCAAAGAATTTATTACCGTTGGAAATTTGTCTTAAACCTAATTTTTCACCAAGTTGGGCAATTGTAAATTACAAAAATTTTTACAACTTACGTCTTCATTGTAAATAAAAAAATGTTTAAATAATTGGCCTAAAAATATTTCGCCTCGTGGAGCCCTTCTTATATACCTACTTAACAAGATCACGTCATAAAAATTATAAAAATAATAATAATTTGTTTGTCATAATTTTTTTAGCTAACAAAAAAAAGAAAAATCGAAGTATTGTGAATTTTTTTTAAATTTACTGTCATTACCGTTTTTGTATTAATGACACTCATTAATTAACTTATGAAAATAATTTTTTCCGTCATTTCTTTATAAATATTTATAAATAAATAGACTAATTTGATATTTTCTAAAAAAACCCTTTTTAACAATTTTGTTGTCTTGAGAATATTATAATTATTAAAAAAATCTTTTTTTCTTAATAACTATTTCTAATTGTTTATAATCGTTTTTTTCATATTTGAAATGTTCAAATAATTAGTTAAGAATTTTTTTTTCCTTTATTGTACTATGTAGTACCAAAGTTACAGCGGCTGCTTAATTTTCCAACTAAAAGACTAAAATATCTTAGAAACCATTTGAGATACGGAAATAAACATTCAGGTCATTTCCAATGAGGATTTAACGATCTTTTAAATGAGTTCTTCAGTCCTTAAACAATTTTATAGTTATTGTTAATCAGTTGCTATGCGTATTTGTTTATAAAAATTAATGCTGTTTGCCACGTTTTTAGATCTTTTTTGATTTCTAACTTTTAAAATAATGCATATTCGGAAATAGACCTTAAGAGCCATTTTGTTAAGTAATAAAATATGCGACAGTTGCAGTTTTTGATTTATAGATAAATTAAATTTACATATTTTTCCACAAATTTGTAATGTTTTTAGATTTTAGCTATCTACTTATCATGTTTCGTCTACTTCCACATTTTTTATCAAAGTTAATAATCAATAAAAAAATTTCAGCTAACATTAAAAAATCTTTAAATATAATGTGAGGATATAGTATATTACATTACGAGTGCGGAAAGTGACACTTTTCACACGAGAGGGAAATATTGTAGCACGAGGCGTAAGCCGAGTGCGACATTCCCACGAGAGTGAAAAGTCACTTTCGCACAAGTAATGTACAATATTTTTCCTACGACCACCCATTTTATTGAACAATATGTAAATATCAGATCGTGTATAATAAGTGACCTGACTAATCTTACGTTTTATTTGTGACAGTATATGATTGAATATTGTTTCTATAAAAAGTGCACATGTATTTGCAATTACTTTCATAGTGAAATAACGATAATTAATGTTTATTTGAAAAAATGACAAAAGTAAGTACTTATTAGATACAACTGGGGAACAAATTGATTTATATACGAGCATTCACATTTCAGGGCGACGCTGAAGGCGGAGGCCTGAAAGCATGCGAGTCCTGTAAATATACTTTCCGAGTGTGGCGCGTACAATATTTTTTGTGCAGCTACCAATAATTTGATAATAATATAGGAATAGAATATTTATTGCCTAGCCAAGTTTCATGAATGCCCGTCCTCGAGCCTAGCCAAGCTTCATAAAAGTTCATCCGCGATGCCCAGCCACTTTTAACAAAAGTTCATCCTCGATGCCCATCCACTTTTAAGTTCATCCTCGATGGTATCTGTATCTGGTATTTTGTCTTTAATGAACATTTTGACATAAGAGCTCGGGAAAGTAGATACTTTGCCGAGCAGTTAAGTCAATTTTGCGATCTAGACCGGCAACGACGCACTTTCCGAGTTAAAAAAATCATCGGAAAAACGCATTTTCTGAAGTGGCATCATAAAAAGTTACTTTCCGGACTAGTGCGGTAAGTACTTTTCGTATGCGTGAGAATAAAGGTCACTTTCCATGGGAGTAGATAGTGCGATATGTGTTACTTTCCCATGTGGTCGTGGGAAAAAGTTGTATCGTTAAGTAAGCATGTAATTATAATTAATATAAGAGTTTTATTTACATGCATTATAAAAATAATAATAGAAATATCAATAATCATAATCATTACAATACAAATAGGATGAAGATTGGCACTGGGAAAAGATAGGGACACTGTTTCTACCCATAAGAACAACTGAACCATTGGCGGCATTAGAATTACTGAAACTAGTTCACTGTAGTTGCACAATTCTGGCTGAAGCAAAAGTTGCAGCAGTATAAAAGCGGGAATGAAGTGCACCCGAGCTTGCAAGTGACGCTAAGCTCAAATTCTTCTGATATTATTGAAAACACAAGTGACGACGCTGAAGATGACGGTGGTTATGATGATGGAAATGATAACTTCGAGTATTGGATGATCGTTAATCAACAATATACACACCGCCCAGCGTATCTAAAAATCATCCAGGCAATCTACGGGTATGAATCAGATACAGAATCTGACGAGGACGCGGAAGCGGAAGAAACAAGCGTGCGAGAAGAAGAAGAAATGTAAAAATTAGATTAGATTAAGCAGAAGAAGAAGAACAAGAAACCGGAAGGCTGCCACGTGACGTACAAAAAGATGTGGCCCCTCAAGTACCACAACCAAATAATCCAAGTAGTTCTAAATCTGCTAAAATTGAATAGATGAGGCTTTTACTTGATGAAGATCCATACTGAACGATGAAATAAAACAATATAGCTTGTTTGAATCTTCATATATTTGAACTAATGTTCAATTTAAACTTGTTGACGCGTTTCACTAACACAGTAGCTTTGTCAAAACGAATGAAGGTAAAATATAAAAATGTCTTAATATTAAGACAAGCTATATTGTTTTATTTCATCGTTCTAAATCTGCTCCCGAAAAAAAAGAAAAAAAATGCTGTATTTGAGTATATATAAAACTGTTATTATTATAATAATTATTATTATTTTTTATTTTATTGTAATGATTATGATTATTGATATTTCTATTATTATTTCTGTAATGCATGCAAATAAAACTCTTATATTATTAATTATAATTACATGCTTACTTAACCATACAACTTTATCCTCACATTATATTTAAAAAATTTTGAATTTTATCCGAAAAAGTTTTTTATTGTAATTAATTTCAAAAATATGCGAGCCCCTTCCCATTTCCCTTTTTTTAGATTTTTTTTTAATTTGTTTATTTAACTACATAATTAGACTCTATTTACTTAAATATATACATAAAAATCGATAAATTTATACAAACTGAGAAAAATAGAAAAATGTGAACAAATACAGAACGTACGAAAAAAAAACAGTTTTAAAGTTTACCACTGGTTAACATCGCCTTTATTTTTTATAATTGCAAAAATTCATTGTGGCATAGTATTGGTTAAGTTTTCACAAAATTGTGGTGTAAACTAATCTTATATTTTCTGAAATCTTTTCTTTAATTCCGGGATTGTTCTGGCAGGATGTATCCGCAACCCTTTTTTCATGGCTTGCGACAATGCTTTGATCGGGGATAAATGGGGACTACTAGAAAACTATTCCAAAAGTGGTATGTTGTAGTCCTTCATCAATTTTAGTGCTTTTTTAAAGTGTGGCAAGTGGCGCCATCCTGTTGGAACACAAAATCTTGCCCTGATGTCGAATATTTCTCCATGACCGGCAACAGCGATTCTTCTAAAATGTCCTGATATTTTACTGTATTCACAGTTCCTTGCATAAAATGCAGTTTTCCTATCCATTTGTTTGACAGGCAGCTCCACACCATGACTGACGCAGGAAACTTGACTTCTTTCTTTAAACAATTCGGATGGAAGGCTTCATATTTTTCGCGAATAACTCTACTTCTACAGTCCCCAACACACACACTTCTACTGTACTGCACGTCATTGTTGAGATGTCCAAGATCTATGTTCTTTAGCCCATCTTAACCTATTTTTCTTTTGCTGAGGCGTTAAAAGTGGCTTTTCCTTGGTCTAAAACAAAATTGTCAGTTGCAAACAATTTTGCAGAAAAAATATTTATCCAGTATCAACTTTGTTATTTACTATCAAAAATGTTAACTTGTAAGTGTCAAATCCCAATGTGTGGGCCTCCCGGTGCCATGTAGATCTCGAAATGCGCCTTCCAATAGCATCATTCCATAGAGCACTCTGCTCTAAATAATTGGAACGGTTTTGTTAAAAAGTAATAAAAACTTCCGATTTCGAAACATTTTTGATTTTTCGCTAGAAATTCTAAAAGGATATAATAAAATGGGAGTTTTTCTATTTGATACTATTAAAAATATACCCTCTTATTAAATTATGACCTAAAATATTTATTATTATATCATGGGACTTCAAAAATTAAAATTTCAATACTTGGGCCAACTGAAATGGGAAGGGGCTCGTAGAAGTAGATGAAACATGATAAGTAGATAGCTAAAAATAAAGCAAAAATTATACAAATTTGTCAAAAAAGTATCTAAATTCATAACAAATCTATTTATTTATAAATTGTCGCATATTTTATTACTTAACAAAGTTACTCTGAAGGTCTATATCCGAATATGCATTGTTTTAAAAGATAGAAATAAAAAAAATCGAAAAACGTAGCAAACAGCATTAATTTTTATGAACAAATAGGCATAGCAACTGATTAACAATAACTATAAAATGTTTAGGGACTCATTTAAAAGATCGTTTAATCCTCTATAAAAATGTCCTTAATGTTTATTTTCATATCTTAAATTGTTTCTAAAATATTTTAGTTTTTTAGTTGGAAAATCAAGAAGCTGTAACAGAAAAACATTTTTTCGGTAATTATGGTTGTTTAGTAGTTTCTGGAAAAAAAGCAAAGTTGTGAATTTGTTTATAACAAATTGTTACGTTAATAAACAATTGAATTTGTAAAAAAAAATTTCTTCGCTACTACGTAGAGGAATTTCAATTATGAGTTGAAAAAATTCTTGACTAATTATTTGAACATTTCAAATATGGAAAAAAAGGTTATAAACAGTTAAAAATTGTTATTTTTAAATCATGATATTCTCAAAACAACAAAATTGTTAAAAAAGATTTTTTTTACAATATGAAATTAGTTCATTTGTTTAAAAAAAAACATATAAACAAATGACGGAAAAATTATTTTCCAAAGTTAATTACTGTCTTTCATTAATTCAAAAACGGTAATAGACAGTAAATTTAAAAAAGTCACAATACTTAATTTTTTGTTAAAAAAAATTATAATAAACAAATTATTAAATTTTTTCAATTTCTATGCCGTGATCTTGTGTTAATACCTTAAGTGACTAGCTTTTGACTCGCGCACATCCTGAAAATTACGCGCGGGACCTACTTTCAGCGTCAAACTAAAATTATTAATAATGTAGATAGAGATCCGGGAGTCAAGAGTTTTTTATCGGAAATTTCCTCTCCTTTAAGAATCCTCATTTTTAATTTCTTAAATATTTGTAGTTCATAAGATATAGACGAAAAACAAAATGCCTCTTTTTTTCATCTTAATTTGTAATTTTGCAATGTTTTATGTGCTGATAAATTCTTTCGATAATTTTTTCTAGACAAAATTCCGAATCCAATGAGCTGTCACACATATTTTTAGGAGATTTATCCCTATTTTTCACGAATTTCAACTTGTCGACTAGACTATACGATGCATTTCAATGGAAACTACAGTAGAAACGGTGAAGCTTTTCCATCACGTGACTTAGTTGACGATATTATTCAACATATGCTGTGTTGGTACTGTCTTCTTCTAATAACAGAAAAAGAGCGAAACTCAATACAAGCGTTTGTCGTATTGTTTTGATTAAGATGCATATGGTTGATGTCGTATCAGTCACGTGATGGAAAATTCTCAGCGTTTCTACCGTACCCACCTTGAATAATTGGAATGGAATACCTTTACAACTCCATATAAATTCATAATTATTCAGTGTGAATAGTTTTCGTTGAAATGGTTTTTATTAATTTAAAGAGTTTTGTTATTTAAAATTTGAATGTTTGTTGTGATAAATTCCATTCAAAAAATGAATAATGAACTGAACCCATCGGCGTACAAGCTCAAAAGTATAAAGATTAATGTATTCAAGTATACAAATTTTTAAAGATAATCAAAACAAATATTTCCAATTAGCTATTCGAGTAGATAATTTTGACAATGAAAAGTTAAACGATTTACAGTTGTTAACAGATGATTATGCAATGACAGATTAAAAAATCAGGCAAAAACATAATCAATACATTTTTATTCGGGAGTTCGTATTCGGATAAATTCTTGTTTATTGAAGACTTTTTCTATTTACTCATTGAAAATGATCTGATAGTATTAGGAATCAATTTTATTTTGACCGTACTCAAGGAGGAGTCATTAGGTACTATTTTTAATATTCATCCTACCCTATCAAATAAATATTCTAAGCTTCATAAAGTATAAAGATTGATGCACGTCATACATTTTTTATCTTTAAATGTAATTCAGCAAAGGAGATTTATTGTATTGATAGGTATAAATTATTAAATATAATTAAGTATAACAATATTATAATCTTATACCTTTTAATATAATAAATCCCCTATCTCGAATTAGATTTGAAGATAAAAAATTATGACGTACATCAATCTTTATCATGTTCATTCTGTACTTTTTTCACTAATCCAAGGTCATTAAAAGTGGCTGTAGATCTTTGGGTGGGAGTATAACATCTGCGCATGTTACCCCTAATAGCAAAAGATCCACGGGTATGACGTTAATCTGAGAGATGACAACTGAGAGATGGTACAAGATATATGACAGCTAACAGATAATACATAACAGAAGACTCAGAATAAATGTTAGATGACAAATAATACATGACAGATGACACAGAACAAATGACGGATGACACAGAATACATGACAGCTGACAGATGAAACAGAACAAATGTTAGATGACACATGACAAATGACACAGATCACGTGACAAATTAGATTACAGATGGCGACACTTCCGTCTGCGCTTGTTAAGCCCATCACCCAATGATCTACGTGCATAGTCCTTTTCCGTCTGCGCATTTTACTCCTAATAGCCAAATTTCTACGGGTATGACGTCACAGCTTGAGAGATAATAACTGACAGCATACTGACAGATGTCACAGAACAAATGCTAGATGACAGAGAACATATGACAGATGACGGATACTACATGACGATGATACAGAACACATGGCAGCTGACAGATCATACATGACAGTGGATACAGAACAAATGTTATATGAGCCATTTCCGTCGGCGCTAGTTACGCTCACCACCCAAAGATCTACGGGTATGACGTCACAGCCGCTTTCAATAACCTTAGGTTAGTAAAAAAATTGCAGAATGAACATTAGCGATTTCAAAATGTTATTTTACATAATGAATGGTCCCAAACCCGTGCTGTCTATTTAGTTCAGTCTGGCAAGAATGAATGTTCATTCAATTCAACTTGACAGACTATTAATGTCTTTCAAATTTGTGTTTTGAATATTTCTAATAATTTATTCTTGCTAGAATATCTGCGTCTGTGGTGTGAATTTCTCTCTCTATGTACTACAGCATGAAAAAGTACCGGGGAGCACAAAATATGAATTATTAATCCAAATTTATTGAGTTTCCTCCAAAGTAGGCCACAAAAAACAATGACGAATAGCAGATACTTAATTTTGAAAACTATGTGGTAAAAATGATTCGTTAATCTTAGATATAAATTTTAAGTTGATTAGCGTTCAAAAAGTGTTTTTGCTTCTCAAATTTAAAATAGTTTATCTGTGACCAATATAATAATTTTCGGTATATAGATAGTCCGGGAGCCAGTAGCAGATTTTTGCGACCAATTTCCTCTCGGCCGATTCGTGAAATACTTTAAACAGTCATGTTATGAAGCCTCGTGAACGACACCTGTCAAATCACGTAAAAAACGATTTTCATGATTTCCTCCCGGCTGAAAATGTGTCAGTTAATAGTTGACATAATACGGAATGAAAAAAAACGTCAGCTGGCTGTAGTGCGGTGTCAGCTGCTCATACTAACATGAAAAAAGAATTTAAGCGATTTTCTCCCGGTTTTAATTTTGTGAGATGATAGTATGCATGATACTTTGAATGAAACAAAGTAAGCTGGGAATATGTCAGTTAAAAACCCGTCGAACACGAGGCTTCATAACATAACTGTCTAAAGAATTTCACGAATTATCGGCCTAGGGGAAAAGGCCGACATGTTACTGGCTCCCGGACTATAACGTATATCAGACCTATAAATAACTGATTCAATTTTAAATTTATCAAAAACAAAAATATTATTATATTCCACAGAGTAAGGGTTGAAACAGTAAATTTCATTATTAATTTTTGTGCAAGATCAACGTACGTACTCCCGCATAAAATTGTTTGAACATCTTACACATTTGGGAATCTTCGCTAATACTTAATCCTCTTCTTCTTGACGTTATTGTACCTAAAAATTGGATTATAATAATATTGATCCAGCTATAAATGCGAACATTTAAAATAAAAACTAAGTGAATAAAGTAATTTATTTAAACAGTTATCACACTAGTAGACCCTTGTCAGTACGTTAATGTTACACATTTTTAATTGTAATTTATTTCATCTATATTTAAGAATGTTTTTGCTTTTATCATTTATATTTGTAATTTTATCTGTAGGTGTTTATCTAATCATAATTATTTGTACATCTTGTTAGTATTAATTATGTAGTATAAAATTTTTATGGTAATGGTGGTTTCCAAATATTCATTATCAGTTGTTTCTAGTATGCACTGGACAATTCTGGATATCTTGTGATGTGATTCTTCAAACATCAGCGATGGGTGACGAGAAAAACAAGTATTTTAGTGATAAAGTTTCATTTATTGCTTTCATTTATGAAATAAATCGTTCAAATATATTTAATCAAAAATTGTTTTTTGTTAGAAAAATATATTTTTGATGTTTCGGCACAATTTTGGCATTTATCAAACTAGGTATCATCATTTCTCTGCTACCTTACATCGAATGTTTTACGAGATATGACCAGTTTTATTATAAATGTAATTAAGAGCTCATACGAAACAGTAGGATTTCATAGACAGATACTAGGAAGATCAGAAGAATTTCTAATGAAAAAAGGCATAAAACAAGGAGTTTAAGTCCGTTACTATTTATTTTGATCATGGATAAGATGATTAAGAGTTAAAGAAAAAGAAAGATAACTAGATACAATAATAGGATACAAAAATTTAGAAGCAGTTAGTCTCAGAAATTTTTATATGCAGATGGCATAGTATTAATTGCAAATTAAAGAAATGAAATGCAGGCATTAGTAAATATATGCATTATTGAGGGTGAAAGAATGAAAATGGAAATAAACATGACGAAAGTTATGATAATAAATAAATAAAGATGACCAAAAAAGTAAAGAACTAAAATGCAAAGAAAACATTCTGGAAAGAGTATCAGCACATGAATATCTAGGCACGATCATCACCGAAGACGGGAAAATAGACGCACAATTAACAAATAGAGCCATAAATCATCAAGATTATATTATACATTAAATAAAACGATCCTAGGTCACAAACACTTTTTCCGCCTACCTCTATCCAAAGTATACATTTCCTTGCCTCATTGTAGGGAGCAAAGTCGTACTTTTCCTCCCTAGGGAGGAAAAGTAAAAGTGACGTTATCAATGAAATAATTTTTGCAATTTCGAGACTAAAGTGTTCACTTTAGTCTCACATGTTAGAAACTATGTTAGACCCAAGTGTGATGATCCCGAAAAGACAGTATCGTAAAAAGACATTATCAAAGGGAAAAGAGATTGAATTGTGTAAATAATAATTTCAATGTTAATAGCGGGCGTCGAACTGTTAAGGTCAGGCGAACATACGGAAAGCACGTTTCTATTAAATGTAAATATCACAATTACTTGATATGCGGAAGGTCATACCTACGGGTAACTGACATGCTTCCTATAAATGGAAAGTGTCGATAACTTTCATGGTGATTCATTATTATTATATTGAATAGTTTAAATGTATGTACAGTGTATTTATAATCTGTCTTAATAATTCTCAATTATATTTATCCCAGTAAGTTTTTAAATGATGTTATTTATTCAACCCTTAAAGAATGGTTACGAGGTAAGTGTTTCTCAAAGATAAATGGTTTTATAGTTAAAGTAGTCTATACGAGGGGCACTTACTAAGTAACCACCACATATAAAGGATATAAAGGAACAGTTAAAATCCTAAGGGATTTGAAGTAAAAATAAAAACGTACACCCCCGATGCCTAGCCAAGCATTTTAAAAGGCCATCCTCGTTGCCCAGCCAAGATTCATAAAAGTCCATCCTCGATGCCCAGCCAAGTTTCGTAAAATAAATAGTATTTATTAATTTTGTTTGTTAGTTTCATAAATAAATTATGGAAAATGTCTTGTTATTTGAGGCAGGCGGAAAAATCATATGTATAACATGAGTGTAAAGTGCCTTTTCATCCCTCGAATGATTACTTCATCCTCGGGAGGAAAAGTAGCACTTTCCTCCCTTGTTACACAAATAGCTATTCATCCTCTGTGGTCACTATAATACAGCACGGTGCGAGATCTGCGACTGAATCAGTTTCGTAAATCCAAGATTTAATAAAAACATAGACGCCTGTGACAATAACTGTCATCTGCTGTTGTCAAATTAATTATTTACGAAATCCGCTAGATGTTACGTGTGAATAAGACCGTGGTGTGAATATTAATGTTAATAATAATCAAGAATGGTTAGTGATAGCGATGTGGATATCAGGAACACTCCTCCGGAGCTGCGAGAATTGGCAACTACGGCCACGTTGGATTGACTCCCCCAGAAATCACGAATTTTATACGAAAAACGATACACATTCAAAACTTCTCAGAAAATATTCTGGCGTATTTTGCTAGT
The DNA here is from genome assembly GCA_963921935.1 of Galeruca laticollis. NCBI lineage: Eukaryota > Metazoa > Arthropoda > Insecta > Coleoptera > Chrysomelidae > Galeruca > Galeruca laticollis. The sequence continues at coordinate 101,841,834 of OY998180.1, read as the reverse complement.
AAAGCTGGCAGTAATTATAAGTCATCAACGCTATGGTCACATTAGCCATTAAGCAAAACGTTAACTTATCCAAATTTCCGAAACTTTTGCATTTTTGATAAAACAAAGCGTTGGGTACAAACCGAAATAATCTAGAGTTTTTAGTCGAGATGAAATAAACAGATTTCTTCGGGATACCCCATATGAAACTTATCTTTTGTGCAAGGTAAAATGTTTATTTATTTTGCTGATGTATATGTCGGCGTCAATCAGTGAAATCCGTCATTCCCTGAAATGCCTAGTCATTTCACGTATTGCCGGCAAACAGCGTAACTCAACTTTTGAAACACCGTTTGCCTAGCAGTGTAGACATTCCCTGTAATGACGAAATTATTTCAGTCAAACGCTGTAACTAGCTAAATGATTTAAGTTACCCTGTTTGCCGGGTTCAGTCGAACGCTGCTAATTGTTGTGTTGTGTTATTTTTGTGAAAACTGAAATGTCGATGAATTCAAAGTTGTTTTTTAAGAAGTTTGATGGCTATTACTCCAATCGAAACAAGAAAAAACTTTGGAACATTGCGGAATTGACGGAGGTAAGTAAATTCATTAGGATATCAAACAAAACCTCAAATTACTGCAACCTGCAAAATCACTTGAAATTCGCACACTGTTCAACGCGATTTTATATTCATTTGCTTGGGGAAAGAGTGATTTTATTGTGTGTTTTTGTATTGGTTTTTGAGGTTGCAGAAATTCTGCAGGCAAAACAAACTTCTGGGAAAAAAACGGGAAGACAGTATCACCTTTTATCTTTATATGACGTGTTGGAAGTGGCAGAAGAAAAAATAGTAATTAAAAAAGGCAAACATGAAGAAGGAAAGTATGTTTCCGTGGTTCCTTATGAAAAAATATTTGATGTTGTTTATGAAGCACACATTAATGTTGGTCATGGCGGTCGGGATAAAATAATGAACATTTTAAAAACAAAATATGACATTGGAAGATATGCAATAGAAACATTGCTCGAAACATGTGAATTTTGCTAAAAGAAAAGGAACAAGTGTCATGCAAATCTGAACGTAAAACCTATTATTTCAACAAACTTCAACTCTAGAGGACAAGTGGACCTTATGGATTTTCAATCCTGCCCAGACAATGAGTACCGTTGATTGCTTAATTATCAAGATCACCTAACAAATTTTTTATTTTTACGTCCTCTTAAAACAGGTAGGTAGCAAACGAATTGCTGAAAATATTTTTGGGAATTGGTACAGCTGGTATACTTCAACGCGACAATGTTCGAGAATTCACAGCATCTGTGATATCGGAAATGGTAAACATTCTTCAAGGTCGATCATGGCATCCACAATCGCAGGGAAGCATAGAGAGAATCAATCAAGATGGGGAAAATATGCTTAGAGCATGGATGTACGACCATAGTTAAAAAAACTGGTCACTGGGCTGTTATTTCGTACAGTTTCAGAAGAATAGTTCCTACCACAAAGTAACTGGACGTTCACAATACAAAAGCATTATTTGAAGTTGACTCTACAGCTGGATTTTCTCCTACGAATCTACCTAAAGACTTACTGAATAAAGTGGAAAATGAAGATGACTTGCGTATGTTAGAAGAAGAACATATGGAAAATGAAAACCTGCAAGAAGAGTTACAATCTGATGAAATAGTAGAACCACGTGGCATGTAGGAAATGGTCGACGGTTACAAGGATGTTGTCGAGGATATTGTTGACTCGGGTGCTGAAGATCAAGATAAAATAGACACATTGATGACCAAGGAAAATACAGAAAAAATATTTAGTCAAGAAGAAATTACGTTATACATTACATGCCCTAAAGATGGAGGTAAATGTATATTAGGTCAAAATACATCAATAATTGAAGAAAACAGATATGATGCAAGCCGGCGCCAAAACTGAGCAGCAGAAAAAAATGCTTACAGATGCGGCCAGGAAACTTCCACCAATAAATATAGGCTCGTGCGTTCTTTTGCCTATTGATAAAATTGATAGAGGTCCTTCTGAGATGCAAAATTTGTTGTGTGGTGTGACGGATTACAAAAATGGATTCTATCAAGTCGGATGTGTAGCTGGTCGAATAAAATCATGATTTAACCGACCTGATCTAATGGAAACCAAAGAGGCATTTCTTCAAGTAGATGACATTCCTGAAAAGTTTATATCAGTACGAGAAGCTGTGCAGTCACTATCACTTTCCGGAGGTCAAGGATACTTTAAGTGTTCATGTAAACCAGCGAAAAAACAATGTTTGTCAAACAGATATGTGTTTGTGTAAAAAAAAAGTTTTTTGTAATTCAAGGTGTCTTAGAAGCGCACCTTGCGCTAATAAATAATAAAGCATATTATTATATTTTTGTAGGTAGGCTAGCTATTATTTTGTTTTATTTCTATTTGTTCGTTCTATGATTTTTTTATGGTATGTATACTTAAGATAGGCGAATGAAATCTCAGAATCATATTTTATTTTTTGTTATTTGTCTAAACATTTGTCCTGATATAATACATACTGACAATAAATGATTTTATGTTTACAATTTAGTATTTAATAACTTTTCATGCACTACTGGCACTGTCCTAATTACAATGATTGACTAAACCCGGCAAACAGGGTAGCTTAAATAATTTAGCTAGTTATAGCGTTTGACTGAAATAATTCCGTCATTACAGGGAAAGCCTGAAACTATTGGGCAAAAGGTGTACCAAAAGTTGAGTTACGCTGTTTGCCGGCAATACGTGAAATGACTAGGCATTTCAGGAAATGACGGATTTCATTGATTGACGCCGACATATACATTGTTATATCATTACGGCTTTGTTTAACTATTAGTATTTCTGGGGCTTGTCGAAGAGACGAACTACGTAAAATAACAACCAAAAATATTGTTGATTAAGGCGACATGCTTATAATAACCATTCCAGACTCAAAAAATTGTAAAAGGCGAGTTTTTACAGTTAAAGACAAACTTTGCGACGGGGTGATTCCTTTAAAAATATTTCGGCAGTACGCCAACTTTTGTCCGAAACATTGTAATCATGATATATTTTTTGTCAATTCTAAATTAGGAAAATATACAGTGCAAGTGGTTGGGGTGCATACATTTGCGAAGATACTTAACTTGATTGCAAAATACTTAAAATTACCAAACGAACTAGAGTAGACCGGGCATTGTTATCAGCGCACACCTGCAACACTTTCGGTCAATTCCAGCACAGATATTCTGTTATTAAAACAGAACGGAGGATGGAAATCCTCAACAGTCGCCGAGGGATACATTTTGAAGATTACATTCCCAATAAAATGAACGTTTCAAAAAGCATTGTAAAAGATAAACGACTCCAAGAGAGAAGTTTTGTAAATAGTGCTGCTGGAGCACCTGTATCTGAAGTTGTATCAACAAGTATACCCAAAATCAAAACTTGCTTCTTGCTTCTTCTTCAACAGCAGAAATTATATCAATAATTGCACAAACTATACGTTCAATATTCATCTTCGAGATTGATTTTTGTAGTTGTAATTAAAATAAAGGGTTGTTACAATTCAAATCAGACTGCATTTTGTTTAAATGTATTAACATTATATTCGAGTCTGCAGTTCGAAGAGTGGGACATTAATCCAAGAAAGGGGTAACGCTCTAATGTTAAATTTACACAAATTCCTACCTGGACAAAAAATTGGGTTCGCCCAACTCGGTCCAAAATTGCGAACTTGGCAAAAAACTGGCAAAGTCGCGAAAAGCGGTTTTTTGTAAATATGGCGGAAACTATAAGTCCTATCACAAAAATGTTAAATAAGAATATTGCAGGTATTAAAAAGACCTATTTTTGGTTTTATAATAAATGTTGATTCAATATTTTTCCAGATATTTTGAAAAAACCGCTAAAATACGGCGTACTCAGATCTCTATAAGTTTAAAGTTTTTTCAGTTCATATTAACTGAAAGTATAGCCAATTAGTAACCAAAAAAGAGAAATTTCAACAATATACAGGTTTTCATTATTTTTTGATATACAGCGGTTTTTCACAAAAAAATCGCCTTCGAAAGTCGGCTCGCTGTTCTTGGGGGATGATCGTAGAGTAGCGTAATAGGGCTCATTTTTTTCGTAAAAAGTTGTACTATAATGTTATTGAAGCACTGATGAGCATTTTGTGCGATAAAGAATCAGACGCATCAGCGAGCAACCTAGAAAAACCATTTATTGCTGCTAGTAAAGAGATTGGAGTCAGAAAGCAATTAAGGATAAAAATGTATTGTTTTTAAATGTCCATTAAAACTGTATAAAGTGTTAGGAAAATTCTGAGGGCACATATGTTTTATCATCAATGTGTTAGAAAGACGCAAAATACATATAAATTCAGTGTATTATGTTTTTTCACTAACAGGATAACATAACATGCGAAATAAGTCGTATTTTAATTTGTATCATGATAATATGTGTCTCAATAATAAACCGCCTGTAATTCCTACGCCCCTGATAAAACGATTTCGTCTACAGCCGTAATTCTTGTATTTTTATCTATCCCCTCTCAATTCTCAATGTACACGTTGAAAGTGTGCCCATAATATAACATGCGAAATAAGTCGTATTTTAATTTGTATTATAATAATATGTGTTTACAAATATCTCGATAATAAGGCGCCTGTAATTCCTACGCTCCTGATAAAACGATTTCGTTTACGGCCGTAATTCTTCTATTTTTATCAATTCCCTCTCTTCATTTTCAATATATACGTTGGAAGTGTAAGTACCCTTATAATATTCCTTTTTATTTCTAACAGAAACTATTCTTTATTAAATTTCAACGTAAAACGATAATCCTCTCATAGTCAACGGGAAAATATAATGGTCACATGGCATTACCAGTGTGTTATAGAAAGACAATAGTGAGGTAGTCAATCAAAAGTTAGCGTAGATTACTATGCCAGACAAATACGAATCGCGCGTGCGCCTCTTGAGGATGTTTAACTGTACATCTGGGTACTTCCCTAAACGTTTGTTTGCGAAGGAGTAGCGATCTTTTGTAAATCTCATAAAATGAGTATGCAGATACACCATAAAGTGCAAATTGTAAAATGGTACTATCAGGGTAATTCATATCGAGAAATAGCAGAAAATTTGTTTATTGTGGAATTCGAAAATGCCCAACCAATTAGCAAGAAACAAGTGAGAACGGTTATAAAAAATTTTGAAGAGCATGGGAGTGTCAATCCAACAAAACATGGACCGCGTACACAAAATCGTCAAACCCAACCCGAAAAAGAAGAAAGCGATATTTTAATGGAGGAAAATAATCGTCCACTCATTTAGCAAAGGATTTTGATGTTGATCCGAAAACGATTCGGACTGTATTAAAAAAAATGGTTATCGTAGTTTTAAACTGAAAAAGAGCCATGAAATATTTCCAGATGATCAATTTCTTAGAATGGAATTTTGTGAAGTAGTTTTGGAAAAAATACAATTGGACGCAAACTTTTCGAAAAATATTTTGTTCACAGATGAATCGACTTTTCCCATACACTGTGCACATAATTCATCCGTTATGCGATATTGGTCCAGGACAAATCTATACAAATACTACAATAGTAGAACTCAATATCCCCAAAAGTTAAATGTTTGGGCTGGAATATTAGGTGAACATTTAATTGGACCATTTTTTATTGACGGTGATTTAACTGGACAAAAATATTTGGACATGCTGGGAAATCAAATTACTCCTGTCCTTATACAATTAGGTGTCAACTTCAATGATATTTGGTACCAATATGACGGTTGTTCATCACATAATTATCGACTAGCAATACATTTTTTAAATACACAATTTCCCAATCGGATAATCTCCACGAATGGTAACATTAGATAGCCTGTTAGATCTCCAGATTTGGCACCCAACGATTTCTTTTTCTGGGGTTATGTGAAATCGAGAATTTATGGATTCCAATAAAATAGAGCCACTTCTCTAAATGAACTTAGAGAACAAATTTTACAAGTTTGTATGGAAATAACACCTCAAATACTCATACATGTTCATCAAAAATTTTATAACCGGCTCGGTTACTGTTTGGCTCAAAACGGGAGTTTATTCGAACATTTGATTTAAGTTCATTGAAGAATTAAGAAGTTTTATTTTTATTTTTTAATTTATTACCAATCAGAATATATTACTTTTATTTAAAAATAGTAGGTACTTTCATTAGAATTTGATGTTGTTTAAGTTTATTATCATAGCGTTTTTTAATTTGTACTGTTTGTGTTTACACAGAGAATCCGTTTCTCATTTGCAAACAAACGAAAAAGACACTAAATTTTTTTTTACTAATACATTCAAACACCAGATGTTCAGAGACAAATTTCACGTTGCCAAATCTGAAAAAAAGTAATGGTTTTAACCGCTTTCAAACAGAAAACTAGAACAATTTCCAGCATTACAATAAAATGTTCAACGAATAGATGGGATTAATTATATCTTGATCTGTTACCACCTCTTGAATTATAATAATTAAAAGCTTCTTATAACTTGTTCTCATGTTAGAACAATGTATTTTACAATTAATATAAATATACAATGAAAATTGGCAACACTTTTTCTGTTATCTAGTTCGTATGTAAACAGAATTTGTAACACATTGACGTTATGGATACGCCTCTCGAAAGCGGTTCCTACCGGACGTTTTCCACTTTGTGATATCCTGTTAGCTAAACAGAATAATACACTGAATTTATATGTATTTTGTCTCTTTCTAACACATTGACGATCATACATATGTGCCCTCAGAATTTTCCTAACACTGTACATACTAGACCCTCTCACGTTAAAAAAGAAAAGCAATAGCATTTAGACACATTAAAATAAACAAGAAATAAAAGGAAACTCGTAATTTTTAATTCAGTTCGTTATGCTTTTGTATGCAACGGATGCAACAACGGACACTCATAAATGACCAATTCTATGGTCCGACCAGTACACGCACGACTGCTGTTGCGAAAGGACCTATACTAGAAGTTCATACATTGCGTCCAGATGCACTCGGGCGTTTCACAATTCGCGCGTAAGTCGCGATCAAAATAAATCGCGCGAGGCGAGATACTAGAAGCTTCTATGGTCCTACCAATACAATGTACACTAGAGGTCTAAAACTATCGATAGCCCTATCGATAGTTCTGACTATCGAATAATATCGATAGTTTTTATAACTATCGTTAGTTTCCGATATTTTTATAACCGTTTTATTTTTCGCTCCTGAATGAAGCTGTTTCTCTGAAGGTGAAGCCACGCCGCGATGCCACACTCATATTTCTCCGTATATAGGGATCGAGACGGAACTATAGAGGCAGCACTTATGCCGAAAGTAGAGCGCCCTGGTGTTAAATAAGAAAAACATTGTGATGTAAACAGTATAATAAACAACCTACAAAATGCAAAAAATGAATAGATCTTTTTATTTTCATTGCCAGGAAAAATTGTTGATATGTAAGATGGGTGTAGAGGATTATCTTATTTTTGATTATTGACAAAATGAGCGCTGCAAATTCTAGTATTTTTATTTGATTCCCAATCCTCCCGATATTTTCTGAAATGTAATTAAAAAACTTGAAGTGATTCGTTTTGTACAAATGTTTACTTTCTTCCCCTTAATAGTATTTAATTATTTGAACTTATTATATAATATGAAAGTCAGCACATAACTAGTTTATTATTTTATATAATCAATGAAATCGTACAGAAAACAAAATTTTATTTTCTCGATAATAATCTTTTATTTATGTATAAAAAAATTTAGAACTTTTCTAATAGCTGCCAATTGTAGTATCATACTGATTATACACAAAATAATAGTTAATAAAATGTTTTAATTAGAACATTTTAATTACATATGGGTTTTTACTGCATTTATCCATTTTTGACGTTTTAAGGTTATCCACGCAGTGTTCAATGGACTTTCGGGGAAACTATAAAATTTCAACTGCGTAGTATTTTTATACAGCATATTTGAACAGCCATGAATACAGGAAGATACTTTTGATGACGATATCACAAACATTTAATATCAGTTTTAAAAAATGAACATTTAAAAACGCTGATTATACAAAACTACTATAATACTAATAGTGTTTACCACGTGTTTACATCACATTGTGTTTTTTCACGACAGATGGCATAAACGTCATCTTTCTCGGTCCTTATAATGGTTATCTATGCTCACATCCTGTCAAATCATAGATGACATTTATAAATGGCGCATACTTTCAAATTTTTATGCCTTGTTTTGAAATGTAGTGTCCAAATGTGGCGACTCTGCGTTTGCTCGGCTGCGCGATTGCGTTCTTCCCACACACTCACAGTTGACTTGACTTGTCTGGTTGTCTGTTTATATAAATAAAAATTGTCGTGCTTGGTCGGTGTGTTTTACAGTTCAGTTAATCCTTAAGTTAGATTGTTCGAAATTAAAAATGGATAAATTCGTTATTCGATCTGCTGGGTCTACGACAAAAAGAATTAAAGGTAAGTTTTCATAAAAGCGTCTACCGAAATTAGCTTTGCATCCCCGTGAAAATTATTTGTTTGATCTTATAAAATTTTCACAAACAATGATAAACAATGGTATTTTTGATTTTCAGTTTGTAAATCTATTATGATGAGTCGCATATTATTCAAATTCATTCATGGTTGTTCACGGCTAGTTGTGATCTTGAAAACTATACAATACCAAACAAATAATTTATTTTTTATGGGGTTAGTATTTGTTTAGAATCATGCATATTTTTCAGGATCAAATTCACATTCACAAGCGTCTCAGAAAACGAAGTCGTCGTCAGTATTTGTTTAGAATCATGCATATTTTTCAGAATCAAATTCACATTCACAAGAGCCTCAGAAAACAAAGTCGTCGTCTGAATGTGACACTGATGATTCTGCATCTCTAAACTACGATGAAACCAATCGAATTGAAGTTGATACTGCCGGTGCGGATGCTGATACTTTAACCAATAAATCACAAATTAAAAGAAAAAATACTCCATTGTTTGAAAGTATTTCAAAAAATCAACTGATCGAAAATTCGCAAAATGCAATACTTGTGGGAAATATTACAAGACTAGTGGCAATACAAGTAATTTAAGCGACCATTTAAAAATATTTCATCCAATATGGAGTGAAAGCATTGGTGAAAATCTAGACCTTGCTTCTGTTGATCCCAGCATTAGTGCTACTACTTCTACCTCTGCACGTTCGAGTGTTAGATCTATCAGTCCATTTTTTAAGCGAGATATGTATTATGATGATTCTTCCCAAAGGAAGAATCTTTTGGACAGAGCAGTTCTGGACATGATAACTTCCGATTTTCAACCTTTTACAATTGTTAGTGATGCAGGATTCAACAAGTTGGTTTCTTTGTTGGATCCCAGATATAAACTGCCAAGTCCCTATATATTGGGTAATATACTCAAAGAAGTGTATTTAGAAGAATATTCAAAATTACGAAATGAATTACGTGATGTTGACTTAGTAGCAATAACTACAGATTCATGGACATCTATTGCGATTGAATCATATATTACAGTCACCTGTCACTATGTGGATGAATATTTTAATTTAAAATCACGTGTTTTGTCCACAAAGGCTTTAACAAATGGGGTAAATCATGCGTCAGAAAATCTTGCAGACATTATGAAAGATATATTTGAAGAATGGCAGATAAGTGCCAAAATTATCTACATAGTAACGGATAACGCAGCCAATATGATTAAAATGTGTAGTTTCCTGAAGATCAAACATTTACGCTGTTATGCACACACTCTTAATTTGGTAGTGCAGGACAACCTGAAGCTGGTTCATGAAAAAAGCAAAAAATATTGTGACGTTTTTCAAAAGTAGTCCATTGGCAATGGACATATTTTTAAAGGAACAGAATATCAGAGAGCCTCTCAAGCTTATTCAAGATGTCCAGACCCGTTGGAACAGTACATTCTTCATGATTCAAAGGATACTACAAACCAGTGATGCTCTAGGTCGTACTCTACTGAAATTGCGGAAGGCTCCTCAACCTCTCACAGTTGATGAACTGACAATTTTGGGAGATATTGAGAAAGTCCTAAGTTGTTTTCAAGAGGCAACAAAAAATCTCAGGTATAGCTTCAAATAATTAAAATATGTGATTCATGAAAATTTATATGTGTCCATTTACAAAAAAAATTTATTCTTGCAGGGAATGCCTATGTGACAATATCACTAATAATACCAATAACTTTTGGTATTCAAAATTTCCTGAACCAATGTTTGGCTAATTTGGCAACAGAAGGAGGAAAAACTTTTTGTAGGAATCTGGCATCTGTCGAGAAAAGATTGGTCCCTAATGAAATGGGATCAGCACCTAGACTTGGAACAATTTTGGATCCACGTTTCAAAAAAGAAGGCTTACGAAGTGCAGAAAATGCCACAGCAGCGGCTGTACTTCTTGAGAATGATATGCATAATCTTTCTCAAAGAAGCCGAAGGGATGAAAATGCTGGGAACTCGTCATCTGAACCAGTAAACTTGGACTTGAGAACTTCAACTGCATACAGCAATGTGAGCAGCTCGAGCTTAGCCTTTTTTGGATTTTTGCAGCAAAGATTAGAGGAAAAAGTGAAATCAGTGACAGCAGATATAATCATCACCAAACGAGAATACTTAGAAAGGCAAAATGCTCCAGATAACACCAATCCTCTTGCATTTTGGAAGGTATTGACAAAATGTAAAGTAAATAAAAGTAGGAGTATTTGATAATTTATTTTTTGTGTTATAAATAAAAGGGAACGAATTGTATCCGTTAAATTTGTTAGCAAAAAAATATTTCTGCGTTCCAGCTACCTCGGTGGACAGTGAGAGAATTTTTAGTTCTACGGGGCTAGTAATCTCCGACCGGCGATCGAGGCTGAAATCTGACAAGTTTTTGCATAAAAATAAATAACTGCTCTACCTTAATTTGTTCTATTATAAAAATATTTGTGTTTTTGAATAAAAATAAATAACCGATTTGCTTGAATTTGTTCTTTTTTTTTCAAATTCAATGTTCTGTATTAATTTTCTCTGACTATAAAAAACTATCGATACTTAAGTCGCTATATATCGATAGTACTAGCTATCGATAGTTTTAGACCTCTACTGTACACGACAGCTGTTGTGAACGTACGTATCATGTATCATTACAGTATCCCTACTCTACTTACCTCGAGTGAACTAGCGCGTAAAACACGTCATCAGAACGAAATTACAAATTTACTCGCGCGTAAAATGCATCATCTGGATAAGCTCTTAAGTTAATTTCAAGTGATGACACGAAAGATACTGTTTTAAAGACACTCGTTATACAGTCTGTGCCGAACGAACGAATAATACGCTTCATAGACAGAAAGGGAAAAGTTTTGGACGATCAATCGTATCAAAAAAATTATTTTACAATGAAAAAAAGTAACTAAATGAAAATAGAATATTTTTGCATTATTTTTTTTTTTCTAAATTCGTGAAAAATATATTTTTGTGTATTTTTTCAAGCTAACGCAAAATTAATTATAAAAGGCTTTTTGACATAGTCTCTAAGCTGAGATATTGATTATTTTGCGACCACGACCGATTTTAAGGGCACGAAATCAGTTTTCGAAGCGTTCGCTCGGCGCTTCCCACACCCCGCCACTAATTTACGCCGGATTCGCACTCTTCTCTTTAACACTCAATTACTAATTATCAATAAAATGATTACTAGTATTTTTTATTGAAAATATAGATGTTTATCCGTCAAGCATATCGCTAGAAAATAATAATTGCTCCCTCAGAAGGTCGTAGAGCACCTTTTCTTTTCAATTCGTGAAGAAATAGCAGCAATCAATAAATTGTCAGCCGAAGCATTTTTGTAAAATAGAAATTGAAAAAGTTATTTAAGAAAAGCATGTAAAAAAGTCATTGTTGTCCTTTTAAAACTATTAAATTCTATCATATTTTTCAATAACATTATAGTAACAACTGTTTAGAAAAAAATTACGTTACTCTACAATCATCCCCGAGCCGACTTTCGAAGGCGCCTTTGTTGTGAAAAATCGCTATTGGGATCTCTTGCTAAGCGATAGGCCACTACACAGCGTTAAAGTGAATTTCTCTAGATGTGTGATTAGATTGGATTATATGCTTGTTTATCATTTGTTTTATTTGTTTCGTGTGTTTTGGACACTGTTTTTCGTATTGTACATTGGTTTTTTAAGTGTTATGTTTAATTTAAGAAACGCTTTTTATATTTGTCAATAAAAATGTGCGACTGAAGTCGTCAATATTGCTCAGAACCACAATGCAAATTGATAAGAAATAAAGACGTACAATTAAGTGTCCATCGTTTTCCTGAAAGTAGAAAGTTTAGAGTAGAAATAAAAAATAAAAATGTAGAATTCGAAATGGCCGACGCAAGAAAAGCTTGGCAAAATAAATTAAGAATTGGAAAGCATATATTGAAATAGAAAAAGAATATAACATTGCAAGAAGTATGTTGACATTAAACTCCATATTTTTATTTGTAATTAACTATTTATTTAATTATAGGCGCAAATATGACCCGCATTTAATAGGGCTTCTCTTTCGTAAATACAAATGGAATTTTTAAAACCATCCAAATATTCCAAAACTTCTAGAAAACTTGACCTAAGTTCATTTATCGTACTAAAAAGTATAAATAATTAATCAATGTATCTAACTCATCTTAGAACAATTTGCAACAGCATAAAATAAATAAAAATTTTAAATTATAATTTTTAGTATATACTTAAAAAAGAACTTCCTACCTGTACGTTTAACAATACTAAGAAAAAATGAAATTGAGTAAGAATAATATTGTCTAAAAGAAGTATCTTAATTGTTTGAAAAAGAAAATATCATGCAAAAAAGGGTGTAAAACACATTAACATAACATAAACAAACAACTTTAAACACATCTACAGTAGTTAGGCCTAGACAGTTAGGTGGCGCTGCGATCTTAATCTCGGATCCCAATATCTCGGAAAAATTTCAATTTTTAAGATTTGTCCTTTTTTGGCTACTAATTTGTTATAATTTCACTTAATATGAACTATATAAACTTAAAACTTATCTAGATCTGAATTCCCCGTATTCTAGTGGTTTTTAAGAACATCTTGGTTTTATAATACCTAGAACTTTCTCATTTAACTTTTTGTGATGGGTGTTATGGTTTCCGAGATATTTACAAAAAACGATTTTCTGAACTTTGCGATTTTTTTTGCCAAGTTCGCCGTTTTGGACCTAGTTGGTCGAACCAGGAACATTTTTCAGAATTTCATTTCCTATACAACTCAATTGTTTTTTTTGTCCAGGTAGGAATTTGTGTAACTTCATCTACATGTTTGTTGGACTACGTAGCCGAGGCCAGCAAACAGGTGAGTGCTTACTTTCACAAAGGAATACAGAGGTCGACGAAAAAATGTAATATGCACCTCGGCGATAAACTGTCTCGCTAGCTTACTAGCCTCGGCTATCAATTTGCAAACTTGACCATAATAGACAGTTTTTCATCCTTAGAACATAAATAACTATTGTGATAGTTTTGAACGAATTCTAGACTTAGTTTTGTGTAGTTGGCAAGCTTGTTTGTCAATGCCCCAGAGGGACTTTTTTTTCATACAATGCTTGTTATGACTAATTTCGTATCAATAATAAATAATATTAATACTTGTTACAGTTTGTGTTTATTTTATTCTAAATTCTACAAAATCGACCGATATGAGTAACTATCGATACTGAGTAAGTATCGATACTGGGTAAGTATCGACACTTTACGAACGATACTGTCGCTATCGTTTCATCACTAGTTCCCAGTACTCGTCCAAAATTCTAAAATTCTAGGTAGAGAAACCGGACGACAACATTTTTCCTATTGTAGAAGATTTAAAATTAGTTAAGAATAATGGGCAGGTTAGGATACAGCAATCAGGATTTCATTTATTAATGTCATTATGATTATTTACATTTTTATTATTTATAGATATGTCAAACGGACACTATTTCGTAATAACATTGGATATATCGCTTAAGACACTCGGTATAAGATAGCAGAGCTCTATACTGAATAGCTCTAAATGTTTCAATCAATTTTCGATATAATTGAAAATAATAGGAGGCTCTAAAAATCAGATTTATTGGGCATATTTGTAAACCTCGTATGTCAAATTTTCAGATTCTAATTATTTCGAATTTCTCTAATACGTCTATTTGGAACTTCCAAAAACCGCCTTGTATCATGATGTTCTGTTCTAATGCCACAACCCAAGAATTTTTCGCGTTCTGATTTGTTTGTTATATTGTTTGGATACTTACCTAGATATTCAAATTGCTAAAATTATTCACATAATAAAATTTCTTTGACAAATAATAAAAAGAAACTTTGTTTAAATGTATTTTTTGCAGATTATACTAAACAATTTCGACTTAACACAATAACTTACGATTATTTGGAAAACGTTCATTTTTAGGAATCAAATTTATTACATTATATTCCGTCATTTCGTTATTTCAGCCGGGTACTTTCGAATAAATACGCATTTCTCATTTAAAATTAAAAACTTTCCAAGTTAATTAGACATAATTACCCACCACTAATATATGCTGTGAATGTTAATGGTCATGATTTGACTTTACCTTGAAACTTTTTTTGAAATAATAACAAAAGTGCACTAAAAAAATAATAGCGAGACACTGGGATTATACAACATGCTCTTATCACTAATTGACTATCTACAACGAAAAATAAATAAGCGAAATGAAAATTTCGAACACTGAACGGAACTTACTAGGGCGACATTCTTGGAGCCCAGTATTAATACTTCCTTCAGGACTTTTGTGACGATGATGGTGGCGTCGATGCGAATGTCGACGCTCCACTGGCACGTGGACGCCGATAAATACGCTATGCGCACGATGACCTAGCACACAAAGTGGAAATATTTGACTATTAATAGGTGGTTTGTTTGCTGCACAAATAATAGGCAACATTTTATTACACTTGCATTGTATTTCTGTCGCGAAATATTTGCGTACATTAGATTAAGGTTAAGGACAAAATTAGAAGGTTTACCACAAAAAATACACGTATAGTTGTATCTAGAGGTAATGCCTGTAAAGGAAATTTCAATAATTGAAAAACATGTACCGACTAAGCGAGGTAAGCGGCTGTATCTCGGAAACCGTGACCATAGAGATTTGGGGAAAATATTTACAATAAATGCGGCCCATAGAAATCAGTGGAAATTATTCGCAAGTTCGTAATATGGCCGCTTGGAGGCGTAACACAACTAGTAATTCGGAAAAGGGAGAGTTTCTCTACAATTTTTCAAGATTAGTTGCACTGAAAATGATCGCAAATGAATATCGTGTTTGCTATGAACATTTTTGGTCTCACTCTTTTGTATATTACTCTTCAAATAAAGTGGTGGGGACAAAGCTAACATTGATTTGGAAAAAATGCAATAACTCGGGAACTCAGTGTCATGTAGGCGGCTAAACGTCAATGCAAATAGTGAAAACCCCAAGTCTTTAACCGGAGACATTAATAAAAGAATAATACTTCAGTCTAAAACAAATTTATTTAGCTTCCCCGTGTAGAGATAGGCATTCTAGTGCCGCTTCAAATGCTCAAAGTGCCTGCCATCATTTTCCATACATTGTTCGAGCATTTCTTTTGTAGAAAAACTGTAGTTTCCTCTTCCGCGGTTGACAGGCCACGAATTGTATTCTGGATTCTAATCCTCATATTGTCTCTGGTCATAGGCCTAGTTTAGAAAACAATATCTTTTATTCGTCCCCACATTTAAAACTCTAGGCAGGTCAAGTCAAAATGTGAGGGTGGCCGTCCAGCTGCAAAAACATATTTTGCCTGGTTGCAAGCTTAGAGTAATAATAAACATAGAGGAGCTATTCATTCATAAACACGTTTATTTTTGCGGCCAACAATTCTAAACGCCAGTAGTGAAATAATGAATGAATTACAAAAAGTGGGGATGGTATTGTAGCTACATGGCCTCGATAATTTCGGCTGTTTTTCTGACAAACTTGGCACCGACGAACCATGATAATCCAAAAATGGCGCTCGTATAAACAAACCACGTTTGACATTATTCACTACAATACTATGACGTATTCGAAATGATCGTCGATCACAGTCTGACGATATTTGCATCTCTCTTTATATGGTAATTAAACAAGGACTGAACTACTAAATAGATTACTATTGACACATTAAACAGGTACTGAAATTTTGAGCAATGTTGCCACTTTTAGTTATAGCCATAAAGGTATCTAAGGATACAACAAATACTTGTTTACAATTTATTAAGAATATGCCTTTATTAAATAAAATTCAAGTATTATAAATTAATTTTAAAAATAGCAACTCAAATGCATAAATTAGTATGACTTTATTTTATTTTCATAACTTTTTTACACATTTTCAATTAAACTTATAATTTCATTTTTCCTGCAACTAAAGAGACTTTGTAAATATGTCGAAGCAGTGGAAGTGTCTGCAAGTGAGCTTAGAATGTGTCTCAATGTTTGGGGCAAGAAAATATCAAAACAAACATATCTATTTTATTTGTTAATCTGAGGTTGCAAGTGGCACATCCTCCAATAAAACGGGCAATTCATTTGTGAGAAACTTCAAAAAGAGATTACCAGTTAGGGCCTGATAAAAAATAGGGTCTCATAATTGAACCTCTTATTACACCATACCACACATCGATACTCCAACGTCCTTGATGTTGAACTTCTCGCATCCAGGGGGGCTCTCGACAGACCGGTAGTGAATATTATGTAGATTCACCCAACTGTCGCTATGGAAAGTACCCTCGTCAGTCCAAAGAATTTGGGATAAAAACTGAGGATTTTTATTGATCATACCTATAAGCCAATGGCAATAATCCAGTCTTCGATTACAATCCTGCTCATTCAAGGGTTGGTGCAGAACTATATGGTAAGGATGTAATCTAAACGTAAAAATAAACGGTTTTAAAGACTAAAACTAACTTTTCCGCATCTGTGGGATGCCCTGAATAATATTCTATCATAAAATTGTCACTTGTATACACTTCGGGGGATGTATCGTGCTAACAAACCGTAATTTCTCCAAAAGTAACCAAAAACGCAGTATATCTGGATTTATAGGACCCGCTGTACTCGCTATAGTCAGATGAAAATCAATAGGGTACATCTGTGAGACAAATTGAATGAGACACCCTGAAAAATATCCAATTATAAAATTGGCCACTTGTATACACTTCGGAGGCTGTATCGTACTAACAACCCGAAATTTCTCCAAAAAAGACAAAAAATGTGGCACTTCAGGTACCATAGCACCCGTTGTACTAGCTCTGGTGAGCTAAAAATCAATAAGGTCCATCTATAAGATGCCCTGAACAATATTCAATCATAAAATGGGTCACTTGTATACACACTGGAGGCTGTATCGTGCCTTAGAGTAATAATAGACATAGAGAGGGCTATTCATTCATAAACACGTTTATTTTTGCTGCCAACAATACTAAACGCCAGTAGTGAAATAATGAATGAATTACAAAAAGTGGGGATGGTATTGTAGATACATGGCCTTGGTAATTTCGGCTGGTTTTCTGACAAACTTGGCACCGACGAACCATGATAATCCAAAAACATTAAATTAATTAGTTTATTTTGTCTCTTAAAGTCTTGAAAAACACATCAAAACGAAAGAACTAAATGTCTACTCTCTAGTAGTAATGGCGCTCGTATAAACAAACCATGTTTGACATTATTTAGTACAGTTATAAATTAAAAGAAATAGGTTGGCTGCACATGGAGAATAGACGAACATTGCACTCCGCCTGTATCTATCATAAAATCTTACTTACTAAAAACCTTCTTATTTATATCGAAAAATATCATTCAGAACTGATATTCATAACCTAAATATTAGAAATAGAGGGACATTAAATGTTCCACCATTTAAAAGTGAATTGTTCAGACGGTCTATTTGCTACAAGATTTGCTATGTATATAATGAATACCCTTAAACGTTTAAAGCTCAAAATATTACTAAATTTAAAAAATCTATTCATAATTATCTATTCAATAGACAGCACGGGAGTAATTAAATTAATGCTTAATTCAAATTTGTGTTAGTTTTATTCATTTTTTTAATTGATACTCAGCCTATATACCAAATCAGTGTTGGATAGGTATCTACCACAAGGTTAAGTGGAAGAGCAAAATTCGTGGCGCCTGTCGTTACGAAAGGTTGAACTTCGCCTTTTATTTTCAAATGTACCTACACTATGTTAAGCTATTTTCCTTTATTTAAATATGTTTTTTGAAAATAATAAAGACATTATTATTATTATTATTATTATTATTATTATTATTATTATTTTTTTTCTTGGAGCTTCGACTACTTTGGCCATTAGCTCTTTTGAATCCTTCCTTTCACTCTTTTTAATTAATTATATTTTTCTAAATATGTCGATTGCTTGTAGGAAAGTAAGTATTTTCTTTAAAGTGTCGTTGTTTTCCATCGCTTTTAAGTCTACGTCGGCTTCCAATCCATCAAATACTCTCTGGAGTCTATATTTTTTACATTTCAATAGGTGTTCTACAGATAAGAGTGTCTTACATGTTTCGCATTGTGGTCTGGATTTGCCAGTCAATAGATAGTGATGTGTGATATACGTGTGGCCTATTCGAATTCTGCACATAACAACTTGTTCTCTCCTTGTTGCCTTTGGGTAGATCCATTTATTTATACTAGGCTTGATCATTGACAGCTGGCCTCCAAAGTTAGTCCATCTTTGTTGCCAAAGAGAGCGTATTTTTGTTTTTACTGCCTTTTTCAAATCTTCCAGAGGGATAGGGCATCCAACGTCACTTAGGTTCTGTGTTGCTGCTTTGGCTGCTTGATCGGCAAGTTCGTTACCAGGAATATTGCAGTGGCCCGGGATCCATATGATAGTGCAAGCTTTCCCTAAAGAGGTGAGGTGAATGTTTCATTTGACGTTTCTGCTAGACATGCTTTTTTCCAAAGTCCACTTGAGTTGAGGTAAAATGTATTCCTGCGACTAGACGGCTGAGCAGCACGTTTTTCAATTAATGTGCTCGAACAATTTATAAAAGATGATGGCAGGTACTTTTAGCATTTGAGGCGGGGGGGCTAAATAAATTATTTGTTTTAGATTGAAGAATTATTTTTTATTAATATCTCCGGTTTGCAAAGAGATAGAGACTTGGGATTTTCACTATTCGCATTGACGTTTAACCGCCCTTATACCAGTGTAATAATATCATTGTCATTGCATTCAAAATCTTGAAATATGTTGAATTCTTATAAGGCGCCATCTGGCGACTTAATTAAAAACAACGAGGGCATTTCGTGAAGTGTAGCTGATAGAGCAAGAAAAACTCTTGCACATGAGACTGAGTTAAATAATTTCCAATGAAGTTTGCCCGAGATATTGCATTTTTTCGAAATCAATGTTCGCTTTTCCCTCACCACTTCATTTGAAGAGTAAGATACAAAAGAGTGAAACCAAAAATATTCATAACAAACATGATATTCATTTACGATTATTTTAAGTGCAGCTAATCTTGGAAAATTGTAGAGAAACCCCCCCTTTCTGAATTACTAGTAGTATTATGCTCCCTAGCGGCCATATTACGAACTTGTGAAGATTTGCCAGTGATTTCTCTTGGCCGCATTTATTGTAAATATTTTTTTTCCAAATCTCTACGTT
The DNA here is from genome assembly GCA_963921935.1 of Galeruca laticollis. Lineage (NCBI taxonomy): Eukaryota > Metazoa > Arthropoda > Insecta > Coleoptera > Chrysomelidae > Galeruca > Galeruca laticollis. The sequence continues at coordinate 101,822,033 of OY998180.1, read as the reverse complement.
GAACGGTTTCCAAGATACAGCCGCTTACCTCGCTTACTGTACAATATCCCAAAATACTTCATCTTGATATTAGAGTTTGTCATTGATTTAATCGATTAAGAAGAAGGAGAAACGTAAATCTTCTCTATACAATGTGTTTCATTAATAATTGGAAATATTTTAACCGCTGAATTTTGACCTTAAAATATTAAGATTTAACCTAAATCACTTAAAGTTTTATTTACAAATTTAAAAACCTATTTGTGTGCAGTACTTTAAAATTATTTGTAAAAATAAAAATTGAATGGTTTTAAAGATTAAAGCTAACTTTTCCGCATCTGTGGCCCTGAACAATATTCTATCATAAAATTGTTACTTGTATACACTTCGGGGGATCGTGCTAACAAACCGAAATTTCCCTAAAAATAACCAAAAATGTAGTATCTCTGGATTTATAGGACCCGCTGTACTCGCTCTTCTTCTTTCGGTGCCGTGCCTGTCTTCAAGCGTGGGCTATCTCCATGACAATTTGGTTGAACTGTTCTCTATCTGTCGATACTCGGAATAGTTGTTCTACTCCCAGTCCGGTCCAGTTTCGAATATTTCGTAGCCACGACAGCTTTTTGCGACCTATCCATCTTCTGCCCTCAACCTTACCCTGAATGATCAGCCGAGGGATGTGATATTTGTTTTCTCGCATTATATGACCGAAATAACTGACCTTTCTTATTTTTATGGTGTTCAGGAGTTCTCGCTCTAGTCAACTTAAAATCAATAGGGTACATCTGTAAGACACCTTGAACAATATTCAATCATAAAATTGATCAATCGTATACTCTCTGGAAGCTGTATCGTGCTAACAAACTGAAAATTCTCCTAAAATGAAAAAATTTGGTACTTCAAGTACCATAGCACCCTTTGTACTGGCTTAAATGAGCTGAATATCAATAGGGTTCATCTTTGAGACGCTCTGAATAATATTCAATCATAAAATTGGTCACTTGTGTATACTCCGGAAGCTGTATCGTGCTAACAAACTGAAACTTCTCCAAAAATGACAAAAATATCGTACTTAAAGTACTGTAGCAACTGTTGTATTGTTTCTGGTGAGCTGAAAATCAATAGGGTTCATCAGTGAGATGTCCTGAATAATATACAATCATAAAATTGGCGACTTGTTGAACTCCGGAGACTGTATCGTGCTAACAATCTGAATTTCTTAAAAAATGACAAAATGTCGTACTTCAAGTACCATAGCACCCGTTGTACTGGCTCTGGTGAGCTGAAAATCAATAGGGATTATCGGTAACATGTCTTTAGCAATATTCAATCATAAATTGCTGACTTATTGCACTCCGGAGGCTGTATCGTGCTAACAAGACATGTAAGAAAAAGTGGCCGACGACAACGACGACGACGACGACATACACACAGGATTTTTTTTCTAAAAACCATTTTTTCGTGATGTTGTTGATGGAAAACGCGAAAATAACTCGAAATTTTTTTTGGGGTAAACCAATACTTTTCTCGCATAAGATAGGTTGGGCGGAAAAGTAATATGAAAGAAGAAATCTCGCCATTAGAATTACAGTGGCTTAACTGAAAATTTCTGTAACTTAAGTAAAACTGGTATAGCGCATGCATCGGTCTCTGGTCCCGCTATTCGCCTATGCATGTTGTGTAAAAGAAACTAGTATTGCGTCAAATGCGCTTGCAATTGGACGAGTAAAACATTGGCGCTTTTCGAATTGTGAATGTTTATTGCAAATACTGTGAAGGTAAGTACATTTTATTTTTTGTAATAAAGTGACACTTTTTGAAATAAGTCTGTTTATATCAAAATATCTACAAAAACTAAAACCAAAAAGTTTGAAAAGTACAATGACCTGGTAACGTACACATAAAGATGAAAGAATAATTCGGAAATACTTTCGAAAGCCCTAGAACTAATAATGTTAACATGGATTACTGAATTTTTTAAAGTTCAGTTAAGTTTGTCATACTACGATTTATGAGTCAGTAGAAAAAGGTTATTTGTACGAAATAAACTTTGTACTTCTAATTCTTATGTTTAAGAACTTTTTTCAAATAGTAGCAACGTCTGCCTGATCTGCGAATCGAAAGACGCCCATCTCGCTTCGACTCCTACAAGTACTATATAAAAATATTTGTGAGACAACGGAGACGAAGATATTATCTGTGGCATGAATATCGGTTAGGGTAGGAAAGTTTTTTATTTTATTAAGAAATTGTGAGTTAGTGTAAACAAGTTATTGGTAATTTTGGGCAATTAAAATACTATGGTGGCTGTCCTGCTCATACCACCCAGAGGATTACTGATTGGCTAAATAATCAGTTTGGGAGAATGAGTGACATGCTGGCCTGCGAGATCCCCAGACCTTACAATAATGGACTTTTTTTGTATGGGGAAGGGTAAAACAAATAGTTTATCAAAAAAACATTCCAAATGATAGTGAAATAATAAAAAACAGAATAACACACGCAGTTCGATCAATTACTACAGAACACGTACATGCAGCTTTTAAACAATTCCGAAAATGTATTGAAAAATGAGCAGATTTAGGAGGGGGTGTGGAGCCTGTCATTTAATCTGAGGTTTTTAACATACTGTTGTTAAATATAACTGATTAGTGTTTAGCCAGTAGTAATAAGCCAAATATGATTTTTCATTTACAATAAAAAGAATAGTTGACAGATGATTTTGAAATTTGGTATATGGGCCTAGATGTTGATTCTAAACAACTTTTTTTAATACCTTTTTTCATATTTGGCACATAAAAGGCACTTTACTCTACAGAAAAATAGGTTTTTTGGAAAACTTCCAAAGCATACTTGATTTTCAAAACTTAAGTCTTTAACCAAGCGCAGGGCTGAACCTCAAAAAATAACAATTGGAATCGAGAATTTGAGTCTCTTACAATAGTGTTTTCACCTATCCGGGGACACAGGATATATATATATATATATATATATATATATATATATATATATATATAATTCTTTATTGGTTTTTATCCAAGCTTTCGAAAATGTTCGTTTTCATCATCAGGGACGATCCAATGTGAAATTATTTTCCTTTATGTAAAACATAAGATTGATTGAGGATTCCTGCTTGTTGGCGTCCTTTTTCGGCTGTGTTTGTTAAAAAATGATTTTACGACGTTAATCTCGTGCAAGTTTTGTGTTTTTATTGTTTTTATTATTATATTATACTATAACACCCTCAATGTTGTTAATATTGTTGCTAATTTGAATGTCAATTCTCCCTAACTGATGCTATATATATATATATATATATATATATATGTATGTATGTGTGTATATATATATATATATATATATATATATATATATATAACAAGCAACAAAGATCTTCGTGGATGTTGCACGCAAAAAGAAAAAGGGGGCTACTGAAAAGAGTGGTAACCGCAGACATGCATGTTTCTGGCTCATTAGCGGTAATGTGAGAAAGAAAACTCTGTTTAGTTAATTCTGAGCATTCGGTAATTCATTTTTACCATTTTCAAAGGAACTATAAGAAATAAATATTATATAAATTTAAAATACTTATTGTAATGTTTTTTTGTTATTTATTTAAACAATAAACGCGTGGGATAAATTTTAAACACACGGTAGGTTCACTTACTTAATTTATTTAAACACTAAACTAATCACTAACACTTACTTTATATATACTCAGTACATTCACTTAAACTAATTTATATAATCACTTAATTTATATGCACTTATTTACTGTTCAACTCACGATGTCAAATTATAAAACTAACTAACTCTTCCTGATCAGTCCCCTTATATATTAAAGCCATTTTTACTAGTAAATTCCGGACAATTGATTCTGGCCTTTTCTAGATAACTCTGGTCACAAAAACAATGTTTACATAAGATAGTCGTAGAGTCGTAAACAGTTTTTTATAACTGCGTATCCGCCATAATTTTAACTTTTATACCTGGCTTAGACAAAGTCGGTTTTAGAGACTATACTAGGTTGCTGTTTCATAACATTACCCCCTCCATAAATGGAAGTTCCTCCTGGAACTTTTGTGTAGCCGAGACTGCATGTTTGAATCGGCAACTGGTCCCATTTCTACACTTTCCGATCTTATGGAAATAGCAGGGCACCCTCTTCATCGGATACTGATAACGGGGGTTGTAGCTGCAAATTAATATCTGGACACCGGTATCTCTAAAGATAACCTCTACCATGTTCCTGATAACTCGCCAATCCAACTGGTTACTCGCTATCTTAGGCATAGCCAGTTTCTTCACGCTGGATTATAACACATGATCTCGGAGGTTACGAAGTGCTTCCCACACATCGCGGTAGGTAGATCGATCTGGGAATTCATTTTTAGTTACCACGTAGAAGACGTACCGCGAATTATGTTTCAGTTTCAGTGTCTTGCCAGGGGCTGGAATCTGGTCTTCAAGTTTTTCTAATTGACCGAACTTCTTTCGAAAGACGGTTGCCAACCCTCGTGCGTTCTTGATACGGGCGGGGATGTTGTATGCCAGTGAATAATCTTCCGAGAGTGAACAAATCTTGTTGTTGTTCCGAAGTGTCTTCATATCTAGCTTTCCCGGTACCTCCATACGTGCCCATAAATTCATCGAAGGTAGGGTCAGACACATCTTGAATAAGGTTTACTCCTTCCTCTAGGTCATGGTCTCCTTCGAATGGGGCTAGTCGGTTTTGGTGAACTACTTTTGATTTTCCGTTGGGGATCTTGCTTATGCGATATATAACATCATTGATCCTTTTCTTGATTAAGTATGGACCTTGAGCAATAAATGTCATTTCCAGGAAAATCCTTTTAGAGTAGTTGCTACTTTACACAGAATTTTAAAGTTTTTATAATCTATTACATGTTTCGTGGAGAAAACATGTTTAGCTAATGCAGACCGTTCTACACCAATATTAAAAAGTTGAAGTTTACAAAAGAAAAACCATTTATGATCTATTACAAGACTTCTTACAAAGATGATTTTAAAAAACTTAACCCCAGAAACAATAGGAAGAAAATGCGAACACTTAAAGAATTGGAAGTGCAAAAACTCTATTCACAAGGGATTAAGTTAAGTACAAACAAACAAAATTATCTCCGCGATTTACTTAACAAGAACTTGATACCAAATGTTTAAGCTGCATTTTATCAATCTTTTATGTGAGTATACGAAAGAAATCCCTAAATAGGACAAAGTTCTTTACTGAAAATGTAATATTTTTTTAAAGTTATTTTTATTTCTTTTTACTTAATTAGATTAAAATAGTAACTCTGTCATGTGATTCCATGTTACTAAGAATAAGACTACGGTTACTAAGTTGATTAAGCATAAGAATATAAGTTAGCTAAGTTTGAAAAATATTTACTGGTTAAAAACTGAAATTTTATTTGTAAATTACGTTGATTTCTACCTCATTAATTGTAAGAATATGTTTTTAAAATAATTTTTATTTGCTAGTCAGAAGTAGCAATTAGTAACTACTGCCTGATTAATGATAAGACTTGAATAAAAGATTATTAAGATTGTTGTAAAGACTAAAAATAAATGGAAACATTTGATTTTTATAACTTTGCATTTTTATTTACGACCTTGTATTCATAGAACATTACAGAAATGTAATGACTTATTCTATATTATGTCAACAGAATTTGTTTCATATTGCGTCATAAATAGACTTAATTCACAAAAATCTCTGAAGTTCAAAAATAGTTTTGCAATAAAGGGACTTAATTTGAAACTACTCTATATTTGATGTCAAATATATATTTAAAATAAATTAAAATATAAATAGGGGAAGGTAAGGTTTAATGACATACAATCTTTTGTCTAATGTTTGAATCGTCAAAAACCCATAGTTTTAGGATTTTTTGTTGTTATTGGACAAGTTGAATCTTGAACTAGCTATATAAAATTATTTTGTACGGTATTAATAACATATTTTGATTATAAACTGCTTTCTATCAAAACCTTACAAATGCAAAATGACATATGATTTTATTACATAAAGGCAAGATGACATAGACCTGAAAGAGATAAAATACTAATAAAATAAAAAATTAAATTAGGTTCGTACATATATTGAAAAAATACAAAATCATTTTTAATATCAATTTTAATCCTTGCAAACGTCACACGTTAAACTTTTAATTTTCATTGAAACCCCAGCACATTCTGCATGAGCCCATTGTTTGCATTTCTGACACCGAATCCACTTCTCTCGAGACCTAGAGTGACTGAATAGATCGTTACAGTAGATGCATATCACATCTGAGTCATCCTCATCGTCGTTTACTGGTTCAGATTCATCATCTGATTCCACCAATCGTTTAGTTACTCGAGCTCTATTACTCTTTCTTGTTTCTTTTTCTCTCTTTTCAGCTTCTTTTTGTTTCAATTCATTGACAAATGGGCTTGATGTGAAAATGCTTTCATACCCACTTTTTGTCCTTCGACGCTCTGTCGTATTATTTGCTATCGGCATTGGCGACAATACTGTCAAAATTTTATCAACGGCTGGGATGATGTTAATTGAACTCGAAGAATGTTGGTTAGAAGAACTCGAAAAATGTTGGTACGAAGAGCTCGTTGAAGGCTGGTTATCAGAACTCGTAGAAAGCTGGACACCTAAACAATCAGATTGATTAGACAAACTTGTAGAAGGAAGGTTTGATACCGAGTGATTGATATCTAAATTACTAACCAATTCATTATTTGAAACTTTTTCATATTGGTTTTGGTTTATGTCAGTAACTGAGCTGGGTAAAAACAAGTAGTCTGGGAAGATGTTTGGATTGAAGGGATTAATACCGGTAGCCTTGAATCCGCTAAGAGCTACTTCAACGGTGGCAGCTTTGCTGTAGGCCTGTCCAAATAATGAAGCAATTTGATAAATTGAAACCGTCCGACCTGGATGAGCCTTCAACCAAGTTGTTACTTCCTGGTCAAAGTACTTTGTCAGCGGGCCAAAAAATGCGACATCAAGCGGTTGAAGTCGATGAGTGCAATAGGACGGCAGACAAAATAATATGAAGTGATTTTGTTTCGCAAATTCCAAGGACTCCAGGTGTTTGTGGCTTGCGTGACCATCAAGGATGAGCAAAGCTTTGTTACTGCAGGTGGGTATAAAATATTGCACAAAATGTTTGATCCATTTAAGAAACAGTTCTCCAGTCATAAAGGCTGATTCGTTATATTAGGAGAGAGTGCCAGGTGGAGCAGCATCATACAAAATCTCGTTCAATTTTTTTCTTGGAAAAATTAAACCTGGTGGGACAAAATTTCCTGCACTACTAATGCACACTACTGCTGTGCTATGGATTCCTCTTTCAGCGCTAGTTATAGCACCAACTTGTTTTTTACCCTTTTTGGCAATAACTTTTTGTATTTTTTGGACCGTTGTTAGACCAGTTTCATCCATATTGTAATTCATCGTTGGATGAATGTTCTCTTTTTCAATTATCTATTGTAATTTTTTGAAATATTTTTCAACTTGTGGCTTGTTAAAAGCCTGAGCTCTGGCAGCTGACGTAGCTTCTGGGATTCTTACAGATATGGATTGATGCCGGGATAAAAAACTACGCAGCCACTCCCTACTAGCAATTTTTTTCTCTCTATTGAACTGATATTGTTGTTCACTACGCTCAGCAAGTTTGTACGCCAGTAATCGTAATTCTTTTGGAGTTACCCCAAAAATCCGAGACTCTAAACCTAAGATGTGATTAACCAAACATTTTTCCATATCTTCACCAAGCGTCTACGTAATGTGGCTTGAGGAACATTAAACATCTTTGACGCCTTAAGCGACCCCATCTTGTTGAGCTTAACGGCCTCAATAGTCTTTTCCATGTCAGCAGCTGACCATGACTGGCGACTACTTATCCTTTTATAACTGGACACCATCTGAAAATAAAAACAACTTTTAAGAAATACATTACAGGCAAAATGAGATACATTGCAGGCAAAATGACATACATTGCAGGCAAAATGACATACATTACAGGCAAAATGACATACCTACATGCTCTGTTATTTTGCCTGCCGGTTCGATGAAATTTGAAACGTAATTATTGAAGTTGAAATGTTCATTATAGTGCAAAATTTTAGAATCACGGTATAGCCAAATGTTTAATTGATACAGAAAATTGAGAAGCAATAACATATTTAGTCAGTTAAAAGAATAAAAGAAATAATAAAACATGACTTACCTCAATATTTTACGATACGTCTGACAAAAAGTTAATTATCAACAACAAACTCCCCATTCAAAAGTTCTAACAGCACTGGCAGTACTCTTCATACCGCGAAAAATGACTTTCCTCTGGCAAAACCCGACTGACGACGAATTTAACCGAGAACAGGCTAATATGTCGTTATGCGTTGCCTTCCCCTATTATGTTGTTACTCTGTACAGAAAAGGTTCATCCATAAATCTGCTAAAATCAACCATATGCGACAATACGACACGGGAGAGATATATTAAAATGTCTTCAATTCTATATATTTTTTTAGACTTTCTAGCCAATTTCCCACAAATTGCATTTCTTGACTTCCGTCACTTTCATTCTAAGGGTGCCAAATTATAAACTTTCAAGCGATTTCAGACAGAATAGGCAAACTACAGTTTACTGGAAAATACAAAAACATAACAATTGTTAACCTTCGTGCACCTACAGAAGAGAAAATTGATGCAGATAAAGATGCATTCTATTCTATGAACAACTGGAAGACATTATTGATAGAATACCAAACAACAATGTAAAAATAATAATAGGATACAAAAGTAGGAAATGAAGACATATTCAGATCTATAACGAAAGGAACCAAATTAATCACGTGATAATAGGGGAAAAAAGATGCCAATTAATAAAAAATGTAAGGTCATATAGGGGTGCCAATGCAGACTCTGATCAATTTCTAGTAATGGATAAACTCAAACTAACAGAAACACATAAGAGAAAAATTAGAAGAAGAGCGGTGAAATATAACATGGAAGTTCTATATCATCAAGTAGCCGGTAAATACAGATCTGAAATTGGCACCTTTTTAGAGCAAACTACGGAAATAGAATTAGGACGTTCTATAGAAAATACATTATTACAGATAGAAAAGGCAATTCTGAAAGCTTCAGAAGAAAGCTTAAGCGCTATAAAGGCTACCAAAAGGAAGATCTGGCTTGACGACGAACGTATGGAAGAAACAAGTAAGAAAAGGAGTTTAAGACAAAAATATCTACAGACCGGGAAAGAACGGCACAAACGGGAATAGATGGAACGGACGAAAGTCGCAGAAAAGATTTGCAGAACTAAAAAAACGGTATACGAAGAAAACAAAATAGAAACAATAGAAAAAAAATACAGGAGACAAGAAATTAGAAATTTCTATAAGGATGTGAAAGAAATAAATAAAGGACACAGGCCAAAAACACAATACACCAAAGATAAAAACTGTAAACTGCTACGAGCAGAAAACGAAATAATAAGAAGATGATAATGTCATTTCGAAGAGCTATTAAAAGTAAAAGCAGACCTACAGGCAGAAGAAAGAGAAGACGTTTCGTTGGGAGAAGAAAACCCAATCGAAGATGAAGGACCTACACAAACAGAAATAGAAGAAACTATTCACAATATGAAAAATAATAATGCCACAGGAGCCAATAATATTACATCTGAAAACTTAATATACGGCGGAGCTGTATTAAAAAGAGAAGTTACTAAGTTAATACAAGAGGTTTCGAGGACTGAACGTTGCCAGAAGGGTGGAAGAAAGCAGTGATTCTGTCGATATACAAGAAAGGTGACATTTCAGATTGCAACAATCACAGAGAAATAGCACTTCTCGATATCATGTACAAAGTACTAGCTACACTAATAAAAATACGATTAGAAGCTAATACAGAAAAGATAACCGGCGAGTACCAGTGTGGATTTCGTAAGGCTAGAGGAACAACAGACCAAATTTTCTTACTAAAACAAGTATTAACACACTGTTACGAATACGAGATTCCTACAATTATGCTGTTTATCAACTTTAAGGCAGCTTATGATACAATAAATGGGACTAAGTTACTAAGAGTCTTAAAAAATTTTGAGATTCCAGTAGGAGTGGAAGGGTACGAATTAGAAGAGTTTGATGTAACCCAAGAACTGAGGCAAGGAGACCCTCAATCCACCATGTTATTCAATATAGGATTGGAAGATGTTATAAGGAAGAGCAAGATAAATCGTCAGGGTACTTTATTGAATAAAACCTATCAGTGCTTGGCCTACGCAGATGACGTGGTTTTAATATCAAGAAAAAAAGAAGAACTTAAGAGAACAGCAAAAGAACTAGTGATAGCAATACAAGAAGTGGGGTTTCAGATAAATGAAACAAAAAGCTAGTACATGAAACTAAGAAATACAACCGTAACGGAAGAACCAGAAACTTTACTGCTAAAACTACAGAACGGTAAAATAATACAAATAAAAGAAACTAAAAACTAGATATACCTAGGTGTCCTGATAAATGATAAATGTGACCAAGAAGTGGAAATTGATCTAAGACAGATGTGCTGGAGGATTACTCAAAATCTTGAGATCAAAACAAGTCACACCAGCAAAAAAGAAAATCATTTATAAAATAAGATTATTATGACCCACAGTGCTATATGGATATGAAACCTGGGTCATGAATAAGAAGCAGAAAATAAAACTCGAAATCTGGTAGAGCAGGATATTAAGAAAAATTTATCGTGGGAAATAAGCAGAAGAAGGATGGGAGAGGCGCACAAATAAGGAGTTGTATGATCTATACGGCGACTCAACAATAATTGAGGTACTCCGATCAAAAATACTGCAGTGGTTAGGTCATCTCGAACGAATGGAACAGTCAAGAAATGTCAAAGTAGTAGCATGGAAAATAACAGAGATAAAGAAAAAGTAGGGGAAAGCCCAGAAGAAAGTGAAAAGAACTGTAATGCAGGACGTCGCGAAAAAGGGGATAAGGAACTGGAAAAATATAGCAAGAAATGGACAATCCTTACAAGACTATAGGTCCAAGGGCCTGACTCACGGGTATTAACGGGGACGATGGTTTACCACACCCCGCGAGCTGGTAACGTCCATCAACTGTTGAACATCTAGGGAAAAAATCTTGGGAAATGCGGTGTTGCCATGTTAATTTTTTTTACTTGAACAATGCTTTCTGGGTGATCGTTTTCTGCTAAAATCTAGGGAAAAATCGACAAAACGGGACTAGTGACTTTATACTACTTAAATAAACGTTTCTGACTGCAAGCAGATGTGCGGTTCTCTACCATAAAAAGAACATTAAACAAATATTTTGTCTTGATGGAATAATGTCTATTTATACTACAGAACTAATGGCTATAAAACAAGCAATATTATTATGTTTAGAGCAAACAAAAAATTAATTTTTTTATATTTATAGGTAGCAAAAGTGCCTTAGAAGCTCTAAACATTTTTTTCAACACCAGCCATTAAAAGTGACGTTTTTAATGCCTCCTTTGAATTTTAAAAGTGTACGTTTATTAGGTATAGCTACTGTCAAAAATATTTTTAACCCTCGTGTTAAACACATTTTTAAAGCCGGTGTTAAACTTATCTTTTAGCTCAAAAGCGAAATGTTCAATAATAGTATATTATTAAACGAGCAATTTATGCTAGCCATTATTCACGCAGGGTGACGTTTGCGCCCCGAGCAGTACGCGAGGAGCGCAAGTCACCCGAGTGAATAATAGCCATACATTGCGAGTTGAATACTATACTTTGTCCACGACCTTTGATTTCTTTATTAAATATAAGTTAAGTAAATAATGCGAGTGTAGAACGGAAAGTTTTTATTGAACATTCTTATTACTTATATTTATATGTATACTTTCTGTTATTTCTGTTGGTTTACAAGAAAGTTCATCACTATCCGAATTCATCGTTACAATATGTATATCGGCAAGTTCGTAATAATTTGGAATTATTAACAATTCTAACTTCCAAATTAATAAATTTCTGGAGTACGTCAAATAATTCGTGTGACCTCTATAGAGATGGGCGATACTGTGTAAAGTATCGATACACCGTACCGTTATAAACATATTGTTTTAAAAATATCAATATTAGAAAATATCGTTTTGATCGATACGATTTATTTCAGAAACAATTTTTCTAAACAAAATACGCAGACAAAAAGGTTTACTTAGTGAAAATATCGTATCGTATCCCCTTCTCTAGTCACCTATCGAGATGTGCCGGAATGTTGTGAGTGTTGTGTTGTCATAGCAACATATACTATGTAAACGCAAAAGCGTGAATTTCATATTTCACTCTAGTGATATATGGGTACCATATACTTATAGTTAGGAGGTAAAATATTCATTTATTATTAAGTGGTCGTGGACAAACTTTCATTATCAACGATAAACAATAATTATTACATAAGTATATAAATTAATATGAAATATTAATAGTGCAGCTGGAACAATAGCTAATTTTAATGCCTTACAGTGCAACGTAGGAGAGGTTTGTAACGAATTTGAGCTAGTAGAATTTGAGAAAGAATTGGAAATTTCATTATAGCCAATTATTGCTTGCCGGGAAGTAGATGGGATTTCAAAATCTGCTGTGACGCTGGAGCTTGTAGCTGGGAGCAATAGCGTTTTTCTGATTAATGGACTCGTCGATTTAACCTTCAACGAGTGTAGTAAACTTCCATCCGCCGTACTTTTTGATCTGTTAAATTTTTGCTCCTGATTCTGCTAGTAAAGAAGCAGAGGATCTTCTGAAACAACGCCCTGTAAATTGGTTTTGATCTGGTAGTCTCAAAAATGCAGCAACGGTAGAGGGAATTTTTCCAAATGTATTTATACCTATTAGCTGGACAGTACATTTGTTGAAATTTACCGTTACGGCCCTTACTCTGTGGAATCTATGCATATTACTTTTATAAATGAAACTAAACAAGAAATTTAAGAAGCAAGAGCAATAACTAAAAAAACTTGAATACACACAACATAGAATTCAAAATCTAAACATCATGAAACTGTAAGTACTTACATACCAACACCTTTGCACCACGATTTGAAAACCTTTCAGACACTAATTTTACAAATAGTGAAACAGAATTTTTAAATAAAGGCTTGAAGTACAGCATACCACCAAAATTTACGAATAGTATTAAACAAATATTAGCTACAGAATCAGAAATAGCTTCAAAATCTAATTCAAATCATTTTCTTTATGAGAAATTACAAATTGCCAATTTAATCAAAACCGTCAAAGGATAAACGTCAAACTAAAAATTACATTTCAGTTTTTTTAAATTCAGTAATGCCACTGTTATATTAAAAACCGATTATTATAAATCCAAAATAAATAACTTTATAAAACCTGTACAAATTCTTAGAGCAGACCCAACAAAATAGTTTTCTAATAATGTAAGAAAGATTGTTAATAATTCAAATTATCTTTTAAGTGATTATGAAAAGAAATACATAATAAATAAAAATCTTCAGCTTCCACAATTATATGTAACCTTTAAATTACATAAAATATCGAAATCAACTAGAACTGTAGTTTATTATGTTAATACTCCCAATAATTGATTAGCTAATAACTTAAATAACTATGAATATATATATATATATATATATATATATATATATATATATATTTATCTAAATACCCAATTAAAAATGCAATAGAACTAATCAAAAAATTAAAAACATTTAACTTACACGATAACTTTCTAAGCTCTTTTCATTTGATGTTAGCAATATGTTCTCTAAAATTCCTCCAAAAGAATGCGTAACACTTAAAAAATTACTAGAAGATGAAAATATTAATCCAGGTATAATATCAGATATACTTAATTTATTTGATGTATGATGGTATGTGAGATTATGCTTACCAATGGGAAACCCTGTATCATCAATTTTGGCAAACATTTTTATAGACAGTTTGGAAAGATAAATCTTTGAATGTAACGTTTCAAAAAATATCTTATTTTTTTATAGATATGTATATGACATATTAGCTTGTTTTATAGGTAGTGAACGACAATTAGATCTATTTTTTAACCATATAAATAATTTACACCCAAAAATTAAATTTACATTACATTAAATTTTCTTGATTTAAAAATTCAAAGAGTTAATAATGTACTTGATTATTCAATTTACAGAAAACCAACACACCCTGATGTGACTATTCCATATAATGCCAATCATCCCATGTCACATAAATTAGCAGCATATAATGAAATGATACATAGAGCATTTTCAGTTCCTATGAGCAAAAATGATTTTTATAGAGAAATTAATACGATTTAACAAATAGCAACATCTAACGGTTATCAATTACATATAATACATACAATACATAAATTACTTAATAAAAAAGAAGAATAAGTGGCATTACAATGAATATTTCCTAAACAAACTAAAGAAATAAAACATTACAAATCCATTACATATGCTGGTAATACTTCTAATAGTATTTCAAAGATAATATGTTTCGCAACAAATACAATTTCTTTTAAAATAGAAAGTACTGCGAGTACAAAATTGTTAAATGTAAAAACAAAAATATCCCCATTCTGGTATATATAAACTTAAATGTCCAGAATGTAATGCTGACTATTTGGGTCAACTGCTTAGAAATTTTGAAATTAGATACACTGAACACTTAGAGCATACATATTAAAACAAGCAGATAAATCCCACTACACAAAACATTCATTGACACTTAACACAGAACTAGACGTACTACATGTTTTCCTGGTTTTCTACATCAATGCACAGTTATACTGATCTAAAATGGGAAAAAACATATCCAGAATATCCCCATAGGGCTAATAATATCTAAGCTTTAATATTTATAATATCATATCTTCTTTTTTTTTCTAATCATATATATTAAGTCAATCACAAGGTCTTTGTTAAACATCAGGTAGGCATCACATGAAATGTAAGATCCGTCATTCTGATGATAATAACAATGTCGAAACAATTGTCAATTTTTTAGAATTTTTACCATTTTTTCAATATATTGCGGAATTATTTAGAAACAGTTAGTTTAATTTAAAAAAGTAGTACATTTGTTGTTATTGTATTGCAAAAAGAAACGATTATGGCTAACGTCTAACGGGCGTAATGCAGCGTACCTACGATAGTAATTAACGTATTTCTCAATAATACAGAATGAGCGAATAATTGTTGTTTTGGTATATGAGATTTGAACCAATCAATTATTGTTCAATTCAATGTTCTCCGCTACTAGCTAACAAAGCCCTTCTCTCCGGCAAGCTCAAAAGAGGCCAAAAATAGTTACTACTTTAATTGCCAAGTATTTATCATCCGGAGCTTCGCTTATAAACCTCTCAACTTGTTCGTGGGTTAGAGCTTATGACTTCTTGGGACGGTATCCTTCATTTTTGCGTTTTAAGAATGCAATTACCTTGATACTTGCTTACATCAACACCTTTAACAGGCAGGTTTGATTTTATCATTGAAAATTTACTCCACAAAGTTGACGAGTTCCATATTTTTGATTTTTCTTCTAAATAGACTAAAAGGACAGTTTCACTGACGTTTCCTTCTATGTTCGTCAATTTACACCAGGCGAGAAAACTAGTGTTTGCAATTTCGTACTGCTGACGCGACTTTTTTGGCAGCATTTTTAGAGTCGCTCTTTTTGCAGCCTCTTCAATGTCCATTGGTAACAAATCATCACTTTTATTTGGATTAGTATTTTATGGACTGACATTTTTTAAACTGTTTATGAACTGTTTTTGTCAGTTATTAATTACGGCTACACCCTGTATAATTACGTCATCCCTGTATTATCAAAGAAATATTCGACAATATTAACAAAGATATACATCCTAATGGCTTATTAATTACGATGGGTACCAAAACTCACAACATACGCGATGCTTGTTAACAAATCTAAAATAATTAGTTGTCAAGAGATGCGATTTCGACTTTTATTGTGTTACCAAAATAGGAAAAAAATAGTACAAAAAATAGTGTAATGATATTTGTATTAAAAGTGACTCTATTTTGTTCGTGGAGTTGCTCCCACTTCAAATTATAGAAATTAATAAGTTATAGCAAGAACTCACTATACAAGTACTGTTTCCAATAAATTTAACAAATCTACTGACACTAGAGGATAACTCAATATATAATATTTTATATCATTATGTAAAAACTAGTACAGCGAAGCAACCTTGAAATATAAAAGTGTATACACATGGAAAAAATAAAATAATAAAAAAAATAAAAGTATAAAAAAATTAATCAGGTTCTCTAACCAAACATTAACAATATTGTACAGGGTGATTCATCAAGTGTGACGAGGTACCGTATCTAAGGAACTAATAGTCGTAGGATTTTGGAAAAAAATCCTTCAAAGGAAATTGGTAAAGAGAAAATGCTGGAAATATTTTTTAAATTCATATATCCACCGCTAGGGGGCGCAATTGCTTTGGTCGTATAAACAATAAATTTTTCTCGAAAATATCCCAATACTCTCACGTTAATTCCACAACAATGGTCCATCTTTTTGATATATGACTTTTTATTGCAGGGCATAAAAGAAGGGCGAGAGTGGAAGTAAAACTTTTTGGACTGGGTGTCAATAGACCTTTTCATCACAATTTTTTTTTGCGCATGCGTGCAGTTCACCGATCCTTTTCGTACTGTTTTGTAAATAAGCATGTTAAAATACCTGTGTACAAATAATTAAAATAACACACATTAAACAAATAATAGGTACTTATTAAAAAGAAATTAAGATAAAACTCAAATAATAAGTGTCTTAATTATAAAATAAATTTTTCAAGTCGACTATATTATCTGCACGAAAAGGAAAAATAAAACGTTGTTGTTATGGAGTGTGTATCAAGAGTGATATATGTTATAAATTATTTAAAACAAATACATAATATATATTATTTCCTAAATTGTTTTAAAATTTGCTTGTAATATATGGATGTACTTAATATATACGCGTAATCCTATGATTAAAAATATAATATGTTTATATCGGTATCAGACAATTTTTAAATTTTAATATTATTAATAATGTTACGAAACAGCACACTGGTATAGTCCAGCCGACCCATGATCGTTCCAAAGACCCTCTCATACTGATAGCTTCGCTCAGATGTCGCAACGACAGTGTATATGTGGATGGCAAAGTAAATGGCAAGAAATATTCTCTGCTGGTTGACACTGGAGTAACTAGAACCATTATACGACCAGAGATAATAAACCCCAAGAAGAAGCTTCTACTAACGAGACTGCGGACCGCCACAGGCGAGAGTGCCAACGTTCACGGGGAAACACCAATCCAATTGGGAATTGGCGCAGAAAAGTTCACGCATACTGTAATCGTAGCTGACATTGAAGAAGACGTGATTCTGGGAACGGACGTAATGAATGTACATGGTTTCCAATTAGACTTTAGAAACAGAACCATTAAACATGAAGGCAGCGCGGTGTTGGCAGCTGTACAGGAAGATACCGTTCTACCTGCACGAAGATAAACCATGATAGTGGCACGGCTACAGAGAATCATGGAGGAAGGTACACCGGTTATGATGGAGCCAAGGAACCACGACGAAGAGGTTGGCAAAGGAGTACTAATTGGAATAGGATTGGTTACGTCGGCGAAGGAGATCCCTGTACGGTTGATAAACGTGAACGTTTACCCAATTACCATCAAGAAGGAAACCAAGATTGGATCCTGCGTACCAGTGACGTCTATAGTTCGCCAAACAACGACCACTGACAATTCTAATGCCAGATTCGAACAGATGTTATCAGTAGCTGGTCAATCTTTGGATCGAGCTGAAAAAAAGAGAATGAGAGAATTTCTCTTGCAGTATCGAGACCTATTCGTACCAAAAGGAGGAAAGACTGGCAGAACATCAGCCGTAAACACAAAATTGATACTGGTAATGCTAAGCCAATTAGACAATCAGCTCGAAGACTTCCGCGAGCGAAGAGAGAGGAAGTTGAAAGAATAATTCAAAAGATGGCAGAAGAAAAAGTAATAGAACCATCTACTAGTCCATGGGTGTGTAGTGCTCGTCAAGAAAAAGGATGGAACTACGAGATTCTGCGCGGATTATCGCCAGCTTAACAACGTGACGAAGAAAGACAGCTATCCTCTGCCTCTAATTGACGATGCGCTAGACACTTTGGCCGGCAGCAAACTGTTTTCCACCTTGGACTTGAAGTCTGGTTATTGGCAAGTGGAAATGAACCCAGAAGACAAAGAGAAGACTGCTTTTACCACCGGATCTGGATTATGGCAATTCAACGTCATGCCATTCGAGCTCTGTAATGCGCCTGCGACATTTGAAAGACTCATGGAAAATGTCTTGAGAGGGTTGTCTTGGAAGACATGCCTGGTCTATTTGGACGACATCGTAGTACTGGGGAAGACATTTGACGAACACTTGAAGAATTTGGAAGACGTATTCAAACGACTCCAAGCTGCCCAGCTCATGTTAAATCCGAAGAAATGTCAGCTGTTCCAAAACCGAGTCAACTATCTAGGTCATATAGTGAGCAATGAAGGAGTGGCGGTGGATCCAGAGAAAATTGCTTCCATTCAGCAATGGCCGCAACAAACCGACAAACATCAAATTAGGAGTTTTCTTGGACTTCGCACGTATTATAGAAGATTTATCAGGAAGTTTGGAGATATTTCCAAGCCTCTAACTCGACTTACAGAAGAATCAAGAGCTTTCCAATGGGACGAAGACTGTCAAACGGCTTTTGAAACCTTGAAGAGGCGTTTAACCTCCGCGCCGATATTAAGATATCCATTACCAGAAGAAGACTTTATTCTTGACACTGACGCAAGCAACGTAGAAATTGGTGGAGTGCTCTCACAGATCCAAAAAGGGCAAGAAAGAGTGCTGGGATGTTTCAGTAAAGTCCTCTCCAAACCAGAACGAAACTACTACGTCACAAGAAGAGAACTTTTGGCGGTAGTGAGGTCCGTGGAACACTTTTACCAATATCTCTATGGTAGGAAGTTTTTAATCCGGACTGATCATGCAGCACTCAAGTGGTTGATGCAGCTCAAGAATCCCGAGGGCCAGATCGCTAGATGGATTGAACGACTTCAAGAATACGATTTCAACATCGAACATCGAGCTGGTGTGAGTCACCGAAATGCCGACTCCCTGTGCAGACGGCCGTGCCCAACAGACTGCTCGCACTGCAACAAGGCGGAAACTAGGGAAGCTGCAGTTTCAAGAACTACTGTAGTCGATGAAGAATGGTCACCAACCAGGATCAGAGAAGATCAGGAGAATGATCCTTGCCTAAAGAAGATTTGGCAATGGAAGAAAGAAAATCGGCGACCTACCTGGCAAGAAGTGTCAAAATTTTCACCGAAACTCAAGGCGTATTGGGCTAAGTGGGACTCCCTTGTCCTGGAAGAAGGGCTGTTGCAAAGAGTCCTTGAAAACGATGATGGTTCCGAGATGAGAAGACAGCTAGTTATCCCGAGAACAAGAGTTGCTGAAGTATTAAAGAAGTTACACGACAGTCCATCGAGAGGTCATCTGGGAGTGAAGAAAACCCTCTAGCGAATCCGTGAGAGGTTTTATTGGATGAACAGCTCCGATGATGTGAAGAACTGGTGTAAGAAATGTACGACTTGTGCTACGAGTAATGGACCACATCGCAAGAGAAAGGCACCCATGAAACAGTACAATGTTGGAAGCCCTTTCGAAAGGATTGCTTTAGATATCGCTGGACCATTTCCGACCACCGAAAATGGTGGCAAATACATACTGGTTGTAATGGATTATTTCACAAAGTTGGTGGAAATTTACGCGATCCCGAATCAAGAGGCCACAACTGTCGCGGATGTATTGGTAAAAGAATTTATCAGCAGATATGGAGTGCCCTTGGAAGTCCACAGCGACCAGGGAAGAAATTTTGAAAGCCAACTATTCCAGGAAATTTGCGACAAGCTGGGAATGAAGATGACCAGGACGACAGCATTACATCCACAGTCAGATGGAATGGTCGAGAGAATGAACAGGACTATCGGAAAATACCTGTCCAAAGTAGTTTCCAGACATCAGAGAGATTGGGACCAGTATATCTCCCTATTCGCATTGGCTTATCGATCTGCCGTTAATGAGTCCACGGGTGAAACACCTGCGAAAATCCTGTTTGGACGTGAAATAAGGCTTCCTTGTGACCTGAAATTTGGCTGTCGGCCTGGAGAAGATCTAGCAGGAGAAGACTACGTGATCTAATTGAGAAGAAGGCTGGACGATATTCATGAATTAATTCGAACAAATCTTCAAGTTGCCAGCGACAGAATGAAAAGTCAGGCCACAGAAGGCAGTTTTAAAGAAGGGGACAAAGTATGGTTACACAACCCGACGAGGAGAAAAGGATTTTCTCCAAAATTACAAAAATCCTGGGAAGGTCCATACTTAATCAAGAAAAGGATCAATGATGTTATATATCGCATAAGCAAGATCCCCAACTGAAAACTAAAAGTAGTTCACCAAAACCGACTAGCGCCATTCGAAGGAGAACATGACCTAGAGAAAGGAGTAAACCATATTCGAGATGTGTCTGACCCTACCTTCGATAAATTTATGGGCGCGTATGGAGGAACCGGGAAAGCTAGATATGGAGTCACTTCGGAACAACAACACTCTCCCGGAAGATTATTCACTGGCATACAACATCCCCGCCCGTATCGAGAACGTACGAGGCTTGGCAACCATCTTTCGAAAGAAGTTCGGAAAATTAGAAAAACTTGAAGACCAGATTCCAGCCCCTGGCAAGGCACTGAAACTGAAACATAATTCGCGGTACGTCTTCTACATGGTAACTAAAAATGAATTTCAAGATCGATCTACCTATCGCGATGTGTGGGAATCACTTCGAAACCTACGAGACCATGTGTTGGAATCCAGCATGAAGAAACTGGCTGTGCCTAAGATAGCGAGTAACCAGTTGGATTGGCGAATCATCAGGAACATGGCAGAGATTATCTTTCAAGATACCGGTGTCCAGATAATTATTTGCAGCTACAACCCCCGTTATCAGTATCCGATGAAGACGGTACCCTGCTATTTCCATAAGATCGGAAAGTGTAGAAATGGGGCCAGTTGCCGATTCAAACATCCAGTCTCGGCTACACAAAAGTTCCAGGAGGAACTTCCATTTAAGGAGGGGGTAACGTTACGAAACAGCACACTGGTATAGTCCCTAAATCCGACTCTGCCTAAGCCAGGCATGAAAGTTAAAATTATGGCGGACGCGCAGGGTTTCCTAAAATTGTTTACGAATAGTGACTATCTTATCTACATTGTTTTTGTGACCAGTCTTATCTAGCCAATTGTTTTTGTAATCTAGAATTATCTAGTGAAAAAGGCATTAATATATAAGGGACCGATCAATAAGAGTTGATAATTTGACATCGTGAGATGAACAAGTGAATAAGTGAATTTAAATTAGTTAAGTGTTTATATAAATTAGTTTAAGTAAATATACTGTTGATATAAATTAATAATTAAGTGATCAGTTAAGTATATATAAATTAAGTGTTAGTGACTAGTGTAGTGAATAAATAAATTAAGTAAGTGAACCTACCGTGCGTTTAAAGTTCATCCCACCCGTTTACTTTTTAAATAAATAAGAAAAAACATTACAATAATACTCATTCAACTCGAACCATTAGTAAAGCCCAGATTACACGGGTTGCCAACTGGTATACAAACAACAAAGATAATATTGTAGATAGAGCTAAGTTAGAATTTAAAATAAACTCATTAACTGCTCATTTTGAAAAATATAGTGAAGTTCAGGATGAATTAGATGCTTTGACTCTGAACCCTCCAGATACAGAGGATCGAAATGTTGTAGAGGACAATTATTTTGCTGTGCTTTCCGAACTTCAAAGCCATTTGACTTGCCTCAATAAATCATTGAATACTCAACCAGTAACTCAAAACAAAATAAAACTGCCTCATATAAACATTCAAATTTTTACAGAAATTCTTACTGAATATCAGTCACTTATTGATCTTTTCACAGCTCTTATCATAAATAATACTAATTTACAGTCTAATACTGAGAAATTCTTCTACCTCGAAGCTCATTTTAGAGGTGAGCTTCTCACATTAATAAATAATATTGCCATTACTGAGCAAAATTTCACTATTGAACTAGATGTGTTACATACCCGTTATAGTAATAACAAGCAGTTGGCCAACTCTTATTTTAAACAAATTTTGTATATAGCTGCCATTAAAAAATGTAATGCCGACATACTGAGACAGTTCTCCGCTAATAGTAAAGCAGCTTTAGACTCACTATTGACTTTGAATTTTTCCAAAGAACAATTATTTGATCATTTAATTGCATACATTTTGGAAAAAAAACTGGAACTCGTCACTAAAAAGGCTTTTGCAGCGCAAATTAATTCAAATAATCTAATGGATACTTACACATTTTTTGAATTTAAAACATATTACCAGCATTTTCTCTTTGCCGATTTCGTTTGAAGGATTTTTCCCCTACGATTATTAGTTCCTGAGATACGATACCTCGTCACCCCTAATGAATCACCCGGCACAACCAACAAATTCATGTCCAACATTTTCAACAAACGATGACATAATTAAAGCATATCAGAGTTGAAAAACCAGCAACACATAAAACATTTGACTAGCGTGTTGGCTCTGTATAGTGCCACATACTCTTGCCCCTGTCGTACGCCTCTGGTTGTAGCCAGAACCGTTTATGCAGCATAATTAAGTAGGGTGTACAGTACCCACACTTCCCGCCATGCAGGGACGCTCCGTCCATATGGGTAAGGACGGCGCCAACGCCTTAAAGGCGCCTCGGTAGTTGAATTTTGAAAATATTAAAACAATTTTTTGAACTTGTCAAAAAAATTACATGAAATTTTAAAAAAATCGGAGTGCGTTCGGCGCGAGGTTCGGTGAAAAATTTTAAAGTTGCAAACATTGGCGTGTTCGTAATCGATGTAGTAGGTTAATTTTTCATTCTTGTTTTGATAAGCGCATAAGACGTAATGCGTATTGTGACGATTTTGGCCAGACTTCGAAACATGAAATTAAATTTTGGCGCAGTGTCATTGAAAGAATAATTTATACTATTCAATTTTTGGCTGAACAAAACTTGGCTTTTCGTGGTTCTGGTAACAAATTATTTGAAAGAAATAATGGAATTTTTTTAAAATGTATAAAAATGATAGCAAAATTTGATCCAGTCATGTCTGCACATATTAATAGCATTCTATAAGGATAGGCCTATCCTTATACAATGTTAATAGATCTCAAACTCAAAAAAATATACGTCTTTATCTTGGAGATAAAATTCAAAACGATTAAAATAATAGGTGACAATATAATAAATAACATTTTAAACGAAATTGATTCAACTCCTGTTGTGAGCCACAAGGAGCAGATTTCCGTTTGCTTAAGATACATTAATTTAAAAAACAATAAATTTAGTGTCGAAAAAAGTTGTTTAACATTTCGTCCTATAAGTGGTACAACAGGTACAACTGTTTACTAAAATCTTAGGAGAATTATGGTTTAGACATTTATAATATGCCTGGCCAAGGTAATGATAATGGTTCAAATATAAAGGGTAAACATAAATGTGTACCAAAAAGAATGTCAGACATTACTCTACGAGCAATGTTTGTACCTTGTTGTAACAACAGTTTGAACCTTGTCATAAACGATGCTGTGAATTCTACTATAAATTTTTTTCAACTGTTCAAGAATAATATATTTTTTTTCTGCCTCAACCAATCGGTGGTCTATTTTGAAAACTAGCAATTTACGATGCTCTTCATGAAATTTTATCCGTGAATAATTTTGACAATACTACAAAATATCTAGCTACCTCTCTAGGTAAAATTATTAGTTTTGTGTATGGTGTTCTAGTGGTACAAGATTCAAAGTAAAGTGGATGTTGTTACTAAGATTCTGCAATCAAAAACATTTAATATTTCCCAGGCTTACGAAAGTTTAAATAACCTCAATGAATTTTTAAAACAATATCGATCTGATAAAGGTTTCAGTAACTTACTTAGAAGTTGATGCAAAATTTATATTCGCAGAAATTTTATGGCCTCCAAAGATTAAAAAGCAAATTTCTTACGAAGGAGACAACCAGCCGATTGAAAATCAAGAAACGTAATTTAGGGTAAATTGCTCTTTCGGAATGGTAGACTCTTTAATCCGTACATGAAAGATTTAAACCATTATCGTGCCATTCTGATGTATTTAATTTTTTGTGGAATATTGAATATTACGGAAAATATTCTGACCAAGATAATTTAATTTTTGTAAAAAATTGGAAGAAACTGACAAGGATCGAAACGAGAAAGATATAGACAGAACATAACTTTTACACGACTTACAATTTCTGCAAAATGGCGACAAAAACCCGACGTCGGTTTAAGAAACACTTAATTACATTGCAATAAATAACCTAACCACTGATTTCCAAACATTACGATTGCATTGCGCATATTCTTATCTATTCCAGTTTCTGTAGCTACAGCCGTGTGGTCATTCGCAAAGTTAATAATAATAATTACATAAACATTTTAGAACACTTAATGCTCCTTTCTATTGAACAATTGTATCCTAATAATACTTTCATACACCAGCAAGATAATTGTTCAGTCCACACTGCCCATATTGTAAGGAATTAGTTATAAGCACTAAACAAGGAAGTATTGCCATAGCCTGCGCACATTCCAGATATAAATCCAATTGAAAACACTTGGGTATAATTGTTAAAAAAATATATGAAAGAAATTGTATGCCACAGAAGTCAGATCAATTGATGTGAAACAATTTTAGAATACTGGAAAGATCTTGATCCAAATATGATATCTATTATAATTCAGTATGCCAAATATAACTTAATAAAGTTATAGAAGCAGATGGTTATATCACCAAATACAAAATTTTATTTGTAATAGTGATTATAACTATTGTTCTTTATACAACTATTGAATGTAAATAACCGAATAAATGCTTTCGTTTAACTGACGCTCGACGCCAAAGATTTCCATTTTTGACAACCTATGGCATTTGATAACCTCCAATAATACCAGCCGGTTTTACGCCAATAGGATGACGGCGTATTTTTCTAATACTTGTACCCATTTTGTTAATGCAACTGTACCTGAAATCGACCACTTTGCGCTCTTACCTAAAATCGACCACTTGCGCTCTGCTATTTTAATAATAATTTATTTTCTTCGGTGGACTGGTTTGCTCTCCCTTGCAATATAATTTTAAATCCATACCATACCGTTTTACAATAACCGAGAAAAGAAAAATTAAATAATAAACCGCAATCATTTGTTAAATATTTAAATTTTTAAAACGAAAATGACTCCCTATTAACCATTCATACTAGAATTCCTTCTGTAATTAATCAACTGCAAATTTGACTTCTCTAAACTATACGTACCTGTCTATAAATACCTACATAATTTGTTGTTCCGGTTCAATCATTTCCTTTCCGTTCTTGGAGACAGCAGTGTTAAAAATTGTGGATAATATTAGTTTTTCCTTTTTGAAGTATTTTAAAAGAGCAAATTATTGAAACCTCGAAGGGGAAACCGTATAGTTTTCCTATGGAAAAAAAACAAATAAAGATGGTTGGATAGACCGACAGGACGCGCACGTGTCAATGTATCACCACAGAAAATGAAAGGTAAACAAATTCATCGGTAAATGTTCAATTTATAAAAGAATAAACAAAATAGTAAGAAAAAAATTGATTTAATGCAATGAAGTAGTTTTAATTGAATATTAAAAATTTCAAATTGTTATAACTTTGTTTGTTGATGTTAATACATCTAGTTTAAATTATCATCCCTTAGCTGTTATCCACCATAATGTTACTTGGGGAAAAAATGATGAAGACCATTTCGGTGTAAAATTTAAAGCTCTGCAACTTTTGTTTAAAACTTTAAAACTTATTTTCATAACTAATGAAAAACTTAAAGCATTTTTACGTAATTTAAAAAAAAACACCTTATTTTTTTTCAACCTGTTTCCGGGGGGTTGAAACAGAATCACATGATGTATGTTTCGTTTGTAGACACTTCAAAGTAAATTATGTCAAAAATTCAAAACCTCCACTAAAAATTTTGAATTAGTTAATTTCCTTCTTGGACTAGGATAGATCTATCCTAGATTTAGAAGGAAAACGGCGCAAGAAAACCTACATAACTCTTGATGAAATAATTCCTAACACATTAAAGAAATATGATGATAGAGGATAGAGGGGACATATTGAGAAACTGGAATAATAAGAATATAAAAAAACTAAAAAAAACAGAATATTTTAAAAGAATTGAAAAAAAAAATAAAAAAAAACCAAATGATGACGTTCCTATACATTTAAAAGAAGACGAAAAAAAGCATCCTTTAAACACACCAAAGTTTATATTATGTATAAACTTTGCCGGTCCTAAGTCTGAACGAAAGTGAAGATGGTTCATTATTGAATTTTTCTTTTTTCGCTAATTCCTTGAGAATGTAACTTGGCTGTAATAATGGAAATCAACCTTGTTTTGTTGTTCCTATTGACCAGGAATTTTTGTTGGTCGGTGTCATGTTCTCATTTAGATTGGTAAATATCGCGACAAGCTTTTATTTCATATGGATTGTATAATAAATTAAATTAAAGAATTGGAATTATTCGAAAGATTGATTAATTAAAGGATTGAAAGCACTTTCTCATTTCTATAAAGAAAATTGCCACAATAAACTAGTGGAGCGATCAAAACTGTCTTTTATATATTGTAAATTAAGTTAAGTTGACCCCCCCCCCCCCTTCCCAAATACGTATATGGTCTTAATGCACCCCTAATACACCAATATGCTCCATGAATGATTTTCTTTGCACCACATTCTCCGAGAGACTACAGCCATTTGTTTATGGGAAAGGGGGGCAAATAAATGCTATCCCCCCAATTGGAATTTTCAAATATTGTACTTTGCACCATCAAGCTCTTGTAAGGCACCATAATGCTCCATAAAAAAATCCTTTGCACCCCTCCCCTGAGTAGTATCGCATGATTCAGAGTAAAGTTTCCCTACCCCCAATGATAATTTGCAAAAAAGATATACTGCAGCCGAATCCACTTCTAATGAACTCATATGCAACACCAAGAAAAACAAAATCCCCCTCCCCCTAGTTAGTTAATCCTGAATATATAAAGTAAAGTTGGCCCCCAATGATAATTTTTAAAAAAATAAATAGCATCGGAACCACTTCAAATGCACTCCTATGCACCACCAACAAAAACAAAATCCCTTCTCCCCCTAATTAGTTAAACCTCATTATACATAGTAAAGTTGCCCTCCCTCCCATCGACAATTTGCGAGAAAAGTATAGCATAATGCACTCATATGCACCACCAACAAAAAAAAATCCCTCCTTCCCATACTTAGTTAAACCTCATAATTTAAAGTAAATTTGTAACGTTGGTCCCCTTAATGACAATTTCCGAAAAAATGCAATGCAAAATGGCAACCTAGAAGGCCTCAAACCTATAAAAATCAATAGAAACTATATTACATTATCCAACACTTGTGGATTTGATTCGGTAGTTCAAATACTCGCCAGCGGTTTCTGTGATAGTCAATCTTTCAAAGATTTGTTAATCTCATTTGTCATAAATAAAAGCGAACTGGCAGCAATTGTATGTAGGTACTATTGTGAACGGGGTGTAAATACAAAAATTTACAGGCTTCGAGATGAGTTATGTTATAAAGTTTTAGTATATAATAAAAACCCTAAAGATGTTATCTCAGTTGTGTACAAAATCAGATGTCAAATCCTTTGATTAAAATAGTGGACTTTTATTCAGGACTAAAACGTCTACTGTTACGAATGTGCTTATGAATATATTGAACCTGATTCATTTTTCGACGTGGAATTGCAAAACATTTATAATTTAAAGGCGCAGATTAAATAACATTTTAAACCAAACTACTTTTTCCGATGTCGCAATAATGAGGATTGCGGAGTGTACTTACGATCTCTATTTAAATACAGTATTCTTTTCCGTTGAACTGATATGAACAAGCACTAAAATGTGTGAGATCAAGTGCAAATTGAAGGAAATACCAAAAAAGATTCACGTGGGTGACGTTCAATACATTTTGAGGGGTAGTGTTGCACACAGAGGACCCGATTTAGCTCTTGGTCACTACGTTGCCTTTGCACATTGGCTCAACATTATGCGGTAAATCTATAATGATAGATAGTCATCAAAAAAATGTGCAACTTATCAAGAAGTAAGAATACAAATAATGCTATATAGCGTTTAAATTTAGTCGCATATCAAGTTAAGTCACTTCCTGTTATATATTATCCACAAGGTTGCAAATTTAAATTTTAAAAAATCCCATTTTTCAAATGTATGTAGTTCAATCGGCAAAAATTAATGTTTTGCAGAATGTTCTTAAATAAGATGTAGATTCTAAAGAGTTTGCTATATTCTGTGCTTTAGTTTATGAGAACCAAGTCGTGCCCATTATTATGTGTAGAAAATTTAGGGTCCATCAGCTAACGCGTAAAATTTCTTAAACAAATTTCACCGGGGTCATTGTCTTGTTAATACTTTTTACTGCTTCTAATAATTTCATTTATACTTATTTAGTTTTAGAGATATACAATTTCCTCTTTCGTGGTCAGCAGCCACAATTTATCGTAGAACATTTTTTTAGGCGTGAATGCTTTGTTAGTGCCTCTCAATGATATAAAAAATGTTATTTATGCTTTAAAAGCTTCAAAAAAAAATTATCATCAAGGTCAAGATCTTTAGTATTTCGGTAGTGCTTTTTACTGCTTGTCATTGTGTCTACTTTATTGCTTTTTTTATTATAACGCCATTTTTGAAGCTCTTTAACTTGTAATATGTGTATGGACATGTTATGAATTCTTCATAAGTTATTTCAGAGCGTTACTTATTCTTCAGTTACTCCCACCTCTAATTCGAAATTATTAACTTCGATATTTTAAAAACAAGTCGAAAGACTGTTTTTACTCTCGCAAGCTCCTATTTAACCTGTGAATTCTGAATCGACGCTCTCTTCTTCCTGGATCGTATCGTTGCTAGATTTCTCCAGTCTGCAAATATATTTTTTGTATTGTGGGATTTTGTTTTGCTGGTAAGTTCTTCTTTCAAATTGTAGTTGTGTGCTTACAAATCAATATATTCCGATTTTTCAAACTGTTATTTGATTAATATATTTCGATTATTTGGCGTTTCCAGTTTTTCATCTTCATCATTCTTATTAAAAAACTAGGTGGCGTCTAAGTTTATTTTGTGAAGCGAATTTTTAACAGATTCTTTCTGGTTATTTTTCTATAATTTAAATTTGCATTTTCTAAATATTTAGGTAACAGGACGGATAAGAATGAACAGATTTCTGTGGTTTTATTTTAGAAATTAAATTCAATTTTTGTACGTATAGGAGTACAAGCTCCTAGTCTGTTCATATTATTCCTTCTTTTCAATTTCTTCTTCCTTCTGTTTCTCCTTTCTTTTTTGTCTACAGCTCTGCAGCTCGCAAGAGGAGCTCCACATCCGCACTTGTACAAGAAGTCGCTACCCAGAGTCCAGAGTCCAGAACACCGACGGCTCAAAAACCCCGCAGATATCGCTGTACAGAGAGCTGTACATCCCAAGTATCTCCAAGATAAGTCCTTAACTTATTTTCGATATATCTAAAATCTTGAGTTGGACATTTTTATTGGTAAACTGATTTTTATTCATATTGTATTGTGAATACATGGTTTATGTGAATTTTTGTGATAAATAAATCCATTTTTTTTCCAAACTTTTTTTTTGATTCACCTTATCCCACTTGGGGTGATAGAAACTAGTGTAATCAAAACCTGAGCAGAGTCCCAGGCCGGGGAAGAAACTCACGTGACAAACTGAACGTGAAGCTCTCTAAAATTAAGAAATTTTACATATCAACCGCTAACTTTACGGACCGCAAAATTTAATCTGTTCGCTAAATTATTTTTGAACTATCGGATAAGCGATTTACGCTCCGACTGATATAGATAACCTATAGTAAAGTGTAAAGACTGTGACGTTCTCTTACTTCCTCTAAAATATAACGGACGTCACTATGACACCCGCGGCTTTACTATCTACCAGATTTTCTCGGGCGCCAGATTTTTGGGATGGTTTACTCCACCTAAAATGATAGCGTCAAGAGTTACCAGGGTAGCAACAGATGGAGGTTAAGTAATTCCAGGGGTCTGTTGTTCTTGACCTCTATGCCGTGCGAAGTGGGAAACAGGCTTTAATTATTTACCACTATCGGAAAATGAAACTACCGGTGCTTGATAAAATTATAAAATTTCGACTTCGAAATAATTTGGGAAAAGGAAAATAAAACGGCCCAAGGAGCTATATATTTAAAATAACTAAATGTTGATTAAAACCCTTCAGTATTTACGATATCTAATTAGATTATTACTCAAACCAAAGCACTTTACCACACAATAAATATTTTACAATCATAAACCTAACGTGCAAAAGCTTTAATAGTTTTCGGCGATTGCCGGTGAAAATCAGTGAAAATGTACTAGCAGTACGGTGAAAATTACACAGAGAAAGCGTTATTAAGGCACTAGCGGTGTTTTACGGGAGCGTTTCTTAGTATTTGTGTAGAATAGAATAGAATAGAATAGAATAGAATAGAATAGAATAGAATAGAATAGAATAGAATAGAATAGAATAGAATAGAATAGAATAGAATAGAATAGAATAGAATAGAATAGAATAGAATAGAATAGAATAGAATAGAATAGAATAGAATAGAATAGAATAGAATAGAATAGAATAGAATAGAATAGAATAGAATAGAATAGAATAGAATAGAATAGAATAGAATAGAATAGAATAGAATAGAATAGAATAGAATAGAATAGAATAGAATAGAATAGAATAGAATAGAATAGAATAGAATAGAATAGAACGGCGGTAACAAATAAATTGCCCTCGGTTTTGGTACGGATACTACTCCGGCCGTTGGTACTAAATCAATCGCTTACAGAACAGTTAGCCGGCAGAATCCGAAAACCTCTCCCTGGCGAACCTGCTATGGCAGCGAACGCTCGCGAGATTATTTCGTTTCACGTCTTGGAAAACCCTCGAAAGATGCACCTGCTATGGCAGCGAACACAGACGAGGCTCCTCCAAGTTGCCTATTATCAAATAGTTAGAGTCACGCTACCAAGGCCTATGGTACTAGATTGAGCAATTCCCGAAATACTTTGAAAATCCCCCAAGAATCTACCTGCTTTGCAGCGAGGATGCTTGAAGGTTTCCCAACGGTATTTCACTTCCCTAATGTTGTATATCGGAATCGGAATTCCCGAAATACTTTGAAAATCCCCCAAGAATCTACCTGCTTTGCAGCGAGGATGTTTGAAGGTTTCTCAACTATATTTCTTTTCCCTTAAAGTTGTATACCGTAATCGGGATTCCCGAAATACTTTGGAAATCCCCCAAGAATCTACCTGCTTTGCAGCGAGGATGTTTGAAGGTTTCTCAACTATATTTCTTTTCCCTTAAAGTTGTATACCGGAATCGGGATTCCCGAAATACATTGAAAATCCCCCAAGAATCTACCTGCTTTGCAGCGAAGATGCTTGGGAGTTTCCCAACTATATTTCTTTTCCAAAACACCAAACCAACAGATCAAATTCTTACTTCGGAATTGTACACAAATACACGGAAAATCACTCAAATCAAACAAGCAGTGAGCAAAAATAAAATCTATTAATACAACTACGAAAGACGCTAGGAGCAAAATGAATTTAACACAAGAAGAAGGATTTATAAGATAATTTCTAAATTAGCTTACCTCGTTGGCGAAAATCAGTCGTAGTTTCGGAGACGGCGGAAAACGGCGGAGAGCACAGAAAACAAGTGTAACAGCAAAAGCAAAGAGCTAAGAGCAAAGAGAGCTATTCCGTCCCGTTTGCCGGTTTTATTCATTCTTCTCTCGACGTCACTCAGGAGGTCCCCTACTTAACAATCCTAAGAACGGCGCGGACTGATTTGCGCGAACGGTACAGTAAGCCATACATATTCAATATACCGGATATATCAAAAGCAATACACATATTTTAAAATTATAACTAGTAAATAAATTTATAGCTTGTCATGAAAGAGGGGTGTATAACTTAATAATAACATAACTTAATAATAATACTAATAAAATGAGAAACTAAAATATATGCAGTGGGATGTCGAGAACGAAAAATAGTAATATGATATTTTTTCAAAATGTTACTTATTTTTGGAGAATGTATTTCAATTAAAAGGTTATAACTATTTCTTCTATATACTAAGTTGTTTGTTTATTCCTCTCATTGGCAACTTCAGGTACGGCGTTATTGGGAACTGAGAGAACAATATACATATACAAACACGTATAGCATGAGATCCTCCCCACCATACGATTTAATTTTTTTTTGGATATTTGTAGGGAGTTAAATTTAATAACTTTAAGAGAGATGAAACCCCTAGGCACCAGCATGGTTTGCAAGATATACTTAGGCGTTGTCTATCAGTCGAAATTCTGACTTCTGACATTTTATAGTACTTCGCTGAAGCAGTGCGAAAGGTCACGTTACGCTCATATTAGGTTTACAACATTTTTCCTGCTTACGAAAACTACTCACTTAATAAAAAAAAAATTTGTTTTCAAACGACCGATGAACAGACACTTTCTG
Organism: Galeruca laticollis; assembly: GCA_963921935.1. Classification (NCBI taxonomy): domain Eukaryota; kingdom Metazoa; phylum Arthropoda; class Insecta; order Coleoptera; family Chrysomelidae; genus Galeruca; species Galeruca laticollis. The sequence goes on along the minus strand of OY998180.1, from coordinate 101,789,185 downwards.
ACCTCCAGATATCTTTCCGGGCTCTTTTTTACTAAGGTTTGCCATAATTTTGGCAATTTTCCAATTTTTATATTTGGAGGGAAGGGAATATTTTGTTTTTGTTGGTGGTGCATAATAGTGGATAAAAAGTGGATACCGCTGCCATATATTTTTTTCGGAAATTGTCATTGGGGAGGGGGCAACATTTCTTTAAATAATAATGTTTAATTAACTTACGGAAAGGGGATTTTTTTGTTGATGGTGCATTTGAATGCATTAGGAGTGTACTCCACTGCCCTATACTTTTTTCGGAAATTGTCGTAGAGGGGGGGGAGGTCAAGTTTACTATGTATTGAGGTTACGGGGATAAGAAATTTTGTTGGTGGTGCATATGAGTGCATTTGAAGTGGCTTTCGATGACATTCATTTTTCTGAAAATTATCATTGGGGGTCTTTACTTTATATATTGAGGTTTAATTATGTAGGGGAAGGGCGATTTTGTTTTTCCTGATGGTGCATATGGGTGCATTAGTAGAAGTGGATTGGACTACAGTATATCTTTTTCGCAAATTTTCATTGGGGGGGGGGGGCAAATCTACTCTGATAATGCGATACTACTGACTGAGGGGAGAGGGGCAAATAATGTTTTTGATGGAGCATTATGCTGTCGCTTGATGGTGCAAAGTACACAATTTTAAAATTCCGATTGGGGGCCAGCGTTTATTTGACACCCCTGTCCCCCCATAAACAAATAGCTGTAGTTTCTCGGGGAATGTGGTGCAAAGAAAATCATTCATGGAGCATATTGGTGCATTAGGAGTGCATTACGACCATATATGTTTTTTGTTGAAAACATGTATTGGGGAGGGCAGCAAATTAACTGACCTTAAATTTCACATATATTAAAATATGGCCCCTTTTGGGTGCGCTCTAGCGACGAAACGGTTAGTCTTACAAAAAAAGTATGCATAAGAAATGTAGGAGATTTTGTCTACTTTTGTTTTGTATGAAAGGGGTTTGTCGAAAAAAATGCTTACTTTTTGAGATATTGGCCGAAAACTGAAAAAGTGCCAAAATTTGGCCAAGAAGTGCCCAAAAAACAAAGTTCCGGGGAATGTCTTTGCCCGCAAACTTCAAACTCGTGTTCAGTGATCCAAAGAACATAGAGTGGGAAAATCAAAACTATAGCAAAACTTTCTTCTAAGCCCCAATTTTTCTGATAATATGCCTAGCCTAAATCGGTCGATCGCAGAAAAGAATGTAGGTATAAATGTTTCTATTATAAAAATCGTAGAGCGCCAACTAGTCGATTTCAGGTAAGAGCGCAAATCGGTCGAGCGCAAATTTTTTTAAAGAATGAATTAATAACAAAGTATTCTGAATTTCTCACTTAAGTTGGGTTTATACAGCAAATAAAATAAAATAAAATAGCATAAAATAAAATAGAAAGAAATAAAGAAAGTTTGTTCGGTTTATACAGACAAATAAAATAATTGTTTAACTGTCACTCGTCAAATACACGGAACATAAAAAAATTGTGTGTCAAAGTGATCAGCCTTTAGTTGGGAATGGGAAGAAAAATATCGATATATCGTATCTATATTATTCAACAGTTTCGAAATATGGATAATACAAAATATCGATATTTCAATATATCGATATATTATTCAAAGAGTGATTACTTAGGAACTGTATCAAAATTATCGGAATTTAACAAACCATCAATGGGACTAAAGCCTTCACAGACAAAGAAAAATATATACAGACTGTACCAAATCACAGATAATATAAGGCAATTTTTATATGTGATCAAAGCAAAGGAAACTGAGCTCGATTAAGCGAAAGCATTGATAGTATCGGAATTAAAAATATGTAAGAAACTTTTCGATTATTTTCGAAAAAATATCGATATTTCGTACCCTTCCCTTCCATATTTTGAGGTTTTGTTCTGTTTCCGTTGAATTGTAAAGATCAGCAGATATAGTTTTCCTAGTTTTCTATATCATTGCACAGTTATACTGATCTTAATTGGAAAAATGATATCCAGGATATCACCATAGGACTAATAATATCTAAGCTTCAATATTTGTAATATCACATCTTCTTCTTTTTTCTATTAACATATATTAAGTCAATCACAAGTTAGGTCACTTCTTGGTCTAGCCAAAAATACTACTAAACATCAGGTAGGTAGGCATCAAATGAAATGTAACTTCTGTCATTCTGACTCATCGTCGATTTATCGAAACAATTGTCAATTTTTTAGAATGTTCAACAATTTTTATTATATTGTGGAATTAACTAGAAACCGTGAGTTTCATTTAAAACACTAATATGAGTAGATTCCACCAAGTAAGGGTCGAGACAGTTAATTTTATTAATTTCTTCCTAATAACAAACGACAAAAGTACGTATTAAAAGTAAGATTATGTGTACCAAACCACAGATAATACCAAACAAGCAATAATCAATAATCTTACGATTGCGCACATTCATTTACAGATAAAATAAAATATCGAAGATAAAAGTTGGCCAACTTTTATTTTATTTTATCTCTTATTTGTTATTTCCTGTATAAACACTACATAGATTTTCCATAAGGTCAACTTTATATTTTATTTCTTATTTTATTTTATTTTCTGTATAAACCCATCTTTTATGAAAATAACAATTTTGAAAGTGTGTAATATTTTAAAGACATTGGTGTATACCATTTATTATGATTATAATTATCTTCTTCTTCCACAACTCTTTCATACACAATTAAACAATTTTATAAGTAATTAATTTTATATTTTTCAAAATATTACAGGTCTACCTGATATATAAATAAATTTAATTATCCAATCTTATCAAAAAAAATTAGATAGCATATCGGATTTGTTCCTACTAATAATTAAATCATTGAAATTAATTGTTGTTTGTTGTTTGGTACAAACTAGTCATTACGTGCCATGTTGGAATTCTAATTAGTATTATAATGGCTTGCTAAACCTCAACAAGGCGTCACGCGCTTGTAGCAGATCTGATCGAGTATCGACTTTTTCTCACAATTAAAAGGACTTGCGACGTTTTCACACAAACACTGGCTGTTTTACGTTTTTATGAATTTTCAGCATCCACCATCTTCTTTATCGTATTTTTCGTTTTGTTGGAACTTATCTCCTTGTTTTTATAATAAAAATAACGAACTCGTAAAGGGTCGATTACATTAAGCGGTATTTATATTGGGGTAGTAAATGGGTTAGTCACTTGCACCAGAAACTTGCAAGTAAGTACTACGTGAACAGATCAGATAAGAACTTGTACAAGTAGCGAGGACAAGTTTAGTAGAGTATGAAGAGCGGAGTAGTGGCGTTGTTGTAAACCTCTAAACTTTGATATTGATGCCTTTGGAACTCGAAAAAGAGCGTCCTGTAACTGTTTCCTGTTGATAAAAAGTTGAGCGTAACTTCTAGTTTAATTCGTGCTAGTAAAGCATCTCTCAAAAGTGTATAATTTCTTTGAATTTTAAGCAAAAGCTCGATTTTTATTTAAAATTTTTGATTTTAATAAAGCACGACCACTCCACCTGTGGTCCCTGAGAGACGAACTGCGTAACTCGAAGTGGGCCACGTAACTCGAAGGGGGCCACTGCCGCCACGTAACTCGAAGGGGGCCACTGCCGGTCCCAAGCCCGGATAAAGGAGAAGAGTTGGGGCTATAGTCCAGCTCCCTATAACCCGTAAAACCACAAATGCTAAAAAACTAAACAAAGCCTCGGAACCGGACAGAATAAAGAAAGCAGATTAAACAACGAAAAAGGACCATGCATTGTGGAACATGGATTGTGCAGAGCCTTTCCAGACAAATAAATGAAGTGATGATAGAAATCAAAAAATTAAAACTAGTCGTCGAGGTGGTCACAGAGACAAAAAAGAAATGACAAGGATCGGCAAGCATGGGACAATACGATCATTTTTACAGTGGAGTAACTAAATACCGAAGAGCACAACAGGGAATATCTGTATTCATAAAAAGAAATCTAAGAAGCCATGCCCACTCATGGGAAGCTATCAATGAACGAATAATTAATCTTACTTTCTTACATGAAACTAACTGTTTCTAAATAATTCCACAATATAATGAAAAAATGATGAAAACTCTAAAAAATTGTTTCAATATTACTAAATATCATTGTCAGAATTTAACAAGTTACATTTCATTTCATGCCTACCTGATGGTTGATAATCATTTTTGCTAGTCCAAGAAGTGACCTTCCTTGTGATTGACTTAATATATCTGAATACGCTAGTTGAGTATCTTTGGCGCGCAGCGCTCGCGCCGCCTACCGGATTTTTTTTTAAATTCAGGGATTGTACGAGTAGGAACCAGTATGCAAACAAATGAAAAACATGACTTTTCTAATCGTTTTTTTCAACGAGTCGGGAGGGTTGTTTCTGAACTAAAATGGTTGTTACAATAAAAGTTGGGTTCCAATCAGTCGATACAAACATTTTTCGGTCAAAAAGCCTATCATAAGGCAAAAAACTTTTAGAAAGCTTCCACGTAAGTCAGGTACATGAAAATATTGGGGAAAACAATTCTCGCGAAATTATTGGTGAAGTTTTACGAGAAACACCTGGTGCTACGAGTACTAAAAATGCTGAGAATGTTTATAAAGTTAAAATACAGGTAATTATATGGTTATATTATGTTATATATTATAAAAATAGAAAAAAGTATAAGTAAACATTTGAATTCTTTAGTCTATTTCTTCGATTATTTTTCATCAGTGAGCTTTGTATTTTAATTGTAATATATTTATATTAATTACAATATTTACATTTTAGTTAAAACAAAACAGAACTCCCAAATCTTATTTTTATTTTTCTCACTAAAACACACATGTACACTTAATTAATAAAGTTCTATTCAAGGTTGGAAAAACAATATGTAGGATCACTTAAGGATGAATTTTCAGACACAAAGATAACCTATAATTACTTGGCACTCAAAAATGTAATTTTCATATTTATACTTGATAACATAATTTGTCATTTTAATCTGTACAATTATTTTATAAGTATATATACAAATGCATGTTAACTTACTGTACACGACGAACAGCAATGATCCATTTCTTTTTTCGTTCTTTATCATATGGCCGAGAAGGAAATTTATAAAACTGCAGCTCCGGATTTGCACGTTCTGAGTGTGAACACCCAACAACACAACAATAACGATTTGCACGTCTACTATTTTTAATAAACAATTCACTATTTGGGCAATCCATTTTGCCCGTACAGCATACAGCGAGACAGCTGATACAATCCTGAAACCTAAATACTTCGCCACGAGGCGGCGCTCGCTGCGGTACTAAACTAGCGTATAGAAAGAAGATTTCACAAATATTAAAGCTTCGATATTATTAGCCCTATGGAGATATCCTGGATACATTTGTCCCATTTAAGATCAGTATTACTTTGCAATGATATAGGAAACCAGGAAAAATATATCTGCTGATCTTCACAATTATTACTTAAGAAGGCAGTTCAAAATGGATAACTTCATAGATTTATCAGTTCATTGATGACTTCGTATCGTGGGTCTCTGAAGTGTCTTCTAATGTCTAATTATTCAAGGAAATCAAGTTCTTGTTTCTTATCACCAATATGTAGTACTTCTAGTTCTATGAAAGGTGTTAATGAATGTTTGGTGTCAAGTAGGTGGTTTGCGAAATGAGATTTCCATGGCTGGTTTAATCTGTGTGCTTGTAACTGCCGGTTTCACAATGTCAAGCTATCCTGAGGTTAACAAATAACCTTTGGTTATCTCAAAACAATTGATTCACATTATCCCGTCAAGAGTTCAAGTTATGGTTAACTCTCAGAATATTTAACCACCAGAAAATCTAGTGGTAATAATGATAACCTGAATATTCTAACAATTGAATTAAAGTTGATTGCATTTGTTTGTTTATTTTTTGAGAGTGTTGTATTTTATTACAATACTTCAAAATGAACGATTATGTGGTAAATATATACCTATAGTAGTGATGAGGAACCAAGAAGACCTAAAATAATAAGTTCGGGATACGATTATTTCGAAGAGTATGACAACCTCGATTTCTTTTATATATTTAGATTCCAAAGAAACCATCGGGCATATGTTAAAAGAAATTGAAGATCATATTTCTTGACTAACCTTTGTCACTATCAAAAATAATTGAAAGAACTATGGCTTTATCTGCTACTATATCATTGATTACATTATCCATCTCTGTTTATATCTCGTGAGAAGGAGGTCCACCTCCGGTTTGTCTGTAATTTATTTTGGACATTTTTTTTGTTTTTACTTTTCCGAGTAATTGCATTTGATTGTTTGGATTCTATTATATGTTTATATTTATTAACTAGAGATAGCAATAAGGTTTCTTCTTCTTTTGAAATATTTATACGTTTCGAAGAATTCATATTAATTAAAATTATTACTTCTGCCAAAGAACCAAATATTACCAATTACTAGCACATATCATGTAACTACTACCACTAGTCTACCACAAATGACTTAATTTTATACTATTTCTTAATTTTTACGATTTTGAATGTCACTAACCATAAAGTCTGACCATTATACATAATCTGTTACCAACTGAACAAAAAATATTACTGAACTATCGGTCAGTCGACCAATAGACGAACAGACACTTGTGCAACGGTACCTAATGGTAACCTTATAGGTAAAGGTAAATTGACCCGAGGAGTTAACCCGATATTGTAAAACCGGCCGTTAGAAAGAAAAATCTTTGAATTTAACATTTCAGCAAATATCTTATTTTGGTATAAATATGTAGATGGTATATTAGCTTGTTTTATAGGTAGTGTTTAAGATTGGGAATTCATGATTTGTATATATTACTGTATTTTTAGATATATGTGAAGTATTGTTAACCTGTCGGCGATCTATTGCAGATATGAAATTCTCTTTGTATTCCTTCGCTATTGTTTGTATATTTAAAAGCGTAATTTATTTTATGTATGTAGCATTGTTGAATATTTAGAAAAATATCACGTTTTATAATATCATTTTTATTTATGTTGTTAAAATTGTAACACCATAAAGCTGGATTGTTTAGACCAAACGAAATATCTCATTGTAAAGATTGTAAGAATTATTGTCATATTGTATTTGAGCTTATTTGGTTGAAAGAGACAGGATTTTTGAATAATGGATCGGTGTCGGAATGCCTGTAATTAAAGATTTCGCACGTTTGAATAACATTTAAGCGTTGAAAGGTTTTCAATTTCAATAGAACGGTCTCACCTTTGAAACATCTTTCAAAAGTAATTGAAAAATCTAATGGATGTGTCCATTGTTGATTCTTGTCAATGGTTCCGGCCGAGTCAATAATACACACCAATCGGAAAGATGTATTTCCTTTAGTCCCCATTCGTGTAAACACACCCCCCTTGAAGTTTTTCTATTTAACACGTCATACTAAGTGAAGCATTCAGTCGTCACTAAGTAATCAGTCATTCATCACTCAGTTACGAAGCAGTCACACTTAGTTAAGTGAGTAAGTTACCAGTTACACTATTAACGAGTTAGTTAGTTGAATAGTGAACCGGTTGCTTAGTTGTGCAATAAAGTCGAATCTCAAGTTGTAAGTGTAATTCAAGTCAAAACACATCGTTTATAAGTTGTGATTTGAGTCAAGTGCGTACTCAGAAGTCGAAACTCATCGTTTCTATGTCAAGTTTAGTTACTAAGTCAAACATACCGTTTCTCAGTTAGTATTCGAGCCCAGTGTGTACTCATAGTCGAACAAATCGTTTCTTAGTCAGTATTCAGGTAACACCAAAGTAGAGATATATAGTCGATACTATTGGTCACCTCAAAAGTCGAAACATATGGTTTTTCCGAATCATTAAGTTCTTGTTTACCTTCCGATCAGGAAACCATCGAAGTTCAAACAATAATCCAGTTGTACAATTCATTGTAAATCTGTATATAATAAACTATTAATTTCAACATTAACGTTGTCAGATTAAGATTATTAATATAGTTGAATGTCTACGACAGTCGATAAAGTTCAATTAAATAATAATCATAAACAGGTAGTGAACGACAATTAGATATATTTTCAACCATATTGATAATTTACACCCACAAATTAATTTTACGTTAGAAGTTGAGGAAAATAACTCAATCAATTTTCTTGATTTAAAAATTCAAAGAGTTAATAATGTTTTTGATTATTCAATTTACATAAAACCGACAAACACTGATGTCACTATACCTTATAATTTCCAATCATCCCGTGTCACATAAATTAGCAGCATATCCATGAGACATAGAACATTTTCAGTTCCTATGAGCAAATACAATTTTGATAGAGAAATTGATATAATTAAACAAATAGCAACATCCAACGGTTAACCATTACATAATAAATAAATTATTTAACAAAAAAGTGGCATTGCAACTAATATTTCCTAAACAAACTAAAGAAATACAAAATTACAAACCCACCATATATGCTGGTAATCTTTCTAATAATATTTCAAAGATAATAACTTTAGAAACAAATACAACAATTTCTTTTAAAACAGAAAGTAATGTGAGTACAACATTTTTATTACATTAGACACAGTGAACACATACGGTCGGTTTTACAATATCGGGTTAACTCCTCGGGTCAATTTACCTTTACCTAGTGTCTATTAGTCTATTGGTCAACTGACCGATAGTTCAGTAATAATTTTTGTTCAGTTGGTAACAGATTATGTATAATGATCAGACTTTATGGTTAGTGACATTCAAAATCGTAAAAATGAAGAAATAGTATAAAATTAAGTCATTTGTGGTAGACTAGTAGTAGTAGTTACATGATATGTGCTAGTTGATAATATTTGGTTCTTTGGCAGAAGTAATAATTTTAATTAATCTGAATTCTTCGAAACGTATAAATATTTCAAAAGAATAAGAAACCTTATTGCTATCTCTAGTTAATAAATATAAACATATAATAGAATCTAAACAATCAAATGCAGTTACTCGGAAAAATAAAAATAAAAAAATGTCCAAAATAAATTATAGACAAACCGGAGGTGGACCTCCTTCTCACGAGATATTAACAGAGATGGATAATGTAATCAATGATATAGTAGCAGATAAAGCCATACTTCTTTCAATTATTTTTGATAGTGACAAAGGTTAGTCAAGAAATATGATCTTCACTTTCTTCTAACATATGCCCGATGGTTTCTTTGGAATCTACATATATAAAAGAAATCGAGGTTGTCATACTCTTCAAAAGAAATCGAGGTTGTCATACTCTTCGAAATAATCGTATCCCGGACGCATATTTCAAAACTGCACATTGATACGAAACCAGTAGCCAAATGCGGCGTTGCTATTTGCTGGATTTCCACCGTCATTCCCTATGCGACTGCGACCGTTTTATTCGAATACGATACATAAATTGGTTTTATGCTGTCGCTGCCATTATGGAATTACAATAAATTACTAAATTATGTAATAATTTAGATTTAAGTAAAATTTCTATCAATATTTTTATGCAGGGTGATCCCATGGTATTAGTACCTAATTGAAGAAAATTGACATCCCTAAGTTGTAAACAACAGCAAGGAACATTTTAAGTTCGAGTTTAAAAGATAGCAACTCTTCAGGTTATCCTTATTACCACTAGCTTTTTTGGTGGTTAAATATTTTGAGAGTTAACCATAACTTGAACTCTTGACGGGATAATGTGAAACACTAGTTACAGTTCGCTGACCCATGGTTCATGCATGGTATTAACCTTCGAGTTTCCGGTATAACTCACGAACGCTGATCCATGTTTTTACAACAAACGATGATTCTGCAGAATTGCATATTTTTTAGTCTATAGCTGCATTTATTTTAGTATATAAGTTCGATTAATTGAATGTATTAAATATAGTGTATTTTGTGTTTAAGTTGTGTAGTTGTATTGTCAATAAATTATCTTTTTAAAAAGTGACTTTTCGGGCAGCAACCCTTAATTGGCGCAGTCAGTAGTATAGTGGAAGAGCCCTTAGTGATCCTCTTCGTTTTTTAACGTTTATCCACTTCAAGAACCTTTGGGAAACGTTGAAGTTCGTCCAAAAGTGCCAGAAGAAGAATAAAAGTAAGTGAAGTGTATCCATAATTATTAGAAGAAAAAGCAATTTAAGTTAAGAAGAAATACCTTTGCAAAACCAAGTGAAGTTCATCCAAAAGCTATAGAAGTAAAGAAACGAGAAGAAAACGACACTAGTAACCGGAATGCACCTCAGCATCATCGTTAGCCTGTAAGCAATTATAATTTTTCCTTTTTATTACCTATATGTCAGAAACACCTCAAGCAAACACTCCTCATACCTCTCAATCAGTATTACGTCCATCAATCCTAAATTTAAACACCCCTAGACTCATAATTACCCCACCTCAAATCAACATCATGCCTGAATTTAATCCAAAACATCTAGACATCCTGTCCCCATACGATGGAAATCCCAACGAGCTGTACAACTTCATTAATATCGCTACTCTACTCTTAAGCCATTTCTGGGACAATAACAACATCCAAAGTTTTCAAAACCACCTCCTATTCCAAGGAATCCTAAGTAAACTGACAGGAAGAGCTAAGAAAGTCATCTCAGTCTATGGATGTACAGATTGGGAACATACCAAAGAAACTTTGATCCAAAACTTCGCCGACCAACGTAATGAGAATTCTCTCACAAGAGACTTAGTAAATTTACGTCAAGGACCCAATGAATCTCCACAGCAGAATTACGAGAAAGTAATGGGTCTGCTAAATACAATATCTAACTACATAGAACTTCACAACGGCGATATTAACATAAAGGCAAGTAAGAAGAGCTTTTTCCAGAAACAAGCCCTAACAACTTTCCTAGCAGGACTGCGGGAACCCTTAGGTTCCACTATCAGAGCAATGAGACCAAGTAATCTGTCTACGGCAATGCAGTACATCCAGGAAGAAAACAATATAAGGTATCTCCAGAAAGCAGTAAACCCTCAACCAACAACCAGCAGGCATATCAGCGCAAACCAACAACATAAATCACCAGCTCCTCTTATGTCTTCACAATGGCAACCATCAACGTTTAGACCACAATGGCAACCATCAACTTTCAGACCGCAATGGCAGCCACAACCTCAACAGTCTGGATTTAGACCACCGGCACAACAAAATAATTTCATTCCACAAGGCCAGAAAGTATTCCCTGGACCATCAAGGTTTCAACAGTTCAGTAGGCCTCAACAACAGAACACCTGGAGTAATAAACCTGGAATATCTCAGCCACATAAACCTACACCAATGAGCATTAGCACTAGAGCTACGACTCAGAACCGAAACTGGAGATCTCAACAACAGCAAAATCCACCAAGATTCACATCTGAAGAATTATTTAACATTGAACATGCTAACGAAGCATACGGTTATGATACCAACGAATTTGATGATGAAACAGCTTACGATTATTACCACCAAGAAAATCAGTTTTGCGAGACACACAGAATCATATGAAGAAAATTTTCAAAATGACTACGAAGAACAATCGACAAATTTTCGGGAAAATGCCGAAAACAACAACGCGACGTAATAGAGCTAAATTCTTACCAGGATAAAAGGGAACTAGCCTATATAACCATCTCCAACCCCCTTCTTAAACTACTTATCGACACTGGTGCTACCAAATCTTTCCTCAATCCCGACATCGCCTCGAAATATTTCCATGATAATATCAAACATGAACCTTTTATAGTAACCTCCATTTTCCAAAATCATTCCCAAGATAATTGTGCCGACATACCCATATTTTCCGAATTCCAAAAGAACGGAAATTTCAAATTCCACAAAACCTTTGATGGCCTAATAATCTCAAGCTTCTAAAAGCCAAACTCAATTTTCCTGATTCTGAACTCGTCACAGAAAATTCTGTTCTACCTATTCAATATTACGAAAGTAACAAAACCCAATTTTACTCCATCCAACTCGAACCACAGACAATTACTCAAGTCCGAGTACCCGTTAAAGAAACACAAGGAACTATCATACTTCCGAAACAAGAGATACAAGGAGCTTTTCTTAACGAAAGTCTAACTACAGCAGCCAATGGTCTAGCATGGACAGAACTCATCAATGCCACAGATGAACCAATACAGATAGCACTAACAGATCCAGTAAGAAGTTCGGGGATCCACTTACCCGATTACCATCTTTACACAGCCGACATTATACCTCAGGAATACCAGAAGACAGATATCTAACATCTACTTAGAACCGATCATCTCAATCCAGAAGAAGAAGAGCACATTAAACGATTGTGCAAAAAGTTTTCAGATGTCTTCCATCATCCAGAGTCCCCCCTCGCCTTCACCAATCAAATCAAGCATAACATCAGAACAAGAGATGAAGTTCCCACTTTCACCAAATCATACCGCTATCCTCACATTCATAAAGAAGAGGTCCAAAAACAAATAGCATCGATGTTAGACCAAGGAATCATTCGACCAAGCCAATCACCATGGTCATGTCCTATATGGTCGTCCCCAAGAAACCCGACGCCTCGGGAAAGATTAAATGGCGAATAGTGGTAGACTACCGTAAAGTTAACGAGAAGACAATAGATGACAGGTATCCAATCCCAAACATCACAGATATCTTAGACAAACTAGGAAGATGTCAGTATTTCTCTACCCTCAACCTAGCTAGTGGATTCCACCAGATTGAAATGGCAGAAGAAGACATCCCTAAAACTGCATTTAACGTCCAGAACGGTCACTATGAATACCTCCGAATGCCATTTGGACTCAAGAACGCCCCTGCAACATTTCAAAGAGTAATGGACAATGGTCTCAAATGATTGCAAGGAGAAATATGTCTTGTATATATGGATGGCATAATCGTTTTTTCTACGTCCCTACATGAACATCTTGTCAATCTCGCGAGAATCTTCAAAAGACTTAGAGAAACGGGATTTAAGATACAGGTAGACAAGTGTGAATTTCTAAAAAAGGAAGTTAGCTTCTTAGGTCACATTGTGACTCCACAAGGCACTAAGCCGAATCCAGACAAAATCAAAGCTATTGTCGACTACCCAATTCCGAAAACAGCCAAAGAAATCAGAGGATTTCTGGGATTAATGGGCTACTATAGAGAATTCATCAAAGACTTTGCTCGAATAACGAAACCTTTAACTTCATGCTTGAAGAAAGATGCTAAAATAGAACACACACCAGTATTCCTAGAATGTATCAAGACCTGTAAGAACCTCTAACCTCTTAACCAATGAAGCACTGCTTCAATATCCAGACTTCACGAAGCCATTCAACCTCACCACAGATGCTAGCAACTTCGCCATTGGAGCCATACTTTCTCAAGGTCCCATTGGCAACGACAAGCCAATTGCATACGCGTCCAGAACTCTGAACGAAACAGAAATTAAATACTCAACTATAGAAAAAGAAATGCTAGCAATAATATGGGCTACTAAATACTTCCGCCCGTATCTTTTTGGAAGGAAATTCAAGATTCTATCAGACCATCAACCCCTCAAATGGTTGTTCTCGCTGAAGGACCCAAATTCTAAATTAGTAAGATGGCGACTGAAATTGGAAGAGTTCGACTATGAAGTTGCATATAAAAAAGGTAAATCTAATACTAACGCCGACGCCCTCTCTAGAGTTGAGATCAACGCACATGAACTTGACAAACACCTTCAAGAAGGAATAGATAAATTAGATAACGAAGACACGGCATCAATGTACAATCACCCAGGATCTATCCTCGATCCTTTAGAAGATATCGAAACAGAAATTTTTCGTACGACAGACCATCTAAATCCCAAAGAACTCCAAATAATTATGGAATTACTAGAAGAAGGAGAGAAGCAACACTCTTCGTCAAACAACCTAAACATGGAAGAACTTCCAACTATAGAAGACTTACTTCAAGGAAGAGAAGACGATTCTGATTCAAATGCAACAAGATATACAGCCCAAGATAACCCTATCTTAGGAATTCCCATAAGCGAGAGACCACTAAATCACTACAATAATCAAGTGATATTCAAACTAGTTAACCATAGTCCAGCTCCACCAGTTACCGAATTAACTTTTGTTGAAAAGAAAAGGATTTATGTTCAAGTTGGCAAAGACAATCTAAAAGGAGATTTTTTCAAATTCTTCAAAGACTATCTCGATCCCAAGAAAAAATATGCTTTGTACTTCGAAAATGATGATCTTTATCCACTTCTCTGTAACATAGTACGAGAAACATTCAAGAACACGGCCTATGATTTAGTAAAATGCAATCAAGTTTTAGAAGATGTTAATAGCCCCCAAAGACAAAAAGACATTATAAATCAATACCATGAAGGAAAGACCAACCACAGAGGTATAAATGAAACCGAAAACCAAATTCGGAAACTATACTATTGGCCTACCTTAAAGAAAGATGTTGAAGAAATTATCAATTTGTGTGATACTTGTCTAGCCAGCAAATACGACAGAAAACCTCCAAAACCAAAATTTATGATAACACCAACGCCAACAAAACCTTTGGAAATAATTCATCTCGATACCTTCCAAGCAAATGGTCAAAAGTTTCTGACAATCGTCGATGCATTTTCCAAGTATGGATAAGCCTATCCGATAGAAGGATCTAATTCTATCAACGTTCTAAATGTTCTCCTCTTCTATGTAACACATCATGGAATGCCACACATGATGGTAGCTGACAGCGGTACCGAGTTCAAGAATAGACTTATGCAAGAGTTTGTAGACACTGATAAGATTATAATTCATTACACAACTGCGGATAGCCCACAGTCGAATGGAATAGTTGAACGCTTCCACTCCACAATACTCGAACATCTCAGAATCCTCAGAACAAAGAAGAAAACTTTAAGCATTAAGGAACAAATGCTATATGCTATCTTGGGTTACAACATTTCTGTTCACTCTGTAACCAAACAAAAACCAATAGATGTTCTGAATGGTTATTTCGGCGCTCAAGGCCCTTTTGACATAGACATCGATAGAGCTTTGTTAAACAACTACACACAAGGCCATCGGGAAAAAACCAACGAAATATATAAAGAAATCAACAAGAGAATCCAAGACATCAAAGAAAAAGCCATAGAAAAAAGGAATGAGTAACGACAAACTCTTATATCCTACAAACCTTCTACCAAAATTTATACCAAAAAGATGGTCAAAAGAAATAAATTACTTCCAAGATTTTCTCCTAAAATCGTTACAAAAGACAACGAGGTCACTGTTGAGACTCAAAATACAACTATACACAAGAAAAATGTCAAACACCAGCCAAACAAATCTAATGTGAACCCTATATTGCAGATGTACATACATCATGGCCCAAGAAGTCCTGATCCAGGATATCAAGGACAACCCAGGAATTATACCCATCAAGCTGGGACTAGCAAGAATTCGAACTAGTAAACACGACTTTATCCACTATTTTCACCTGAGACCATTAGCTGAAGAAATAAATGCACTCGAAAACCAATATCGAACAGTAACATCAGAAATTCAAGAAGGACTAACACAACCTTACTTCGATCAGCTTCAAAATTTCGACCAGAGTCTGCAATACCTACTAATCGCTGATAAGCAGAAACTCCACAGCGTCTATCCAGAATATAAACTGAAGAGCGGATTAATTAATGGTTTGGGAAGCATAATCAAAGTAATATCAGGTAATTTGGATCAAGAAGATGCCTAAAGATACGACAAGGCCATCGCCTCACTTGAGAAAAACCAAAACAACATTATATCAGAAATTGACAAGCATACGAGTCTAAACAAACTAATCATGGCAAACTATAATACTACAGTGACACTCATTACACACAACCAAAAAAACATTGCTTTTGAGATAAACAAAATCAGCACTGATATGAACAAATTTGTATTTGACTTCAATAACTACATGGAAGTACGAAACATATTAGACCAGCTGAACCTAACTCTTCAGACTATCTTACAGCTTCTCACGGACTTAGAAACGGTCATTACATTTGCAAGATTAAATATCATTCATAGCAGCCTAATCAACCCAGAAGAATTGAAATGGGCAGTAGAGAAAATGCATGAACATCACTCGTCCGAACAATTGGCATACGTTCAAGAAGATTTCACGAAATACTTCAACATTCTAAGAGTTGACGGTTATTACACCAATCATACATTGGTATTTGTCATCCACTTTCCAGTCTTCTATCCCGATCCTTTCTCATATTTTCATCTATTTTCAACTCCCACACATAACCAAACAATAATCATTCCACCTGGTCCTTACCTAGCCTCTAATGAAAACCTTTACCAATATATGGAAACACCCTGTGAACCAATGGGCATAGAATACCTATGTGTAGAACAGCTACTTCAAGAAAGCTATGATTGTGTTAACGAAATCCTGAAGCTCACCAACGAAGAAGCCCGTTGCGAACATCTACCTATCTCAATTAACTCCACATTCATTCAAGAGATGTCAGAAGCCCATTATATAGCAGTTTTTTCCCAGGCTACAAAGATTTCTACACAGTGTTCCAGTTCAAAAATTATGGTGCTTCAAGGAACATACCTCATCGAACTTCCTCCTGGATGTCGCTTCAGAACAAATACGGAAGCATTTGAAAACACAAAATCGGTAATACGAGAAGAAGCTTTAACCCTGCCAGGAATCAAAATCTCCCCACAGACTCAGATAGCCAAGACTAAACCGTTGACAATCAAGAAAATCCCGTTGGACCAACTCCACCTCCTTACCAGGGAAGAAGAACGACTACAATCAATATCTACCAATCAGCAAAAGACAGACCCCACACACTTCTGGATGACTCCAATCTACATCATCATAACCATTTGTATAATACTGGGATTATATAAACTTCGAGGACGTCAACGTAAAACTCCAGAAGAACCAGAGGTTCATCAGGATGTGCCATCATCACCATCAGTTTTGTTCGTCCCTTACAAAACTTCTTCAGGGGATGGAGAAGTTACAGTTCGCTGACCCATGGTTCATGCATGGTATTAACCTTCGAGCTTCCGGTATAACTCACGAACGCTGATCCATGTTTGTACAACAAACGATGATTCTGCAGAATTGCATATTTTTTAGTCTATAGCTGCATTTATTTTAGTATATAAGTTCGATTAATTGAATGTATTAAATATAGTGTATTTTGTGTTTAAGTTGTGTAGTTGTATTGTCAATAAAGTATCTTTTTAAAAAGTGACTTTTCGGGCAGCAACCCTTAATTCACTTGTTTTGAGATAACCAAGGGTTATTTGTTAACCTCAGGATAACTTAACATTGTGAAACCGGCAGTAAGCTGTCCATAAAAATGTTTGCCAAGATTGGCAATATAGGGCTTCTCATTGGTAAGCCTTCATTTTGAATATATACATTATTGTCAAAAGTGAAATAATCTCACATACATCAAATAAATTAAGTATATCTGATATTATTCCTAGATTAATATTTTTATCTTATAATAATTTTTTAACAAGTGTGCGCATTCTTTGGATGAATTTTAGAGAACATATTGGTAACATCAAATGAAAAGAGTTTAGAGTTATCTTGTAAGTTGAATATTTTTAATTTTTTTATTAGTTTTATTGAATTTTTAATTGGGTATTTAGATATATATCCTTAGTTATTAAGTATACTGTTTAGTTTTTTACCTAATTTATAATTAGGAGTATTAATATAAGAAACTACAGGTCTAATTGGTTTCGATACAATATGTGATTGAATGATTTTATATAATTGTAAAGATTGAGGATTATTATTCATGACACATTTGTTTTAATGGCTGGTCTATTTGGACGACATCGTAGTACTGGGGATGACATTTGACGAACACCTGAAGAATTTGTAAGATGTATTCAAACGACTTCAAGCTGCCCAGCCCATGTTAAACCCGAAGAAATGTCAACTATCTAGGTCATATAGTGAGCAATAGAGGAGTGGCGGTGGATCCAGAGAAAAATGCTTCCATTCAGCAAAGGCCGCGACCAACCGACAAACCTCAAACTAGGAACTGCATTCATTTTAAATACTACCGACAATTTATAAGGAAGTTTGGAGATATTCCCAAGCCACTAACTCGACTCGCAGAAGAAATAAGACCTTTCCATTGGGGCGAAGACTGTCAAACGACTTTTGAAACCTTGAAGAGACATTTAACCACGGCGCCGATAGTAGGATATCCATTACCAGAGGGAGACTTGATTCTTGACACTGATGCAAGCAATCTAGAAATTAGAGGAGTAGTCTTACAGATCCATGGAGGGCAAGAGAGAGTGCTGGGGTATTTCAGTAAAGTCCTCTCCAAACCAGAACGAAACTACTGCGTCACGAGAAGAGAACTTTTGGCGGTAGTGAAGTCCGTGGAACAATTTTAACAGTATCTCTTCGGAAGGGAATTCTTAATCCGGACTGATCATGCAGCACTCAAGTGGTTGATGTAGTTTAAGAATCCCGAGGGCCAGATTGCTAGATGCTGTGAGTCACCGAAATGTAGACTCACTGGCTAGAAGCCCGTGCCAAGCAAACTGTTTCCACTGCAACAATGTAAAGTCTAAGGAAGCTGCCGTTTCAAGAGATACTGTAGTCAACGAAGAATGCTCACCCACCAGGATCAGAGAAGACCAGGAGAATGATCCGCACTTGAAGATGATTCGGCAATGCAAGGAAGAAAAACGGCGACCTACCTGGCAAGAAGTGTCAAGATTTTCACCAACACTCTAGGCATATTGGGCACAGTGGGACTCCCTTGTCCTGGCTTGTCGACAATAGTTCTTGAAAACGATGATGGTTCCAAGATGAGAAGACAGCTCGTTATCCCGAGAGCGAGAGTAGCTGAGGTATTGAGGAAGTTACACGACACTCCATTGGGAGGTCATCTGGGAGTGAAGAAAACCCTTCAGAGAGTCCATGAATGGTTTTATTGTATGAACAGATCCGACGATGTAGGAAATGTGTTACTTGTGCTACGAGTAATGGACCACATAGCAAGAGAAAGGCACCCATGAAACAATATAATGTTGGAAGCACTTTCGAAAGGATCGCTGGACCATTCCCAACGACAGAAAATGGTGGTTAATACATTCTGGTTGAAATGGATTATTTCACAAAGTGGGTGGAAATTTAAGCGATCCCGAATCAAGAGACCACAACTATCGCGGATAGTCGATATGGAGTGACCTTGGAAGTCCACAGCGATCAAGGAAGAAATTTCGAGAACCAGGTATTCCAGAAAATTTATAACAAGCTTGAAATGAAGAAGACCCGGACAACAGAGTTGCATCCACAGTCAGACGGAATGGTCGAGAGAATTAACACAACCATTGGAAAATGCCTGTCCAAAGTAGTTTCCAGCCACCAGACAGATTGGGAGCAGTATCTTTTCCTATTTGCATTGGCTTATCGATCCGCCATCCATGAGTCCACGGGTGATCCAGCAGGAGAAGATTACGTGATCCGGTTGAGAAGAAGGATGGACGATGTACACGAATTGATTCGAGCGAATGTTCAAGTTGCCAACGATATAATGAGAAAACGGTACGACATGCAGGCCACAGAAGGCAGTATCAAAGAAGAGGACACAGTATGAGTGCATAACCCAACGAGGAGAAAAGACTTATCTACAAAATTACAGAAATCATGGTAGGGTCCGTACTTTCAAGAAAAAGATCAATGACGTCATCCATCGCACAAGCAAGATCCCCAATGGAAAACTGAAAGTAGTCCACCAAAAACGACTAGCGCCATTCGAAGGAGACCATGACCTAAAGGAAGGAGTGAACCATATCCGAGAAGAGCCTGACACTGCTTTCGAAGAATTTATGGGCGCATATGGAGGTACCGGGAAAGTTAGATATGGAGTCACTACAGAACAACGACAAGAAGGAACTTCCTTTTAAGGAGGGGGTAATGTTACGAAATAGCACACTGGTGGAGTCCCTGAATCCGACTCTGTCTAAGCCATGTATGAAAGTTAAAATTTTGGCTAACGCGCCGGGATTTCTTCGAACTGTTTACCATTATTTTTGGTGGCTATTCTTATCTAGACATTTCCAGTCTTATCTAGACAATTCCAGGGAGGCGATTGTTTTTGTGTGAGCGGCAATCTAGAATTATCCTGAAAAAATGGCACTTTTTATATAAAGAATTCCGACCAGCGGCAGGAGTTTATAATTTGATCTCGTGATATAAACAGTCTACAAGTAAATAGTAACATCAGTAGTGAAGTGTTTATATAAATTAGTGTTAGTGAATATAATATAAATTAGTGAATAGTTTAGTGAATAAATAAATTAAGTGAGTAGACCTACCGTGTGTATGAATTTATCCCACTCGTCGTGATAAAAACTTTTAAAATAAATAAGAAAAACATTACATTATTAAACAAATGCTGGTAATATTTCTAATAACATTTCAAAGATAGTATCTTTAGCAACAAACACAACAATTTCTTTTAAAACAGAAAGTAATGTGAGTACAAAATAGTTAAATGTAAAAACAGAAATATCCCCATTAAAAAAGTCTTGTATATATAAACTTAAACGTCCAGAATGTAATACTGTCTATTTGGGGCAAACTCTTAGAAATTTTGAAATTACACATGGTGAACACTTACGACCATACAGATTAAAATAGCCCGAGAAATCCAATTATCCAAAACATCTACTTGACATCAAACATTCATTAACACAGAACTAGAAGTACTACATATTTGTGATAAGATACAGGAACTAGGTGGTTCTTGCCTTCTTTCCTGTATCATTGCACAGTTGTACTGATTTTAAATGGGAAAAAGATATCCAGTATATCCCCTTAAGGCTAATAATATCTAAGCTTTAATATTTGTAAAATCTTCTTCTTTTTTCTATTCGTATATATATTAAGTCAATCATAAGGTTTGTCACTTCTTGGGCTAGCCAAAAATAATTATTGAACATTTGGTAGGCATCAAATAAAATGTAACTTCTGTCATTCTAACGATTATATTTAGTAATATCGAAACAATTGTCAATTTTTTAGAATTTTTATCATTTTTCCATTATTGTAGAATTATTTAGAAGCGATTAGAACAGTGATATGAGTAGATTCCACACAGTAAGGGTCGAAACAGTAAAAGAATCTTTTTTAATCATAAACAATCCACGATTGATATTGAGAGCCCGGCTACTCGCTGGCGTGTGGGCTTGTTCGCTAGTAAAAAAGCCTTGTGTCAAAATAGTTACTAGCAAAAGGTTTTATAAGGTTACTAGTGAGCTAGCTGCGAGTAACTCGAAGTTATTTGGTGTGTACAGTGAGCATAATTTCGGCGGATTTAATTCGTTCATTCCCCCAAGTAACTGCTTTTCACGAAGTTCACAAAAAACACGTTGAAAAACTTCATCCTTTAATTTTGAGTTGCAATAATCTTTGTCTTTTATATTCAACAACACCGAGTAGATGTTGAGAAATTTAACAATATTACTCACGTTCTGCTTCATTTTTGACAGAACAACGCCCAACAAAAACAAAAAAACGAGCACATCGAAAAGAAGATGTAAAAGACGATGTACTCGACTCTTAAGCGTGTATCAATCCCAGAATCAACCCAAACGTTTGCAGAGGTTTGGAGTTTGTGGCTAGTACCAAGCGTGTGGTTACGATATAAAACTACATACAAGTTAAAATGATCACCACATTTTTGCAATAGTGACGTAACTTTGATGTTAAATAATCTGAAATTCCACCAAACTGGTATTATCAGCATAGCCTAGGTACATTATCAACAGTAATATATTAAAGGGTTTACTAAAGCGTTATTATTATAGCAATAATGATTAGATATTCTTTATAAGTGTGTAAAATATGTTAAAATAATATTTCTCTTACCTTCAAAATCTTTTTCGTCGAGAGGAAGCTTTATTTTATGATCTGCTGCGGGATCTTTTGATGCCCCGTCATGTTCTAATGGATCCATTTCATCAATTCTGAAACAATACATGTATAGAAAGAAAAGAGACGTAAATAGGAATGAAAAGTCAATAATAGACTATCTGATAATACAAGTTAATACAGATGATGCTGTAGTATCTCGTTGCCTGTCGATAGAAATCAAAAAGTAAATGAATCGAAAGAAAATATCTGAGAGAGCAGAGACACAACAAGTTACATATTTTATTAACAATGTAGGAAGATATTTCACAAATATGGAGATCGGAGCCGGACTATAGCATAGACAAATATGTAGGGCCCAGTCGAACCTTCAAATTGGAAAAAATTTTTACAATAAAACATTTATTGAAATATTGAACAAAAAAATGTTAGAAATATTCGCATCAAATGTTAAATCCGTCAAATATTTTTCAATTATAATTGAATCTACCCCTGATATAACACACAAAGACCAGTTAAATTTTATAACGCTTTATGTATCATAAGATGGAATTCCTATAGAGCGATTTTGGGATTTTTACTTCACTTCATTTTCAATATCTTCATGGCTGATATTTCGTTCTACATTTATTTTCAGCAGTTCCAGAAGTTTTGAATTTATGTATTACTTGTTCAACAGTAATAGCTATTTGTATAACAAGGGGGGAAAGTGCTACTTTTCCTCCCGAGGATGACGTTTACTGCCCGACGCGTAGCGGAGGGCAGTAATCATTCGAGGGAGGAAAAGGCACTTTACACCCATGTTATACATATGATTCTTCCGCCTCCCTCAAATAACAAGACATTTTCAATAATTTATTTATGAAACTAACAAACAACATTAATAAATACTACTTAGGATGGACTTTTACGAAACTTGGCTAGGCATCGAGGATGGACTTCTAAAATGCTTGGCTAGGCATCGGGGGTGTATGTTTTTAATTGTACTTAAAATCCCTTGGGATTTTAACTGTCCCTTTATATCCCTTGGGTCTAACATGTGAGACTAAAGTGACCGCTTTAGTCCCGGAATTGCAAAAATTATTTCATTTATAACGTACTATGACGTCAGTTTTACTTTTCCTCCCTAGGGAGGAAAAGTACTTTTCCTACGACCACATAGGAAAGTAACACATATCGCACTCTCTACTCGCATGGAAAGTGACCTTTATTCCCACGCGTGCGGAAAGTAACTTTCCGCACGGCTGTCAATAAGCCGTCAAACCCGTGAATACTGTAAGATTTACAGTTGTAATTATTAAATGCTCTTCCTTATTGATATTATTTACATAAAAACTGGACTAAAAACTAATTATTTATAAAAAATAAAGGAAAGAAAAAGAATTGTTGACGCCGAGAATCGAAACCACAACCTTCCGATCATCATACCAGATATTCTTCAAACTGAGCTAATTCAGATTTGACTTATCGTTATCAGAGATATATGTACTTACCTTAATCTAATTATGATATTTCTTATATTTTCATTTTATTAAAACAAAATTTATATATTTTTAAAGTTGAAGTAATTAAGGGATAGCAACGAAATCCTAAAACTGTTAATTTATTATTATAACAATAACCAATTCACATTTACTTTTTATGGTTCCAAATAATTCAATTTGTTCCCCAGTGGTATCTAAACTTACTTATTGTCATTTTTTCAAACATTAATTATCGTTATTTCTTATTTCACTATAAAAGTAATTGTAAATTCAAGTGCACTTCTTATAGAAACAATATTCAAATATATACTGTCACAAATAAAACGTAAGTTTAGTCAGGCAACTCAATATACACGATCTGATATTTACATATTGTTTAACGCGTAGCGGAGGGCAGTAATCATTCAAGGGAGAAAAGGGCACTTTACCCCTCAAATAACAGGACATTTTTAAATTATTTATTTATAAAACGAACAAAATTTATTAAAGAACTAAAACTAAGAAGTAAGTACAGTATAACTTATACGCACGTTATTTTCATCAAATTATATTTTGTAGACACATTATAGCGTAACACACTTTGAAACTAGAGAGAGAGAGCTATTGCCATCACTGTTATTTAATAACGTAGCGCTGCGTTAGGAAGGAAGTAACATAACCTGTCTTTTGTGTACTTATAATTTTTTTTTTAAGTTAAAACCAAAAAACAAATAAACTTAGGGTAAAGTGGACAAATGGCGGTCACTTAAGAAAAATTTTTTTTCTAAGTAAAAAAATAAGTCGTAATTTCAAATAATTTTAAGATATCAATCACTAGTGCACTTAAAAACTTTTTTGATCTGAAAATCTTTCAAAATGTTTTCTATACTTTTATGATAACAAAAAAAACAAAAATGTGCATTTGACTGGCATTGTCATACAGATAGGGGAATTCCGGTCACTTATGCGGGCAATACCGGTCAAGCAGAAAAATGCTTTAAATATAATTAAGTAAACTTCAAATAAGCATTTTTTACCAAAATATTGTTTATTGAAATAAAAAGAAAATAAAAACAATCTAACTATCTAAGTAAAAGGCTGACATTCATCACATGTGTATCATACAGGTGTGTCCCATCCACTGCATTCAGAATGTGCCCATCTTCCGCATAGGGTACATCTGTACCACTGCTCATTATTATTTCCATAATTATTACATATCAAACATATATCTTCATCGACATCTTCATTATCATCATATTGAACATCAGAATCTGATGAGTTTTCATCAAATAATTTTCTTTTATGGGATTCTCTCTTATTACTTAAAGTATTCCTTTTTTCATCAAGATTCATTTTAGAAGGTTGTACCTTTAATTTCTTGTTTTCCTTTACCTGTTTCTTGGCTTCCTTTTCTTCCAACTCTTTCTTCAATGGTGTAGCTGTAAGTATTTTCGCGTGCTGTTTTTGCCTGCCTGCTCTCTTCTTTTTCTCTGCTAGTTTAGGAACGGAAAGAATTTGTTGAAAAGAGAGAAATCCTGAAGAATTTGAAGGAATTTCGTGTTGCTATTTATTTGTAGAAGTCTTTGGTAGAGCATCATCGCTTGCTACAGCTTGGGAATCATTGCTGAAAGACATATCAGCTTCGTTATCTTGTATGGCAATGACGTCCTGATTCAATAACTCGGAAGGCAAAAAGTCTTGTTCATTAAAAACGTTGCAGTTAAGAGGATAGATACCAACGCTACTGAAACCAGCTTCTCCTTTGCTAATTGTAGCCACAGTTGAATAAGCTTTATTGAATAAAGACGCTACATCATAAGGAGTGATACTTTTCATCAACTGCGTCTTCATAAATAAATTGCACTGATTTCTGTATTCGGCTTTCAGGGGCCCGTAGAAGACCACATCTAATGGCTGTATTTTATGTGAACTGTGTGGTGGAATTGATACCATAACAATATGATTTTCTTTGCAAAACTCGTACAACTTCAAAGAAATATAGCTGGAGTGGTTGTCTACAATTAATAAAACCGGCTCGTCTTTCGTGGGTTTAGCGTGATTTCTAAAATGCGTTAACCAGTCACAAAAAATATTTTCATCGATCCAGCCATTCAGTGAACATTTATAAAGAGCTTCTGCGGGTCCATCTTTTTCCAGGAGAGGGCTTAGTCTCTTTCTGGGGAAGATTAACATGGGCGGAATAAATCCCCCTGCAGCATTCATAGCAAACATGACGGTAATATTTCGGCCTCTTTCGCCGGTAGTTACCACACCAACTCTTTTTTGTCCTTTGGTTGCGAGTATCTTTTCTGGATCCTGGACAGTTGTGATTCCCGTTTCATCTGCGTTATATATTTTGCTAGGGGAAAAGTTATATTTTGACATCACTTCTTCCACCAGTTTATAAAATCTAGTTATTTCATCCTTGTTGAAACCAGTCAGACGATTTAGACTGGTAGCCTCAGCTTTTCGCACTGATATGGTAAAATTGCGTCTGATGAAACTTCTCAGCCAGTCTTTTCCAGCCAGCCTTTGCGTTGCGTTAAAATTATGTATAATATGGTTTCTCTCAGCAAACTCAAAAACAAACCTTCTTAGTTCTTTTGTGGTAACACCGTAAAAAATGGACGCCAAGTGTTTAATTTGATTAGCAATTTCCAGTTCCTGTTCAGTTGAAAACACAGGTTTTCTTCTCATTATAGGTGCTGAGTCTTTTTTATTTTTTACCCTTTCTTGTAGCGTTGAAAATGGA
Source organism: Galeruca laticollis (assembly GCA_963921935.1). Taxonomy (NCBI): domain Eukaryota; kingdom Metazoa; phylum Arthropoda; class Insecta; order Coleoptera; family Chrysomelidae; genus Galeruca; species Galeruca laticollis. Next base: position 101,763,027 of record OY998180.1, on the reverse strand, counting down.
ATTGCGTATTTTTTTGAAGCTTGTCTTATACTCGTTCCATTTCGAATGTCTTCTATCGCTTGCTTCAAATTATCTCTGTCCCATTTTGCTTTACCAGTTAATCTTTTTCGATTTCGAGACATCTGTAAAGACAATTAAAAGTGAAATAACCATTAACATAAACAGTGGGTAATGCCGGTCACTTGGCCGGTATTACCCACCTGTGTTGATCGGCATTACCCGCCTGTAACAATTTTTCTTATGGGTCATTTTTTATGAGAAAAAAATGTTTTTTATTCTATCTTTTTATAGGACACTAAAGAAAAAAAGTCAACCTTTGTGTATCAACTAAGTTTTTATGAAAAGAGAGAAGGATTTTATCTCCAAACCTTATTTCACTTACCGTAAATCTTACATCAGAATTGCCGAAAACACGTGGTGATCTGCACTAACCAAAGTTTTAACACAAACTGAATATCAATCGGCTGTCGAAAATCGTAGGTGAGCTGGCATATTTGAGGCCACATTGCATTGTTGCCAAACCTAGTAATAATTATTTTTAAGGTCTGACCGGCATTGTCCATCTGACCGATATTTGCCCACCTTACCCTACTATTTGCATACTTGATAAAATGAAATGTAATTAAGAATGGATGAAATTCTTAGCTGGAGCTAGTGAAAATGCTATTGAATATGTGATTTTGCATAATATAAAAGGACTGGAGCAAAACCAAATAGAATATATCCAAGATCGTATGATTGTATTTGATTTTGATAATATGCAAGAAGATAATGTAAAAAACACTTTTATGTTTAAGATGGAAGATATTTCTAAGCTGACAGAGGTTCTTGGAATCGCTGAAACAATTTATACTTTCACTCGTAGTTCTGTTATAGTTTAGTGTTAGTATTATAAAATATAAAAGTAAGTAAGCACATTGCTTTATCTCCTTTACATATTTCATTGGTACTTTTAGGAGTTAGTGGACTTTGCATACTATTAGAAAGAGTTGCATAGCACATACTAAACATCATCTAAACGCGATGATAAACAAAAACATAACGTTAGATAACCGATGCGTTTTGTTTTGAGAACTGCGCAGGACAATTATGTGCGGTATTTACACTAACGCTCTACGGTACGTAACAGTAAAATACACGAAGCGCTAACGTTATTAGCGTTAGAGACGTAAAGAAGTGAATCGCGCATTCAATAAACGTCAAAATACCGCAAGCGTAATTACCGCAAAGCATTTTTTACCAAGCAATATCTCTGTACTGTTAATCTGTCAATCCACCATAGCATGCTATAATTTCCGGCCTAAATTCGAAAACAGGATCAATCTATGAATTGAAGTCAAATTATTAATGTAAAAATCGTTAAATTAAAATAACAATTTACTGATTTCTACCATTTTACAAAATACAGGGTGCTATATAAATAAACGGTAAAATGTATACTTATATAATAGAATATAGTTTAGGTCGTCAATGCCGTATAAGTAATTTTATTGGTGACGTACCAAGACGTCACTTTTACTTTTCCTCCCTAAGGAGGAAAAGTACGACTTTGCTCCCTACAATAAAGCCAGGAAATGTATACTTTGGATAGAGGTAGGCGGAAAAATGTATTGTTTTATCAGGGTGTCTATTATTAAAGATTTCTGCGGCTTTCCTACATGTTTTATAATTTTCTCCAACAAAACTAACAATTTCAATTCTATCTTCAATACTTAATTTTATTGGCATTTTTAACTATTGCAAACACACATTGATGTAACGTTTGAATTTATTTTTAGATATTCCAAGGCAATCTATCAAAACGTGTTTAATAATGAGTAACAGAAAATAAAAAAATTGAATCCGGATTAAGTTTTTTCTTATAAGATGAAGTCTGTTATGGATTTGTAATAACACGTTTTTGACATAAAATTATTTCCAGAATAAATGCAAGCAATATATTCTTACTACACCCTACTATGCCAATCTCATTTGCGGCAAGCATTTTTGACAATTTATTTAATTACATTAATACTTTAAAAAATTTATTTCCGGAAATAGAAGCGGTGACATTGAACGTGTTCAGAAAACGAAAAGAATTTGTTGATGAAGTTCATCATGATGATGACAAAAGTTTATGTGATTAGGGTCAAGACCTTAGAGTAATAATAAATATAGTAGTATGGTAATATAATATTTGTTAATCTGAGGTCAAGACGAAATTGCTTTTACGTGATATGTGACAAAATATACATTGATCTTAACCTACACGTAGCAAAAGTTAGAAAGAAATTAATGAGATTTTTAAAATATTTCATACATACCCAAATGACAATGTATCCATTGATTCTGAAAATACTACATTACAAAAAAAATTATGAAGACATTGATACAAAAGAAGATTTTTAAAATCTTTCATACATACCCAAATGACAATGTATCCAATGTAACCATTAATTTTGAAGATACCACATTCAGTTCAAATTTATACTCGGTACGATAAAGACGTTAGTTCTGAGTGTCGAATATAAACGGATATTATTAATATTGATAAAATAGTTTTGAGTTGGATTTTCAATTTTATTATTAGTGAAAATAACATTCAGTGACTGTAACAGTGACTATGGAAGACGATTCTCCCCCTTATAAAGGGTGAACAAACAATAATAATGTAAATAACGGGAAGGTGCCCTCACAAATGATCAACACTGAAAAAGTTGTCCTAACTGGTAAAGAAAACAACAATCAATTAGCCGAAAAAGTAATTAGTGATAAAAGATAACAAAAATGTAAGGTGTTTAATTTACAAAAACCAAATTTATATTCGGAAATTGTTTATGTATTCATTGAAAGGGTCAATGATCAAAATATTGGCAAATTACATCCCATGGCCGTAGGTCATATCCTATACAAAAAACTTAATATTCAAAATATAATGAAAATTGATAATGTAGGCAAAAATAGAATTAGAGTTCAAGTTAAAAATATATCTAATGCTAATAAACTTGTTACTAATCCTGATCTGATCAATGAATATTTAAAAGCGTACATAACAAATAATTTGCTAAATAGAAAAGGAGTAATAAAAAATGTTGATGCTATTTTTGATGAAGAATATTTATTCAGTAACTTTCTCTCTCGTATAACTATTTCAGACATTAGTAGAATTAAAAGAAAAATAACACGTAATAATGAGACAATTTTAGTACCAAGACAATCTGTAATTGTCACGTTTGAGGGTAATATACTACCGTCCGTCATATACATGAATTCTGTAGCATGTAATGTTGAACCATATATACATAACGTTACGCAATGTTTTAAATGTCTAAAATACGGCCATGTAGCAAAACAATGTCGCAGCACTACAGCACTATGTATAAACTGTGGAAAAGATAAAGTCGATACGCATGTCTGCCGCGATCCACAAGATAGTTGCTGCATACATTGTAAAACTAACACGCATAAATTAATATCCAAAACTTGCCCTGATCATATCATATCAAACAACAAGAAATTAAAAAGAAGATGGCTGAGGAAAACTTAACATTCTTAAAAGCCAAACAGATGAATAACAATTCTTACGCCAACATAGTCAAAACCAACAATAGATTTCAGGCACTAACGACATTAGATGAACAAGAGTTCCCCTCTCTTCCAAATCCAAACGCCAAATCATGGAAATAACCGCTCCGTAACAAAGTCAGAATTTAATGACCAGAAGAAACGAAAAGCCTCATCCCCCATTACAGAAGTCGATGTTTCACCTATGTATCCATTCAGATTCGGACCTGATGAACCAATTACGCACCCCTCCAGAAACAATCCTAAGAATTCCAAATGCTCAAGAAGACCTAGCAGAAAAAGTCTTAGTAGCAATCCAAAAGTTCCTCAGTTCAATAAACTGATTTGAAGAACTTTCCTCAATAGATGTTAAATATATAAAAAAATTGCATTTTCTAGTAATGAAGAACCTGGACAAGAAACTTTTATTATTGACGATGAATTTGAAGAATACTAATAACTTGAATATTCTTCAGTGGAACGCACGTTCCGCTGTATCCAATAAAAACAGTTTGGTTAATATATTATCTGATCTTAGAATTGATATCGCTTTAATATCAGAAACGTGGTTTAATCCAAATAAATCTTATACATTTCCTGGTTATCATATTGTACGTAGAAATAGACTTGATGCCACCACTGGGGTGGCAATACTTATAAAAACACTATAAAATACAAAGAAAAGGTTATCGATGATATCAATGAAAATATGCAAGCTTGTGCAGTTCAAATAATTGGCGCAGACTTCAGTCTTACATTTATTTCAATTTATTGTCCACCAGACGCTAAAATTAGTACACAAGACTTCATGAAACTTTTTGAATATACCGATAAGTCCACTTTAATTGGAGGTGATTTCAATGGACATCACGGATTATGGGGATCTTACAAAACCAATACATCAGAAACAAACATTGTAAATGCCTTAAATCAGTCTAATAACATGATACTATTAAACGATGGATCATCAACAAAGATATCAAGAACAACCAATAAGTCGGCGATTGATCTAACATTCGCTACTTCCAATATTGCAAATGGAATCCATTGGCAAGTGTTACCAGACACCTTAGGATCAGACCATTATGATATTCTAATTAATTTTCTTTACTCAGAAGCTCAAATAGAAACGATAATATATCCCACTACAAAATGGAATACTAAGAAAGCTAACTGGAAAAAATATAACTCAGTTTCTCAAAGCTATTTTAAGAAAAGCCCAGAAACTTTTAATGACATAAATCAAAAATATGAATATTTCATGAAAGGTATAGAACTTTCAGCTTCTGTAGCTATACCGGTGAAAAAAACGTTTAAAATAAACAAACCACCACCACCTTGGTGGGATAGTGAGTACGATTGTCCAACAAAACGCAGAAAAAAAAGCAATTAGTGCATATAAACGTCTAAGTTCATCGGAGAATTATATTATAATCAACAAAGAAATTGCTGCAACAAAACGATTCCTAAAAATGAAAGCCAAAAATCATTGGATTACTTTTTGTAATGAATTAAATAAAATACATCTAGTACAGAATTATGGCAACAAGCTAAAAGAATGCAGAGAATCACAATAGGTAGTAATTCAAACAAGAATACATACAAAAACTTCGATTGGGTTGAGGAATTTATGAATAAAATCGCACCTTGCTCAGTATCTCAAGAATTTACAAATATTAATGAAGAAGAAGATGATACAGATAATGAATTATTTGACAAACCCATAATACATAGTGAATTATCATTCGCTCTTAAAAAAACTAATAACACGTCACTTGGCATAGATCAAATTACGTATGACATGATATGAGATTTAGCACATAACGCAAAATTGTTTTTACTAGAAATATACAACGATGTCTGGATTCATAATAATATCATCGAAGATTGGAAAAGATCAATAGTAGTACCCATACATAAAAACGGAAAAATTCCTGACTTAGCCGACTCATATCGACCCATAACTTTGCTGTCGTGTATATTGAAAACATTTGAGAGAATTATCAAACAGAGATTAGAATTTTTCATGACTTCTAAATCAACACTTCCCTCGGGTCAATATGGTTTAAGAAGAGGATGTAGCACCAATTACGCCATATTACAACTGGTGACCGACACACAAATAAGTTTCTCCAAAAATCATTACCTAGGAGCAGCATTTCTGGATATTAAGGGAGCATATGATTCGGTTGACTTAGTATTTTTATATACGTACATGTTGAAATTCCAAATTACAATCATAATATAATGATCAGTAAGAATATACTATCACATTATTTATCAAAATATGATAATTGTATTAAAATATATACGGATGCTTCCAAACAATCCAGTGGTGTAGGGGTGCGCATTTTATGCCCCGTCAGTGAAGGTTCAAATGCAATTCAAACTTAATACCCCTACTTCTATTTTTTCTGCAGAAGCAATCGGAATTATCAAAGCTCTTGAATTCATTGAACGACATAGTTATAAAAAATCCATAATAATATTGGATTCCTTATCAGTTCTCACGAGCATTTTCAACCTTTTGATATTAATGCTACTTTTGAAAATCAAATAATTCCTAAAACTAAACTGAAAATCGAAGAGCTACGTCCAAAAGATTTCGATATCCGTTTTTTGTGGATAAAAGCACATATTGGACTGCAGCATAATGAACATGTGGACAATCTAGCAAAAGAAGCCGTAAAAAATGGACTACCAATAAATAATACAATAAACGTGGATGAGTGCCTAAACCAATGTAAAATTAAACTAAAAGAAAGATGGAAAAATGTATGGCATGAGTATTGCACTGAAAAACCTACAAGATATACACTCTTACATCCAGAAGTTCCCAACCAATACTGGTACAGGAACTATCAATTACCGCGTAGTAGTATAGTCACTATAAGTAGACTTAAGTTTGGCCATGCATGCTATCCCGCACATCTAAATAAAATAAAAGTAATAGATTCGAACTTGTGCGATACTTGTTACCGTATATGCGACCTGGAGTCCATTTTATTGAATGTAATAAATATACAAAACATAGAGAAGATATGTATAGAGAACTAATAAAAATTGATGTTCTACCTCCCTTCAATGTAATGAACTTACTGGCATTAATTAAGCTGCCTGTTTATAACGTTTCACTGACATTCATTAAAGCATGCAATTTAAAACTGTAATATTATGTAGCTCCTTTTCCTCTGTAAGTGAACCTAACCTGATTATTCCCTATTAGTACCGTGGTCTACCTTTTCTGTGAGTTAGCCACCCTGAGAGACCCCTGGGTGTGAAACGTATATCCTTAACATATCCAAATTGATTGATTCTTACAGTTAACATATTTGGTACCCTTTTTAGTACTGTATCTCATGGCTAGAGGGACTATGTCCTTCGGCCAAAAAAAACCAAAAAAAAGATACCATATTACTAAAAAATTATGAAGACATTGATACAAAAGAATTGATGAAGAACTGTTTCAATTGTATCGACATCAAAACTCATCTGTTTCCACTAGAAGTTTTACAACGGCGATTTTTAAAACTTATTTATTCAAAAAAAGCTCTTTATCGCACAGATCATCTTTATTCCAAGACACAAGTGACAAATGATAGATCTAAGACAACTTGATTTCTACAATTCCAACATTAGTTATCACATAAAAAACAAGCAGCTCAATTTCCGTCCCACAACTATAACATGGGGTTTAAGAATTTGGGGGAGGGGAGTCTTGCAAAACGTTACGATGCATTACAGGCTCGGGTGGGGGGTTCGAACAACGCGTTACGTAGCATTGTTTTTTTATATTCAAATAGGAAACTAAGGAATTAAAATCTACGAAGTTGGCAACCGTTTTCGTAAATGTTTTATGGGAATACCTCGACTGTATTGTAAGTCATTTTTATTTTATTTTCGTTATCAGTATTCGCAGAAGCACATTGCTGAAATCAGTGTTGTTAAAGTGAGTTCATACTGTAATGTCCTCAAAAAAGTGAGATTTGCATCATCAGCTTTTTTGGTCTATAAAGGCACTCAAGCTGACTTGCCAGCGTAACTGTGCCAAAAAATGACAACGAAATTTGGAAAACGGCTAAAGTAAAACTAAAAAATAAAATATTATAGAACATATAAATGATGTTATAGAGAGTTCAATGTGAAGGCCACGAAAAAGAAGGCAACAATGCTCAGTTATTTTACATTGGTAAGTTTACTGCTAAAAAGTAATAATGTTACATATAGGTAGGTTTACAATATATAAACCAAACTTAGATTTTTCATAAAAGGACTGGTCATAAGTATTATATTTTTTTAGCTACTTTTGAAGTCATCAAGCTCGCTAGCAAGGCCCAATGTCCCACCGAATTCGGGTACAGCTTGGCAAACGTAGGAAGACCCCTGAGAATTTCATGCGCTATAGACAAGTCTATCTAGTAAATGCAGAGAGCTCATTTTAAAATTGTATTTGTGCACTTCGTATCGTTGGTATAGTCTCGGACAAAAGTTGAAAATATTTTATTTGTATATTATTCAAAAGTGATTGAGCCAAACAAAATGCTGTTTAAAAGTAAGGTGAAAAATAAAGTTTTAGCAGGTCAAAATCGTAAAATTATAAACAATGTATTAAAGTGTTTTAAGCAAGAAGCAGAAAATGGAACTCCCATAATAAACATCTCTAAGGTATGTTCAATTTTTTAATATAGTTCTAAAACTTTTATTGATCTTAAGATTTCACTTCTAAATATTTTAAATAATTGAAGTCTTTGGTGCAAAATTTTTAGTGAAAAATTTATTTAACTTTTAACTATTGGATTAGATTAGGTTAGGTTATTTAACTTATTCTGAACACAATATTTTTTATAATGACTTCCAATCCGTAACAACTTTATAATAACACAATTTCTTTATTTTTCTTGAAACACAAAATGTAAATGTTTTTAAGGTTCAAGAACGTGTTGCTGCAGCCATTGGTGTGAGTCTTAAAACGATTAAGCGAATTAAAATTGAAGGTAACAAGCTTGATAGTGGTGAAATACCGATGTTTTATACCCAATAAAAAGAGGAACTCAAGCAAATTACCAGTTGCGCTTGATGTACCTGATCGTGCTAGTTAAATATTTTTATTTACAAAGATATTTTTTAAAAACATTTATTTTACAAATATACAAAACTTTACTAATTTAAATTTGATGTTTGCAATACAAGTTACAGAATTAGAATGATAATTATTAATGCGACCTACACCAAGTAGACTAACTGCTGACAACAGCAATCTTTATGGCTTCAAATTACTTGCGTGTATGCAGGATGTCTTCATATAACTCCTCCCTCCTTAGGCGAAAACAATACCGATGGGGGGTTGTTTTCGGGTTTCTGGTCCTCTGGCTAACATCTTCTTGGCATCTTCTTCTATACCAGATATGGATAATAATTAAACCTACAAATAGCAATGTTAGACTAGGCATATTCCAAATTGCGGAGTGCACTTTTTCTTTCTCTAAAATTTCGTATGAATCTGCTTCCTTTCGAATGTCTTTGATGGATTTGAGATCTACTGATCCTAGTTGTAAAGGTGGATGTCGATTTGTGGCTACTTCAAATTCGGAAGTTAAACGTAATTTTGTTAATAAAAGAGGGTTCCCATTCGTCTTTTCTTCTGTATTCTCATATAAAGACTTTCCAATTTTTACACTACATCCTTGTAATAATTTAATGACAGTCTTACTCTTGATTATAGCTATTCTATTCTATTCTTATTGCAGTTAATTTCAGCTTTCATAGGATTTTCAGTCGGCAATAATAACAAAAATTTGCTATTGATTTGTTCGACTACAGGGTGATTCAAAACTGCTGCTTCAAATCTGCAGGTTTGTGTTTCGGCTCGGATCAAAGGAATTACGCAAGTATCGTTAATGGCTTCTTCATGTTGTCGGCACAAAAAAGATACTTTCAATAGATGGACACAGTTTTTCCTCATATTGATGTGAGTTTGTACCAAGCACAAGAAGAGGGTTACGTGGAACAATTATTGAATTTTATATGGTAAAGGGATAATGTGATAAGTTAGAAAATCACTATCTATTAGAATGGGTATATGGATAGCAATTAGTATTCTAGAATCTTGAACTTTGACTTGAACTCCGGCCAATTGGTAATAATTGTATGGATTTTTAAAGTTGACGATTTTCGATTCACGATATATTATTGAAACGCGATTGATCAATTCAGATAAATGGTTCAGAGAAATAATGGAGGTATGTAAACTTCCTAAACGAGCAAATATAATTGAATTTTCTAAGTTATCTATGAAATTTATCAAATTTTGGCAATTCAGAATTATTTGATTTAGAACATTGGACAATCTAAAATATACAAATACCTGACGGGACTTGAGACTGGAATAATAATTGATATTTATGTAAACTAGTGATTGTCTTGTTGCAGTGATCAATAAGATGAGTATTGAGGGAAGACTGTAGTTTCAACTCGTGCGTAATTGAATTTTGGTTTTGAATTAATTGCTTTATTTCAGAACTATATTTGATTTCGTCATCATGATCTAAAGTTCCAAAAAGCCATTTACTTATAGTTCCAATACCATTAAACAATTCTCGTCTACTTCTGATATTTATTTCTTTAACATCGTTATATACAAGGTTACTTAATTTTATTCTAGTTGCATTTAGTAAATATTTCGTATGTTCGAACAGACTTTGTATAAAATCTATATCTTTGAGTGACGAATAGTTTAAATAACTTTATAATCTACTATGTAAATTTTCAACATTTTTCAACTGCTCAACTAATAAATCTATTTCAATAAAATGTAAAAAGGTATGCTTTGTTTCAATTGATTTTGTTTTGCCTAATTCTAAAGGTAATAAAAGAGTGTCAAGCACTTGTATTTCGACGTCATTACTTTGAGCTATACACAAGGGATGTGATCAGGGTTAGGAAGATTGTCCCCCGTGTTTTCGTCATTCTCACAGCACACCCTCCCTAGCAGTTTCACTCTTATGGGCCAAGTGGATCAGTAAGGGGCCCGTCCGCTTGAGGCCGCATTTGTAGTGTGACATCAAAATTATGTCCAATTAGAGAAGGGCCGGAGGAAACGTCAACTTCATTATCTATTTTTCATAAACAACGCCTTCGGCCATTTAATTAATCTCTACGTTGGATTTGGTTGTGTGTTATTTAAATTTGTGTTTTCCTGCTTTTTCTGTCTTTTGTATGTTATTATAATTTTAGTGTTTTAGTTATTATCATTAACCTATAGTTTATCGAACTTTTGATTGGTATTGAATGTGCTTTTTTCAAACAATTGTGACCATGTAAGTATTTTTCAATTTGTTTTATAAAGTATGGATAGTGTTTTTAATAATAAAATTGATGAAACAGTAGTATCTATGTGGAATTTTTTTATGTAACTTGTAACTAAACAAAGTAAATATTGCAGTACTAAATCTTACTAGTTTAATTTTCAATAACTTGCATTCACAATACTCATAGAAAAAACACATCGAGATTCTTATTGTTATTATTTTCATATAATAAATGTAAACGGTGTTATAAGATGAAACGTATATTTATATATGGTTGAGTTGGGTTTTGCCCAAAAAAGTTACGTTTATCCTGATCTATGCAATGTTTAAGTTGAATTGGTTTGTTGTATTAAAGAAAACATACCCTACATTAACTGAATAATGTGAATACTATTTTGGCTGACCAATTTTGTTTAGCACACTCAACCATAGTGAAATATATGTACATGATTTGTCAACTAGAACTGTTGTGTGAGATAAACCATTGCTTTGCTTTTTAATTTACAGTTATCATGGCAACTCGTAAACGAGCATGTTGTGTTCCTGGCTGTTCTGACACGCCAAGTAAAAGATATCGGTTTACACAAGACCCTGAACTGACAAGTGTTTGGTTCTCAAATATAAACAATTCTGCATTAAGGGACAAAACACTAGTCCAACTCAATGACAATTATAGGATCTGTCATCGTCATATTGCAGAGGAGTTTAAAAACCCAGGATTTCGAAGAGGATTGACAAAAACTGCATATCCAACTCTATTCTTACCTGGTAGGTAGTATAGTTTATAATAGAAGCCACTTTTTTAATAAATTATTGTAGGTATTACAGATGTGGATGGTCAGGCGGTGTATTCTACTGTGGATGTTATGTCAATAGAAACTCCATCTACATTGACTGATTTAGAAACTGCCTCTACATCAGTGGAATTCAGGAGAAAAACGACAAGTAAGTTGATATTTAAATACCAGTATATGCATCAAGATTAGGAAGCTTTGGTTAGGTTTTATTTACTTCTTACAAATTTCATATTCTGGATTCAATAAGACAAACAATTGAAATTTTTATATGAAGACAAGTAGATAGATAAATAGATCATATTAGGATATAAATAAATATAACCTTACCAATCGCAAGTGGCTGTAAGTAAAAGTGGACTGAAAATGCTATATTTATGTTTTAGTTGTCTCAAAGAAACACTGTCCATTGAGACAATTTCATGTTACGCGACAAACGCATCTAACTGATAGGGAAAAAGTTGCTTACGAAAATGTGCTAAACTAGAGCAGAAAGACTGCAAAGCTGGTCAGAAAATGCAAGAGCTTCAACGACAAAATTAAATATGTGCATCTGGAAGTTTTGAAGCCACGATAAATCATGTAAACGACATGACATACAAATGTATTTTGTCTCAAATAAAAAATATCAACCAGGAGGGAGGCGATTTTCATTAGATGATAAGATTTTGGCTCTTTCCTTATTCAAGGCAAGTGGAAGAGGATATAAGTTGCTATCAAAGGTGATTAATACACCATACACTTGTTATTTATGCCATGACTATTACAAGATCCTGGTATTATTTATTTGTGACAAATAAAAGTAATAAAATAACTGTAAGGTGATAATTAAAAGTGTACTATTTAAATTTGTCAAGAAATTTACGATGTAAACTTGAAATCGTGTTTGAAGTTCAATTATTTTTCAGGTCTTTGCATTGCCATCAAGAGTGACTTTGTCAAAATTATTGGCACAGCTACCATTCATACCAGGTGTTTTTAATAAAATGTTCAACACATTAAAAGGAAATATGACTTGCATAGACCCTTTAACCATACAAACATAACAATTATACAATGTATAATTTATTACATTTTTGTAATTGATTATGTACATATCTGCTTTTACCTACTAAAATAAATATAAGCAATATATTTTTGTTTTATTTTATATCCTTATTTTTGCTCATACAAATATTATACCTACATGATTTTGTTGGATGTAGTTTTGTAGAAATGAAAAAAAATCTCAATTTGAATATTAAAGTTTTTTCTGTGACAGGAAAAAAATTTGACATTTTATCTCTGTTGACAGGTAACAAAATACAACTTTTCACGAAATTACTTTTTTTCCCACGGGAAAAAAGTGAGTACTTTTTTCCCGGATATAGATACATAAGTATATGTAGATAAAGGAAGATATTTGATTTTAGAATATTTTATTGAACATAAGTTACCTTTCCTTTATATCAAGAGTCAGAGAAATCTCGGAATCAGACATTTTTTAACTTTATATTTTCCAAAATAACTACTAAACAATCACTGAGGTCGCCATTTTTGAATCAAATCACAGAATTAAATTGACATATATTTGATTACTTTGAAGTTTTCCTTAGCAACGCAGGTCTAATTGTCGCTATAACTACAACAGCTTATTAGTTTAAAAATTCAAATTTCATATCGATAACATTCTGACTGTAATATATTGTAATAATATGTTCTTTCACTATTGAATCGTCGTTTTTCCTGTCACAGAAAAAAATAGTGTATTATACACGGGAAAAATATTAGATTTTAGCTCTCGGTTTGTTGTCTCAAGCTAAAATCTAATACTTTTTTCGCTTGTATAATAAATAACTTTTTTTTCAGTGACGGGGTAAAGTTTGATATTTTATCTCTGTTGACAGGTAACAAAATGTCACTTTTTATGAAATTACTTTTTTCCCGGATATTGTATAAACACATAAGCAATTTGGCTACTTCTACTAATTCCGGTGGAGTTATAGTATTGAAAATAGCTTCTAAACAACAACTAAGTTCACAATTTTTAAATCAAATCACAAAATTAAATTGACAGCTATTTGATTACTTTAAAAGTGTCCTTAGCAACGCAGGTCTAATTGTCGCTATAAGTACAACATAGCCTACTAATTTCACATCGATAATTTTCTGACTTGAATATTGTAATAATTTTTTTTATTGATGCCTCATATTACCTATTTAAAGCACGCGTCAGCGTGTTTAAACCGAACTTTCAAATACGCGCGTTTTTTAAAGTCCCTATGGTAACAACAACTCGAGAAACGTAAGTATCAATGACAACTTTTTTTATTAGTTTTTAAATTGTATATTTTCATTGTGAACCATTGTCTTATTTGGTTTTTTCTGCAAAATTTATTTATATATTCATATATACATTGTATCCTTTTAAATATAAATAAAGAAACTTTCTGATTATTGATCTGACAGCAGTACCTCGTAACGTCAAATAAGAATAAATACTATTTAGGACGGGCTGTCACGAAACTTGGCTGGGCATCGAGGACGGACTTCCATTTTTTTTGTAGTAATAATATAATAATAATATTGTATGATTTCAAAGTGCACCAATAAAAAAAAATAGCGTAAAGTATTCGTGGATAACTGGTCTTTCAAACACTTGCTCTATTTCGAGCACTCCGGCTGCGCCGTCGAGCTCGAATAATCGCGCGTGTTTGAAAGACCTCTTTATCCACTTATACATTAATATACTATTTCAATCTTAAATCGTTGTTTTTCCCGTCACAGAAGAAAATTGTGTATTATACACGGGAAAAATACTGGATTTTAGCTATCGGTTTTTTGTATACAACCTCAAGCTAAAATCTAGTATTTTTTCCCTTGTATCATTTATAATTGTAACGTAAATATATTTTAATTTACCTTACAAACCATAATGACATTAACGAAATCCTGATGTATGTTACCCGTAAGTAGTGTATTTTAGGGTTTAGACCACAGTAAAAAAACTGTTTCACTCTGTAGTTAAAACCAACATTAAAATATAAACTACTTATGGGTGACTTACATCGGGATTTGTCTAGTATTCAGTTATATTAATATTCACGGCAGTGTAAAATTCTATTTATTCAAATTTCCCTCTCTTTTGTTTATTTAAATGTCCCGTCATGTATACTAGCGCGTGCAGCGGACGGGCCCAGTACTACTAAATTGGTTCTGTCATTCAGTACAGGAGTTAACCTGCTAGGGGGGGTGTGCAGTGGTCATTCTGTAAAGAAAGTCGAATGTTAGTAAGTGGATTTTTAACCTTTGATTTAAGGATTGTACGGTTTTTTGTTGTTAGTACTTTCTTGTTCATATCTAGTTTTACCGTTCTCTTTAAAAAATTTGGTTTTGATTTATTTCTTAAATCTTCCCCATTTCTTATGAATATGTCCTGACCTTCAACATATTGCTTAGGGTCTTCTCGAGTTAAGTTACGTTTACTAATTATCTTTTCTTTTTGTTTCACGGTATTATCATATATATTTTTATAACGAGTTTCTAACCTAAGTTTTCTATCATTAACGTAATCATTAACAATGCGTTCGTCCGTAAGATCTAAGGGATCTAATGCTTTTGTGTCCCCTAAAATAACATCATATGGTCTATTTTTGGTTACAGAGTGAATAGATGAATTGTAGCCAATAACGGTGAATTGCATAATTTGTTTTAAATTCATTCTGGGATGTTCTAACTTTAAAACTCTACAATTTTTCTAAAAGAGATAAATGGAACCTTTCTACCGGACTGTTACTATTTGAGTTTTGAGGTGTCGTAAAATGTATCCTAATTTTGTGTAATTTACAGAATTCCTTAACTAATTCACTTCTAAATTCCGTTCCACTATCACTAACTATAGAATACGGTATACCAAAATGCGATATGAAGATAGTTAAACATTCTATAACGCTAACAGAATTTAAGCTTGATTCTATTATATAAGCTTGTCCGTATTTTGAAAAAGAGTCCAAAATTGTTAAAAATTTAGTGCTTAAAGTTTGAAACATATCCACGTGGATTGTTTCGAATGGTTTTGTTGGGGTGACTGTCAATGAAAATTTTATTTGTGGAGGATGCCGATCATATTCCGCTTGATTACATATCTCACAAAGTATATACTTAATTACATCAACGTTCATATCGGGCCAGTAGTATTTATTTCTTAAAGCGTTTTGAGTTTCATTAATACCTCTGTGGTATGTTTTACATTGATGCTGATATTTGATATTCATTTCGCGATCTTCTACGTTTTCAACATCTGTCACAAACATTCTAGATATAACTAAATTATAACTTTGATTTTTGGACGTATTTTGTAATGTAGTTATATTAAGAGATACTAAATCTGTTATTGTTGAACTTTTTACATGAATACAATATAATTTTTTCGGTCCTACGTAAGTCTTAAAAAGATTAATACCATAGATATATAATACATATTATATATCTATGATTAATACTTTGATTTTTAAGATCACCTACATTATCAGTTATATAGGCCATTATACGAGATTTATTAATGAAATGTTTGCTATTTTTAATGAAAAAATGTTTACTTTTACCTTGTACTATTATTTGCCTATTGTATGAACTTGTTACATTTTCTGTAAATGGGATTTCCAAAGTCGGATTTTCGGCGGCTGTATGGACGGTCTCATCGTCTTCTTCCTGTTGAGAAACTTGCGGTTCATCTGTAGTGCCTATAATTTCTAGTATTTCTTCTTGATTTATATCGTTAACATTATTTGTATTGATTAGGTTGTCCAGTTGATTTTCTAAGGTGTCTTCGGCAGGTTCAATGAGATTCTGAAGAAAGTTTTCGGTTATCGGGTTAATATCACTTGGTCCACCAAATAGGGAGTCAATTTCGTCATACAATTGTTGATGATCCTCATCTTCAGTTATTGCGTTAATTTCTACTCTACTTAGAGCATCTGCGTTTTTATTTAATGTACCTGGCTTATAATGAATTTCGCAATCGAATTCAGAAAACAATAAACGCCATCTTACGAATTTAGAGTTTGGCTCTTTCATATTAAATAGATATTTGAAAGGTTTGTGATCAGATATTATATAAATTGTTCTCTCAAATAAATAACATCTAAATATTTTTAATGCAAAAATAACAGCCAGTAATTCTTTTTCAATAGTACTATAGTTTATTTCAGCAGCATTAAGGGTTCTAGAAGCATAGGCAATGGGCAAATCATTGCCTATTTTACCTTGACTTAATACGGCTCCTATTGCAAAGTTAGAGGCGTTCGTTGCTACATTGAATGGTCTCTAAAAATTTGGGTATTGCAATATAGGGGAATTAGTCGATATATTCTTACACATTTCAAAGGCGTTCAAGAATTCGGGTGTATGTTCGATTTTAACACCCTTTTTCAAACATCTTGTCAGAGGTTTTGTTAACTTCGCAAAATCTTTAATAAATTTTCGATAATAACCAACTAGTCCTAAAAATGATTTAATTTCCTTGGGAGACTTCGGAAGTGGAAATTATTTAATAGCTTGAATCTTTTTCGGATTCGGTTTTACGCCGTCAGGGGTCACTACATGCCCCAAGAACTCTACCTCTTTTCGAAAAAATTCACTTTTATCTAATTGTATTTTCAATTTCAAGTCTCGTAAACGTTTAAAAACTACTTTTAGATTTTGAATGTGTTGCTCTAAAGAGGAGCTAAAGATAATTATGTCGTTCATGTACACAAGACAAATTTTACCTTGAATATTTTTCAAAACATTATCCATAACTCTTTGAAACATTGCCGGTGCATTTTTCAATCCCATTGGCATACGAGTATATTCATAATGACCGTGATCGACGGAAAATGCTGTCTTTGATATTGAATTAGGGTCCATTTCGATTTGATGGAATCCTGACGCCAGATCTAAAGTAGTGAAATATTGGCACTTTCCCAGTGCGTCCAAAATAGTATTTATGTTAGGTATAGGTTAGCGATCTTGTATAGTCTTCTCATTCACCTTTCTATAATCTAGAACTATTCTAAACTTTTTCCTTCCACTAGAATCTTCCTTCTTTGGAACGAGCCACATAGGACTACACACAGACTTTGGCTATGTCGAATAATACCATCATCTAACATCTTATAAATTTGTCTTTGGACTTCATCCTTGTATACGTAGGGATACCTGTATGAATTAGTATAAACCGGGATCTCGTCAGTTGTTTTTATCTCATGTTTCACTTGATTAGTAAAACTCAATGTTTCATTATCTTTGTAAAATATGTCGCTGAACTCTTCACATAATTTATAAACAGCTGTTGTTTCATCTGAATTTAAATGTTCTACTCTAAGTAAATTATGAATATCATCACCTAAATTTGTATTACTACTATCTGGGATAATATTTTCTAAATGATAAAATTCAAAATTATTTTTGTGCCACTCTGTAAAAGGAATAACCTCGATCGGCTGTGTTAATGTAATCGTAACCCTTTTATCTGTATTGTTAACTATTTCTGTTTTTGCAAAACCGTCTTATGAGACTGTCAACGTTTCTGGAAAATATAAATCCTCATATTTCCTTTCGGGTACAATTACCTCGCCATCTGAGTGACTAACCGGTACTTGTAATCCGACTACTTCGTTTGCATCGACAGAGATAGTGAACTGTTTCCTATCAACTTTATATAAAGTGGAATTTCTATATTTTTATTTCTTAATACATTTTTACTAAAATCTACTGAAAATTCCAAAGTACGTAGCTCATTTAACCCTAATAAACCATCAAAATTATTATGAAATTTATATACTATAAAATTATGTTTAATTTTAGAATTAAATTCGGCGAAGGCAGGAATATAAAAATTTAGTTTATATTGGAGGGTCTAAGAGGCTCTCTCTCCAAAAAATGTCCGTCATTATTATTTGTATGATTTGAATTACTAAGTGACGGATTTATTTCCTCGTTAATATTCGTTTGCGCGATGGTTTCATCGAAATAATTGTCTGATGTGCTTTCTAAATTTATATTATAAACTTGAAATAGTTCTTGAGCTATATAATTTGGTTGATATTGTCTTGGTTTAAAGGTATTTTGGGGAAAAGTTGACATTTGCTGTCGAAACTGATTATTTTGTCTAGGTGTTAAAGTATTTCTTGTATTAATTGACATTGGTTCTGGGGTTCCAGAGAGATTTTTGGGTGGTCCAAAAACTTGTCGATTAGACGGATAGTGTCTATTGATAGGACGTGATTGTATGGGAATTGGTTGACTTGGGAATGAATTTCCTTGAGAATTTTGATTCGATGAATTGAAATTTCTCGGTGTGTGTGGAAGTACTGGGGGTATTTCCGTGATTTGGGAAAGAAGATTGAATATGCTGAGCATTAGAATTATTTGGTTATGAATGCTTTTTGTACTGTTGCCATATGGCAAGGATAGGTTTTTAAACTGATGTTTCACTTTCAGGAATGGATTTGATCTTCAGCAGGCTTTAGTCATGTTAGAGGAAGATGATGACGACATAGCTGCACCAGGTGTAAGAGAAAAGAGAAAAGAGAATCTGCCGAGGAAGATGAAGGAGGTTTATTACACAATTTAGGCAGAAATCAATTATCAGCGCCAGCAAAAGTTGTCCTGGAAAATAACCAACGAATATCTGGACAACCTTTTTACGAAGTGGAAGATGAAGTCAATGCTGAAGAAGTCCAAGATGTCCAACCATCACATAAAAAACCTAAATTTACTTTTAAATGGATTGATGGAGACATTATTGGTAATATTCCTAGACAACCAAAACCGAACTACTCTCAATTTCATAACAAGACCGTAGTAGAAGTATTTGAAATGTTTCTGGATGATGCTATTATAAATCTTTTTGTTGAAGAATCTAATAGATATGCTGAATTCATAAATTGCCCACCCCCTAATATAAGCAAAGATGAAATAAGATGTTTTATAGGTATCTTTTTTTTAACAGGTTACGTTGTTTTACCAGGAAAGAGATTCTACTGGGATATGGGTTCGGACATGAACAATAAACTGGTATCTGAGGCTATGCGCAGGGATCGATGTACACAGATAATGAGATGTTTACACTGCTCAGATAATTCTAAACTTGATAAAAAAGATAAGATGTGTAAACTTCGACCACTTATTGACCTATTGAAACAAATTTCTTGAAATATTTTGTTCCAGTTGAGCACCTAAATTATGATTTTGGACGCCATTCTTGTAAACAGTATATAAAGGTCAAACCAATTCGATTTGGTTACAAAGTTTGGTGTCTCAACGGATTTTGGATACTTGATAAACTTTGGGGTCTATCAAGGGAGCAGCCCAAATAGCAATGAATTTTATAAATCTCAATATGGAGCATGTGCAGCTCCTTTGGTAAAAATGTTGGATGAGTTACCAAATCAGATTTATCGTCACAATATCTATTTCGATAATCTTTTTACTGGGTTTTCCTTACTTTGTCACCTCAGAGAACGAGGTTATGGTGCAATAAGAACGATGAGAGGAAATCGATTACCAAAGTCCTGTCCTATTACTGATAAAAAAAAGTAAAACAGAAGAAAAGGGGAGAACGCGAATTTAAAATTTGCGCTGAAAATGGGGTCTTGATAGTACGCTGGAATGACAATGCTGTGGTAACTGTCGCATCTACTGTTCATGGAATTCATCCACTTCGTCAAGTGAAAAGATATTCCCAGTCAGAAAAAAAAAGTTGTTAAAATTCCCAGACCATATTTAGTTTCCGAATATAACAGACATATGGGAGGAACAGACTGGATAGATCAAGATATAGTCCAGTACCGAATATCCATAAGAGGAAAGAAGTGTGGTCCCTTTTTACCTGGCTTCTGGATGCTGCACTCCATAATTCATGGATTATGTATAAGCAAGCGGGAAGCAAACTTACTAAACGAGAGTTTCGACGAGAATTAGTTATTGCATATCTAAATCGATATAAAAATCCACCAAGAGGACCAGGACGAACATCTTTATCCAGAAACAGCACTTCTGAAAGCAGAGTATCTGACGATGTGCGGTATGATCGTATATATCACTTAGTAATAGCTGTACCCAATAATAAGCGTTGGAGATGTGCAGGCGAGGGCTGTAACTCTATTGTCAGAACAAGTTGTAAAAAATGTAGTGTTGGACTCTGCATACCATGCTTTGAAATTTTTCATTCAGTTACTTTTTAAATGTGTATTTACAGTTTCCGACATATTAAAATTTTTATACGTACCACGTTTCGAATAA
This sequence comes from Galeruca laticollis, assembly GCA_963921935.1. Taxonomy (NCBI): domain Eukaryota; kingdom Metazoa; phylum Arthropoda; class Insecta; order Coleoptera; family Chrysomelidae; genus Galeruca; species Galeruca laticollis. Next base: position 101,742,119 of record OY998180.1, on the reverse strand, counting down.
ATCTTGAATTATGTTTTTTTTTGGGTTACCCCATAGCCTATCGTTGCCATATGGCAACATATTCAAACTATGCTTCTAGAAATAAAATTTGATAAAAATTGTCTTTTCCTAAATGTTTGAGGTTTTAATACATTGTTTATAAAAAAAATACACTTTTTGCAAGAATAATAAATTCCGGCTTTGGAGGGTTAAGGAAGAAAGTACTTTCGTCACTCAAACAAATTGTCCTTACATAGTCTGGCTGTTGGAAAATTTTAGTGGTCATATTTTCACAGAATTGCAGCCTTCGGTCGGGGTCGTCATCTGAAAGGTGATGTACCATTTTTAATTTGTATGTATGGAATTTGTTTTTGGTCAACACCCTGTGAACTGTATTATGACGGACACCACAGGTAGACGCTACTTGGGCTATCGAAGAAGAAGGGTTTACTACAATTTCTGCAGCTATAACAATTTGTTTATCAATACCAATATTTGGTCGACCCGATCGTTTGGCATCACTTCCTGTTTGTTGAAAATTATGAAAAAGCTCCCTCAAATAAGTACTCGATATAGGGCGATCGGGGTATCTCTCATAAAATGCGTTCCGCAGCATGAAAATTATTTCCACTTTCACCAATAATTAAAATAGCTTTTACTTTGTCAGCTAGAGCACGTAACATTTTGTTTATGTAGATACTTAAACTTCTCGTTAAACAATAATTAAACTAAAAATTCAAGATATTATCGCATGTAAAAATGTCAATTAAAATGCTTTTTTGACAATTAACCATAAGCAGACTTTTGAATCTTGATGAATTAAAAGCGAAACTCAAATTTTAGTGTTTATTAGTATGATTGAATAGGTATTCTAAATATCTTTCAAACGAGGTGTCACTTTCCATAAGGTCCCATTCAATATTATTGGATTCAGTTGCCTGTTGACGTCACCGAAACATATTACGTCACATATTACCACTAGTAGAGAAGCTTACAATAGTTCATTTTCACGCTCCAAATTTCATCAGTCTAAGTATCGCCGTTCAAAAGAAAAGAGGGGGGAGAGGACTTTTGAGAAGGACTGTAATATATGTAATGATTCTATTTTTCGTGTCGTGTATAGTGTCCCGAAACAAGTGTGTCAAGCACTTGTCGGGTATTTATTTACTCTTTTTTACTCACCATTTCCTAATATGGAAATCCTATTACATATCTTTTTAACTTTGCCTGTATGGAATTCATACGTTTAAAGATCATTTTTGGTGTTAAAACGCGTAAAAACCGAATTACGAAACGCATTAAGTCAAACAAAATTAACTCGTTTTAGAACAAAATCTAACACCCGCAGTGTAGGGGTTTGACATTGCCTTAAAATAGGTTAATCCGTCCCTGATGAAGAGAACGTTAACAAAAATTAATGATCTTGAAGACACTGAAGAATGTTATGTGTGTTTTAAATGAAATAGAAATAGCGTATAAAATTTCTAGTGTATAGTGAAAATATTGTAATGTTTTTGTTATTTATTTAAAAAATAAACGGGTGAGATAAATTTCAAAATTTCTTCCCTGGTCACTGTGGACTTCCAAGGGTACTCCATATCGGTTGATAAATTCCTTCACCAATACATCCACGACAGCTGTGGCCTCTTGGTTCGGGATAGCGTAAATTTCCACCCACTTTGAGAAATAATCCATTACGACCAGTATGTACTTGCTACTATTTTCTGTCGTCGGAAATGATCCAGCGATATCTGAAGCAATCCTTTCGAAAGGGCTTCCAACATTATACTGTTTCATAGGTGCCTTTCTCTTGCGATGTGGTCCATTACTCGTAGCACAAGTCGTACATTTCTTACACCAGTCCTTCACATCATCAGAGCTGTTAATCCAATAAAACATTTCACGGACTCGCTGAAGGGTTTTCTTCACTCCCAGATGACGTCCTTATGGACTGCCGTGTAACTTCTTCAGTACCTCAGCTACTCTTGTTCTCGGGATAACTAGCTGTCTCCTTATCTCAGAACCATCATCGTTTTCAAGGACTCTTTTCAACAACCCTTCTTCCAGGACAAGGGAGTCCCACTGAGCCCAAGACGCCTTGAGTTAAGGTGAAAATTTTGACACTTCTTGCCAGGTAGGTCGCCGATTTTCTTTCTTCCATTGCCGCATCATCTTCATTTGAGGATCATTCTCCTGATCTTCTCTGATCCTGGTGGGTGACCATTCCTCGTTGACTACAGTAGTTCTTGAAACTGCAGCTTCCCTAGATTCCACCTTGTTGCAGTGGAAGCAGTCTGCTGGGCACGGCCGTCTGGACAGGGAGTCGGCATTTCGGTGACTCAAACCAGCTCGATGTTCGATGTTGAAATCATACTCTTGAAGTCGTTCAATCCATCTAGCGATCTGGCCCTCGGGATTCTTGAACTGCATCAACCACTTGAGTGCTGCATGATCAGTCCGGATTAAAAACTTCCTACCATAGAGACACTGGTAAAAGTGTTCCGCGGACTTCACTACCGCCAAAAGTTCTCTTCTTGTGACGCAGTAGTTTCGTTCTGGTTTGGAGAGGACTTGACTAAAATATCCCAGCACTCTTTCTTGCCCTCCTTGGATCTGTGATAGCACTCCACCAATTCCTACGTTGCTTGCGTCAGTGTCAAGAATAAAGTCTCCCTCTGGTAAAGGGTATCCTAATATCGGCGCCGTGGTTAAATGCCTCTTCAAGGTATCAAAAGCCGTTTAACAATCTTCGTCCCATTGGAAAGCTCTTGCTTCTTCTGTAAGTCGAGTTAGAGGCTTAGCAATATCTCCAAACTTCCTGATAAATCTTCTATAATATGTGCAAAGTCCAAGGAAACTCCTAATTTGATGTTTGTCGGTTGGTTGCGGCCATTGCTGAATGGAAGCAATTTTCTCTGGATCCACCGCCACTCCTTCATTGCTCACTATATGGCCTAGATAGTTGACACGGTTTTGGAACAGCTGACATTTCTTCGGATTTAACATGAGCTGGGAGGCTTGGAGTCGTTTGAATACGTCTTCCAAATTCTTCAGGTGTTCGTCAAATGTCTTCCTCAGTACTACGATGTCGTCCAAATGTAGTAGATGGTTCTATTACTTTTTCTTCTGCATCTCTCGAATTATTCTTTCAGCTTCCTCTCTCTTCGCTCGTGGAAGTCTTCGAGCTGATTGCCTAATTGGCTTAGCATTACCAGTATCGATTTTGTGTTTGACGGCTGATGTTCTACCAGTCTTTCCTCCTTTTGGTACGAATAAGTCTCGATACTGCAAGAGTAATTCTCTCATTCTCTTTTTTTCAGCTCGATCCAAAGATTGACCATCTACTGATAACATTTGTTCGAATCTGGTATTAGAATTGTCAGTGGTCATTGTTTGACGAACTATAGACGTCACTGGTACGCAGGATCCAATCTTGGCTTCCTTCTTGATGGTAACTGGGTAATCATTCACGTTTGTCACACGTACTGGGATCTCTTTCACCGACGTAACCAATCCTTTTCCAATTAGTACTCCTTTGCCAACCTCTTCGTCGTGGTTCCTTGGCTCCATCATAACCGGTGTACCTTCCTCCATGATTCCCTGTAGCCGTGATACTATCATGGTTTCGCTCCGTGCAGGTAGAACGGTATCTTCCTGTACAGCTGCCAACACCGCGCTGCCTTCATATGGATGAAGGAATACCTCCTCGGAACCCACTTTAATGGTTCTGTTTCTAAAGTCTAATTGGAAACCATGTACATTCATTACGTCCATTCCCAGAATCACGTCTTCTTCAATGTCAGCAACGATTACCGTATGCGTGAACTTTTCTGCGCCAATTCCCAATTGGATTTGTGTCTCACCGTGAATGTTGGCACTCTCACCTGTGGCGGTCCGCAGTCGCAGTCTCGTTGGTAAAATCTTCTTCTTGGAGTTTATTATTTCTGGTCGTATGATAGTTCTAGTTGCTCCAGTGTCTACCAGCAGAGTATATCTTTTGCCATTCACTTCTCCATCTACATATACACCGTCGTTGCGACATCTGAGAGAAGCTATCAGTATGAGAGGGTCTTTGGAACGGTCATGGGTCGGTGCTGCCCCTCGTAGCCGACCCGTTCTAGTTTTCCTGTGACTGGGGTTCTTGATTTGTAGGAGTCCTGGGGCGCTTACACGAACTACGTACATGCCCTAGCTCGCCACAATTCCAGCATCTGATTTTTCTTGGCTTCTTGTTCATCATACTTTTTATTAAACTGACGAAATGGTCATATCTGTCTTCGTCACCTTCTTCTTGGATGGTCCTAATTTTGTTATATCCTGAAGCCTTCGTTGCTGCTTCATATTCAAGAGCAGCTATCAGTGCGTCAACTAATGTTTTGGGATGGGCTAAACGAAGCGTCCTCTGCATATCGGGGTCACGTAAGCCATCAATAAAGGCCTGGATGCCCAGACATTCCATCATGTTCTCTGGTGCTGACGGATAAGCAAACCGAACTAGTCGGGCAATGTCCACTTCATATTCTTGAAGGGATTCATCACGTTTCTGCCTTCGGTTCTTCAGCTGGGATTGGTGCAAATGTTCTAGATGTTCGTGACCATATCGCATGTCCAACCTCTTCTTAAGCTGTTCGAAGTCATCCGTTTCTTCAAGTGGTATCGTCTGAAGTACGTCTAAGGCATCTCCCCGAAGCGCGATGGTTAAGTTCACTGCTTTCTCCTTATTGAACCAATTATTCACTCTAGCGGCTGCTTCAAACTGTTTCACATAATTGGTCCACGACATTTTTCCATCGAACGTTGGAGCCTTGACTCGGGCAAAACTGCCAGTATCATCTGTCTTGGGTTGCGTTTCTGGCTTGCAGATCTCGATCTTCTTTTCTTCTGCTGAAGTGTCTTGTGTTCTTAAATCGGCAATCTTCGTCTCTAACTCCTTGATTTTCTCATCGATCTGATTTTCCATCGTTGTCATCTTATTCTCCATGTCTGATTTTATTCTCTCGTTCATCGTTGTCATCTTATCTTCAATATCCGATTTTAGAGACGTGATTTTATTCTCGACTTCAGCAGCAATGTCATTTTTCAATGATAAGATATCCGCAGGAATATCGGACTTCATAGCAGAAATCTTCTCGTCCATGTTAGCAGAGATATCGTTCTTCATGATTGAAATTTTGTCGTCCATATTAGTAGAAATCTTGTCCATGTTAGCAGAAATATCGTTCTTCATGGTTGAAATCTTCTCGTCCATGGCAGAAATTGACGAGATTACGGTGGAAGCCTCGTCATTGAATAAAAATAATTCTGGATCAAAGCCGTCATTTTCCAGAGCCACTTTAAGTCTTTCTACTAATTCACTTTTCTTACCGGACGTTTTCAACTCACGATCTTCCAATTCTGCTCTTAATTCCGTGACTTTCAGATCACATAGTCTCTTGGCCATTTTTACGTAGCAATTTATTTAAACTGCCCCACACCTGAAACCAATGTAATGTTTTTGTTATTTATTGAAACAATAAACGGGTGGGATATATTTTAAACACACGGTAGGTTCACTTACTTAATTTATTTAAACACTAAACTAATCACTAACACTTAATTTATATATACTCAGTACATTCACTTAAACTAATTTATATAATCACTTAATTTATATTCACTTATTTACTGTTTAACTCACTATGTCAAATTATAAACTAAACTCATCCGCTGATCGGTCCTTTATTTATATCAAAGCCTTTTTTACTAGAACATTCCGGACTGCGGCTTACACAAAACAAATGCCTTTCGCGATATTTCTCAATTGCCGGCTTAATCCTTAAAAGACCTTCCGAGAACATGTCTATGAAAACGGTCACAATAAATCCCAATAGACCTTCTCAGAATTCGGCGCGCTCGCCATTTTTTTAAGTCCGTTAACATAACGTTACAGGACCGTACTTAGTATCTGCTTCGGTGTGCGAGTTCGTAACAATATATTGAATTAAAACTCAAATAAATAAAAACAATACAATATGGATTATAATAGTTCAATTAAACTATTTCCCGTGAGTTTTCTAAAAATATATGTCTATAGACTGAATCTGCAAATCTACTTCTAAATCTAGAATCTAGACGTAGTTTGAATATTAATTTTTGGTGATAAAATTAGCAATTATTAACTAGAACCTGATTAAATTAAAACAGTTATTACTCGGTACATGAGGAGTTTTATGCAAAATTTAGACTCTTGAAACAAATCACCGTAAATTGCATTAATTGGGCTTGACCTTGACAAATTAATATTTTCTTAGCAAATCCTTCAATCAACAATCAACAATCTTAAAATTGCGAGTTTCCTTATCCTCTATTTTAATTACGCCCGACCTTCGCCTGCTTCGTCTGCTTCACTAGTTCGAATTTTACATTACAAAGGGGATTTTTAAAGAAGACAATGAAAACTAAACTAAATGTGTGTTTGCCGGTTTCCTACGAGAATGAGAATATAGTAAACATTTTTTATAAGTTTCTAAACGATTCAGAAATAAATACTACAGAAAATTACAAGGAAAATGTTCATTCTATATGCAACAAATTGGTGCTTGTATCTTCTATTTATTTTAGTTCATATATCAAAGTCTTATATCTCATTCATACACTTTTCCACTGCAAGTTTAATTGTTACCTGACTTTCAACCGTGAACATTTTTCTGATAGATTTTTTTTCGGACTAGGGTTCTCAAGTAGAGGAATTGTAATATGTTGGACATTTCGTATTTTTATTTAATTTTTCATTACTTTTAAAAATATCTCATTCAAAATTTCTCTTTTGAAAATGTCTTAAATTTAAAGATTAAAATTCAATCATCAATAATGTAATGTTTTTCTTATTTATTTAAAAGGTTTTTATTACGACGGCTGGGATAAATTTATACACAGGGTATGTCTATACACGTAATTTATGTATTCACTATACTATTCACTAATTTATATTAACTATACAGTATATTCACTTACACTAATTTATATAAACACTTCACTACTGTTCATATATTTACTTGTTCACTGTTTATCTTACGAGATCACTTTATCTGCCTGCCCGCTGGTCGGTATTCCAGAACCTTCTAGTATTGCGGCTCACAAAAACAATCGCCTCCCTGTAATTTTCTAGATAAGACTGGTCACAAAAACAATGTACCTCACTGGAAATGTCTAGATAAGAATAGTCACAAAAAATAATGGTAAGCAATTCGAAGAAATCCCTGCGCATTCGCCAAAATTTTAACTTTCATACATGGCTTAAACAGAGTCGGATTCAGGGACTACACCAGTGTGCGATTTCGTAACAATAATTTACGCCTATTACCTGATTATACTAGTATTCTACGACATACTCGTATGGATAATAGTCTAGTTGATAAGTTGATATTCGTTAAAAATAGAAATAAAGCTCCTATAAATATGTGTGATAGCTCATAGGATTCGGAATTTTGTCTAGAAAAATGTATCGAATGGATTTATTAGCACATAAAAAATTGCAAGAGTTATAAACAAATTAAGATGGAAAAAAGGCATTTTGATTTTCGTCTATATCTCACGAACTATTAACATTCAAGAAACAATAAAAGGGTTCTTAAAGAGGAGGAAATTTCCGATAAAAAAATCCCAACTCTCGGATATCTATTCAATTCACATTAAATACTTTTTTTAAGGTATTAAATGTTAATTAGAAAATTGAAAAAAATTATGTAGTATTCACAAAACTTTATTCCCGTTGGAAAATTTCCACCTAGTTAGACGAATGTTAATTAACAAAATTACTTACATCTTCATTGTAAAAAAAATGTTTAAACACTTGGCCTAAAAATATTTCGCTTGTGGAGCCCTCTTCTTATATGCATAATTAAAAAGATCACGTCATAAAAATTAATAATCCGTTTATTAAATTTTTTTTAGTTAACAAAACATGAAAAATCGAAGTATTGCTGTGATTTTTTTTTATTTACTGTGATGTTTTTGTATAATGAGAGACATTAGTTAACTTAAGAAAATATTTTTTCCGTCATTTGTGCATAATTTGTTAATAAACAAATAGACTAATTTGATATTTTAAGAAATTCTTTTACAATTTTGTTGACTCGAGAATATTATGATTTAAAAAAATCTTAATAACAATTTTTAATTGTTTATAATCGTTTTTTCATATTTGAAAAAATTAAAGGATTAAACGATCTTTCAAATGAGTCCGTAAACAATTTTGTAGTTATTGTTAATCAGTTGCTATGTGTATGTGTTTATAAAAATGAATGCTGTTTGCTACGTTTTTCGATCTTATTTCATTTCTAAATTTTAAAATAATGCATATTCGGTTATAGACCTTAAGGGCAATTTTCTTAAGTAATAAAATATGCAAAAGTTGCAGATGTTTATTTATAAATAAAGTGATTTTTTTATGAATTTACCTACTTTTTCGACAAAGTTTTCTAATTGTCTTTCATTGATCTGTGAAACTTTTCCACATGGACTACATTTTTTCACAAATAACACTGGTCGACACAATTCAAATAATTATTTTTATAATGCTAATACCTTCCAAAAAAATAGAAAATAGTTTATTAAGTATTAAGAAACGTAAGGGTTGTTTACCGGTCGAAAGCAATGTTTGCTGGAGACCGGTAAACCCCTTAACGTTCGAGATGCTTATATCATTTTTTGCGCGATGGTATTGAAATAAATTTCAAATAAAATAATTTAAATTTCTTCGAAATGAACGAAAAGTGAAAAGTGACATTTATACTTCTCGATCACTTTAAAATATATTTGCATTTTGGTATAAAGTAGGCGGTTGCCAACTTGCCAATGACATAATTTAATAATCGTTGGGCAGTTGCTAAGTGTTTCCAATATATTATTTATCAATAAACAAATGCATTTACTGTGAAACTTAAGATTACATTTTAAAGTCTATACTTTGAACTTGAATTTTCGATTAATTTACTAATATAAAATGAGTGAGAGTGATACTGAAGTAGAAAAAGCGTGGAAAATAGGATGTGAAGCAATAATCCCAGGAATCGCTATGGAAAAGTCTACAAAATGTTTAAGAATTGGTGTGAGGAGAAGAATGGTGCCAGTATTAATGAAAAAGCGTTGTTGGCATATTTTGTTCGGCGAAATGAGACATTGAAATCGCCTGGTAGTCTTTGGGCAGATTATTCAATGTTGAAAAGCACTATTTTTTTAAAGATGCTATCGATATTTCAACAGTTCATACTTTGATTGCCTATCTAAGTAGGAAAAATTTTGGACATAGACCTAAGAAAGTTGCTGTGTTTACCAAAAAGCAGATTAATAGCTTTTTAAATGAAGCTCCCGATGACCCATTTCTAATCCTTAAGGAATCTATTTTATATTATTAGAATTATGACAACAAAAATTAAATAAATTTGTAATTTTAGGTAGGATTGATGTTGGGAATAGCTGGCGCATGCAGAAAGGAGGAATTGTACAATATGACGATAGATAATATAGAAGATCATCAAGAATACATAATTATTAAGATTCCAAATACGAAAAATAATGTACAACGGACTTTTACACTAACCAACAAGGTAGATGAAGAAATCCACTACCTCCAAAGATTTAAGAAATATGTTTCACTCCGACCACCTCATGTCAAATATAAATTTCTTTTTTTTTATTGATGCCTCATATTACCTTTTTAAAGCACGCATCAGCGTGTTTAAATCGAACATTCAAACACGCGCGTTTTTTAAAGTCCCTATGGTAACAACAACTTGAGAAACGTAAGTATTAATGACAACTTTTTTTATTAGTTTTTAAATTGTATATTTCCATTGGGAACCAATGTCTTATTTGATTTTTTCTGCAAAATTTATTTATAAAGTGCTATTCAAAAGTCCCCTCCCCCCCTCGTATCTTTTGAACGGCTACACTTTGATTAATAAAATTTGGAGGGTGAAAATAAAATGTTGTAAACTTCTCTACGAATGGTAACAGGTGACGTAATAGTAATAGATGACGTCACACAGTGCCACTCTGGCCAATAATTTTAAATAGGACCTTATGGCAAGTGATATCTCGTTTGAAACGCATTGACATTGGCTACATAGCCATATTAATTTTTTTTGGGTTTAAATTAATTTTGACGGATAAATTAAATAAATACCAAAATTATTATTTCACATTTAAATATTCCAGATTTTTCAGTCCGCCTCTGGTTAGTTGTCAAAAAAATTGACGTTTTCAACTTAATAGTATTTGTTGCTTTGCAAAGTTTTTCTAAATAGCTTAAATATTTAATTTTATTATTGTTTAACGAGACGTTTAAGAGTTTACATAGGCAAAATGGTACGTACTCAAGCCGACAAAGTAGCAGCTATCTTAATAATTGGTGAATTTAGAAAGAATCTCCATGAAGCGGAACGTTTATTTAATGAGAGATACCCAGATCACCATATCTCGAGAACTTATTTGAGGAAGCTTCTTCACAAGTTTGAAGCAACAGGTAGTGTTCAAGATGCCAAACGATCTGGTCGACCAACATGATAAAAAAATTGATATAGTTGCTGAAATGGTAGTAAAGCCTACTTCCTCTTCAACTAAAGTTGCGTATATCTGTGAAGTAAGTAAAAGTACAGTACATAGAGTGTTGGCTAAAAATAAATTTCATCCATAAAAGTTAAAAATGGTGTACCACCTTTCGGATGACGACCCCGACAGAAGACTCGAATTCTGTGAATGTATGACAAATAAAATTAGTCAAAACCCACATTACACAAAAACAATTTGTTTTAGTGACGAAAGTACTTTTTGCCTCAATGGAAACGTGAATACACAAAATGTAAGGTACGAGTATTGGAGTGACACAAATCCTCACACCTTTCGTGAACAACATACCCAATTTCCAGAAAAAGTCAATGTTTGGGTAGGTATTTTGAGAAACCACATAGTTGGTCCTGTTTTCCTAAATTCAAATTTAAGCGGTGACGTGTATCTGGAGATGTTACAAAATGCAATTGAGCCGTTAATTCTTGAAATTTTGGAAGATAATCAAGATGAATTCGGCCATCTGGAAATAACATTTCAACAAGATGGTGCTCCTGCACATTATTATGGTGCAGTAAGACGTTACCTGGATCAAGAATATCGAGGTAGATGGATCGGCCGGTGAGGTCCTATAGAACGGCCACCTCGGTCACCAGATCTGACACAATTAGATTTTTTCTATGGGGGCACTTGAAATCCAAGGTTTATACTACGGCACCAGATAGCATTGGCATCTTGAAATAAAGAGTTACTGAAGAATGCAATGCTATTTCAGTTGACACATTCGAACGAGTACGACAAGAGTTTACTAATAGGATGTATTACTCTCAGTAAGGAGCATATTTCGAACACTTGCTATAAGAATCCATTGTTGATATTTGATTAATTAAATTTAAAAAAAGAATTTCAATAATTTTGGTATTTATTTAATTTATCCGTCAAAATTAATTTAAACCCAAACAAAATTAATATGGCTATGTAGCCAATGTCAATGCCTTTCAAACGAGATATCACTTACCATAAGGTCCTATTTAAAATTATTGGCCAGAGTGGCACTGTGACGTCATCTTTACTATTACGTCACCTGTTACCATTCGTAGAGAAGTTTACAACACTTTATTTTCACCCTCCAAATTTTATTAATGTAAGTGTAGCCGTTCAAAAGATACGAGGGGGGGAGGGGACTTTTGAATAGCTCTGTATATTCATATATACATTGTATCCTTTTAAATATAAATAAAGAAACTTTTTGATTATTGATCTGACAGCAGTACCTCGTAACGTCAAATAAGAATAAATACTATTTGACTTTCACGAAACTTGGCTGGGCATCGAGGACGGACTTCCGATTTTCGTAGTAATAATATAGTAATAATATTTTATGATTTCAAAGTGCACCAATAAAAAAAATAGCGTAAAATATTCGTGGATAACTGGTCTTTCAAACACTTGCACTATTTCGAAAAATCGCGCGTGTTTGAAATACCTGTTTATCCACTTATACTTTAATATACTTTTTAAATTACACAGGTAGTAGGAAAAGGGACGATTGGAAGTTGGCTATCAAAAATAGCTAAATATTTGAAATTAGAGAGTCCTGATAGTTACACGGGTCATTCTTTTAGAAGGACCTCGGCGACACTGTTGGCCAATAAAGGTGTAGATATCTTAGGTCTTAAGAGACATGGAGGGGTGGAGATCTTCCATAATAGCAGAGAGCTATGTGGAAGATTATCTGGAAAATAAAATTGAATTTGCAGAGAAAATTTTACACGATGGTGCCTCGTCAATTTCTCCTTCAGTTACGCTGAGTAATACGAATATGAATACCCTCGATACCAACATGGCAGGTACAGGCGGTATTAAAATTAGCCCATGTACCAATTGTACATTTAATTTTAATATTTCAAATTAATGTTTTTGATTTTTTTGTCCTTTCTATGAAATTTATGCTAATTTATTACTTTTTATATTGTTCGGTTCGGTTCTTTTTTTTTATTATAACGCATTGACCTCGAGGGGTCATTAGCGACATTTGGTGTATACATATATATATAGTTATTTACATTTGGTATTTTATAAAGAATTTATAACATTTATTAATTTAAAAATGTCTTTAGGTTACGTAAATTGTAGTTTGTTCCTAATGCGTCGGATAATCCATTGTTGGAGAGTTGTGCCAGTTGTCGCTGTTGTGTTAGTTGAGGACATTCAACAAGTAGGTGCTTAATAGTTAGTTTTGAGTCACAATAATTACATTTTGGTTCGGGACCTTTGTCGAATAGATAACTATGAGTTAGCCGGGTAGGACCTAAACGTAGCCGTGTTAGTAGCACTTGATCGGGACGATTTTTTGGTAGGACTGACCACAGTTTAATAGACTTTTTTACCTCGTTAAGTTTGGTTCCCGCTGTTTTCCATTTAGCTTCACAGAAACTGTTCACTTTAGTTTGAATTATAGATTTAATATCCGCACTTATTGAAAACTGCACTACTCGAGCATATTCGTTGGTCGTGGCGTCTTTTGCTCTTTGATCAGCTTCCTCGTTGCCATCTATTCCTACGTGTGATGGGATCCACATAAAGATGATATCTTTATTGTTTTGTTGAGCTATTATGAGCTCTTCTTTAATTTTTAAAACAAGGAGATGATTTGTGAATATTTTTTGTATGGATGTTATTGAGCTGAGGGAGTCTGTGAGAATAAGATGGTTTTGAGTGTTTGAAGATGAATTGATATTAGCTAAGGCTTCATATAGGGCATATAATTCGGCTGAGAAGATGGAATATGTATCTGGAAATGTGAGTTTGTAGTTACCACCGCAGCTCCAATGCCAGCTGCAAATTTCGAAGCGTCGGTATAGATTTGGTGATAGTCTGTATAATCTTCTAGTATTGTTTTGAAGGTTGATCTAATACTGAAATTAGGAATCGAATGTTTATCTAGAGAGCTAAGAGTGGTTATACATTTAGGTTTTTTGATTTGCCAAGGGGGAGTAGATTTAGTCAGTTGAGGGAAACATTTGGGAAAGGAAAAGCTTAGTTTTTCAAGGCACATTTTTATTCTAGCATAAAGGGGTTTGGGAGCATGAGGTTTAATTGTGAAAGTATTGGGAAGTTTTTGAGGAGAGCAGTTATGCCTTGTAGGGTTGAGCGGATTGTATATCGTTTTAGCTGCATATGTCAGGCTCAAGTACATACGCCTATCTTCTAAGGAAGGTTCATTAACTTCAGCGTATAAGCTTACAACTGGAGATGTACGAAAGGCTCCCGTTATTATCCGTAAAGCCGTATTTTGTATTATATCTAACCGTTTTAGGGTTCGTTTGTTGGCTGACGAGTATAGGACTGCTGCATAATACAATTTCGATCTAATTAACGTCCTGTATAATGTTAGAAGAGTGTCTCGATCAGCGCCCCAGTTTTTGTTGCATAGTGTTTTCAGAAGGTTAAGTCTTTTTTGACACGTGGATATTAAGTTATTAATGTGTGTATTCGAATTGAGCGTTTCATCAAAGGTTGTACCCAAAAAGTTTAGTGACTTTTCGGCTTTTATGTTCTGCCCATATAAATGAATATCTGGGATGTTTACTGTTTTCTTTTTGGAGAATAAGATAAAGCGGGTTTTGTTAGTAGAAAACATGAAGCCTGTTTTCTCCGACCATTTCTCTAGATGATATATGAGATTTTAGATTGTTCACGTTCTTGCTTTTGCAAAACATAAATACGTCATCCGCATACAAACGAGCTTTCATTGGTGGTTTTAATGCCTGTATGATATCATTCATTGCTATAATAAAAAGGGTGGGGCTAATTACGGATCCTTGTCGAATGCCATTTTTTGTTTGTTTTAAATCTGACGTGGTTCCGTTTGCTTATACTCTAAAATTTCGTTCTTTTAAAAAGTTTTGGATAAAATGTAGACAGTTACTTGTTATATTCCAGCTCAGAAGTTTTTTGATAATTTAATCATGCCAGGCAGTATCGAATGCTTTGTTGATACCGAAGAAGACAGCTAAACTTGTTTTTGTGCAAATGCCTCATTGATGTTACTTTCCAGATCTATAATATTGTGGGTAGTTGATCTTTCTTGTCTGAAGCCACTTTGTTCAGGTATTATTAAATTATGTTGCTCTAATGTCCACAATAGTCTTCTGTTAATGATTTTTTCTAGTAGCTTACAAATCACTGAAGTAAGAGAAATTGGTCGATATGATTGAGGATTTGGTTTTTGGCTTCGGGGTTTTAGAATAGGTATTATTAGGGATTCTCGCCATGGTTTTGGAAAGGTGTGTTGCAACCAGATCACATTGTAGAGATTTAGGAGATGTTCGTGAGCGGTACATTTATAGGATCGTCATTTTCTGTAGTCACTTCCAGGCGGTTTTGTTCTTCTAGTGTTTTGTGAGCTAAAATAAAATAATTGCAGTTGCTGGAACGGTTCTCGTACGTTACAGCAAGCCCATCTGCAATAGTTGAGTCAGGTGTCAATATAGTTCCTCCCATGTTCAGTATTTTTATATTATTACTTGAATGAATGCCAGATATTTTGCGTACCTTCTGCCAGACCTCTGTTCCTAGTGGTATAAGGTAATCTTGGAGTGTTACGTTTTCTATAGCAGGAAATATTATTGCTTGCTCTTTATTTGGGAAGTGTTGTTGAGAAGTCACATCTGAGTAAGTTTTAAGGTGTTATTCTGAGAACCCCTCTAGTCAGAAGTCCCAGTAGATAGTATTGACATATTTATATTTTTGTACGAATTTTCACTCATGAACCTGAATACGGACCTGTTCTTCGAGTTTCGTCGAACATATCGGTACTGATAAGAGTAGAGGTTTGACTCTTTCTGTTAGAGATAGTTCCAAAAGAAACTTGCGGGTTAGGTGATTCAAATTAATGTTTACGTTTAGATATCGAAAAACGTACTTACGTATATGGTTAAGTACTAATATGTTGTATATTAAATGCAGTATGTTTTAAAACACGAAAGACCACTGTTTAAATATTAACTTGTTAAGATCTGACAATTTATCTGTATCAGTGATTGATGCCAGGACCGAACTCCCTCTGTTCGGTTCTGTTCATTAAAAAATATAAATCTTCTTATTTTTTGTGTTCCTTTTGTGTAATGAATGATTTAATATATTATTTAGGACCACTTAAATGTATATGTAAGGCTAAGACGTCGCTAAGTAATTTACTTACCGACGTCTGAACGGTAAGTAAATCACTTACCGAAGTGTTGGACTTAGAAATCAGTAAACACAACCTACCGTCCTGACAACCGATGCTGTAAATAAACAAAAAAGATCGGTCGCGCAAAAAATATGCATAAAGCACTAATACCACTTTTCAATATGTTCTTTAGTCCCTGTTCTGTAGTTTTGTAGTAAATTTTAAGAGGGGTTATTAAATTGGCCTGTATTTATAAGCAGAAAGATTTTATAGAATGGGTTATTTATTCTCTTATTTAGTTTACATTTTAAAGTGAATGGTTCTGTGTAGTTAAGAAAAAATTTTTAACGACAAAAATGGCAAGTCATACGCGCCGCAGTTGCAAAATTTCTCCTGGAAAGTTGTGTTATATTTGTGGAGAATTTATGGTGAAGTCACAAGCTAGACCATTTCCTGAAAATGTGAAAAGGCCTATTTCATGTGTTGGGAAATTAAAATCATCAAACTCCTCCACTTCATTGCATACTTTCTATCGATAGCAGAATAGAAACTCTTGTTTCATTAATACCATAGAACAATTATACAAACAGTAGGAATACAAAATCCATTTTTATTTCCTGCTCACAAATCTATCACTGCAAGCTTAGTATATGCCTAGTTTTTCTTATTAATCTCTGGGCATTGTTTATTTAGGTGCCAACATTTGGACATTGTTGCCTACCAGGAGGATTCTTACTCAGATATACGAAATGGTACTGGGAACTCCCAGCTTATATTAGACGTTCAACGAATTTTATATATTTGGTAAGTGCCAGAGATATTCTGAGATGAGCTAGGACTATCGTTAGAAATGGGACTTAAATGGATGTCTAATGAACGAATTCAGTTTATTTATATGTTGGAATGTCTCCTAATTCCTTCTTTGATGAGACATCTTGCGGGATGTGGTGTATCTTTCGGATATCCCATATCCATATCCGCGGATATACCGACTTGAATGAATATACATAGGGTATAGTGTGTTAATTGGGTTGGCACGAGTAATGCGCATGGTATATCATGACGACAACATAACGAGGAAGATACTTGATGATAGATAATTTAATTTTTCCATAATAACAACACTTTATTAAGTACGAATAGGAAGAAGATTCTCATGAACATTCATAAGCGAGAAAAATAACCAACTGAATTAAACTATTTCTGGACCGATATCCATCTCCTCTGGAAGCATTCTATTTGCATCATCTCCTATGAAATCTAAAAGACGACTTAATGAAAAATGTATGTTATCATGATATCTAGCGTACACCAAAAACTATATTGCGCTAGCAACATGTGCACAAGTTCCTAAGGTCCTAGCACCCGACTAACAAATACAATAATACCACGAAATGGGGGGAAGAGGATCTTCCGGATGGTCGTGACCTATTTCAGTGAAAACAACACAAAGCATGTGTTTAGTAGCATTCCTGAATCGAGAAAATATTCTGAATCGTAGAAAATTGGGCTTCCCATGTAACTCATCGACTTCTAAATTGCTGGCTACTTCACCATCTCTACGGATATACCTTGTATATAAGACGCAGCCAAGTGTAAATGATATGTTCCAGTAATTAATTTTAAATATTCAATATCAAGGCGAGGGAACAATTGTATATGAAATAACGAATCCATCGACCGTTCCTAGTACGAAGGTTATTAGGATCTAAGCACATTTAGTTTCACGAACTTGTCGCGAGTTACATGAAACTCTCGATTAAGAGCCTGTGCGTCTATATTAAATGAAACGTGGAGATTCTTATATAGTGCGGTCGTAAATTGTGCCCCCCCTCCACTCATAACTTCTGAAAGGAATGAGATATAGTATTGAAACAAAAACTAGATTAAACTAGAGGAAATTATACTATGACTAGTAGTATAGTGGCAAGCACCTGACTTCAACTGTGTGATAGAGGGCGTTACTATCTTTAAAATTTGTATTGGAAACTAAGGTCACAAAATACCTCATTTGAAAGATATTTTAATTATTTTTACGGCAATAAAACTTAATTATGATTTTTAAGTGGTTTTAGTGACATATCGTGAAGTAAATGTCATCACAGTGACGAATGAGCATTCACACTCAATGGTGAGGTTAATAGACATAATGTGGGTGATTGAGATTATAATGTGATGCATTTATTTACTTCACGATATGTCACTAAAACCACTTTAAAATCATAATTAAGTTTTTATTGCCGTAACGATAATTAAAATATCTTTCAAATGAGGTATTTTGTGACCTTAGTTTCCAATACAAATTTTAAAGATAGTAACGCCCCCTATTACACAATTGAAGTCAGGTGCTTGCCACTATTACTAGTCATAGTATAATTTCCTCTAGTTTAATCTAGTTTTTGTTTCATTATTATATCTCATTCCTTTCAGAAGTTATGAGGGGGGGCACAATTTACGACCGCACTGTATACATATATTCACAAGAATCGAACAAATTTAGGAATTATTTACAATACTTTTATTTTCCAAAAGGATTGATAGTCCGATCTTAAACCTGTTGTAGAAATAGTATGATTGCTCTTTTCAATTTTATTGTAGGTACAATCTTATATATCAAAAAAATTTATGAAAACTGAAGTTCCGTCTGGCTGTTCTATCCGGCCGATTTCCTTCATTTTTTTTTAAATGAAAGGTATTTAGACACATATATGTCATCAATCATTAAAATTTACTCAACTCCCACCTTACTCAAGAAGCTTGGATGTTTTTGGGCTTTGATCATAGAGCAACAACGGCGAAGTCAAAAGAAGGACATCTGTGGTTCTCATCAAGATTTCGATGATTTACCTGGGGGCCTCCCAGTTATGGTTTCCTTGTTTATTTATTTACATTTTTTTAAAATGAATGAATTGGATATTTAAAAAAGAATAAACATAACCTCTTTTCAATCCGAGTCTAATATTTAATTAAAATTATTTTATTTATAAAATGTGGAATTCTTTAAGATTGAAATAACGACCCACAATAAACTATGGGTTTGAGAATGTCTGGTGTGGAATTATACAGTTGATTTGTATAAGGGGATACATGACTGTATATATAATTTTCTCTTGTTATTCAACTAAATCCAATATTATTGGATACGAACCTTTGTAAACGAGATAATTTCACATTAGAAACAATGCTACTTGTCGGGAAGGATAACTAAACTCCATGTTTCATTTTAATCAAAAATGTGAGGAAAAGTTTCCTTTCGACATTTCTTCTCCTGCCACCGTGTTCAACAATATCGCAAAATTCTAGTAGTTGTCGAAAATGATCTTTTAAAATTGATGTGAGAGCCTTAAATTCGTCTTCAGTGAAACAAATGATATCCTACCAGTTACAGAGTAGCCTGTTTCTATTAGCAATTGACCTCATCACTTTAAATAAAATGCTGAAGATTGGAAATTATGTATATATAGTTTATTCACAAAATGCAAACCTTTATGCAAGCACTTTGGAATAAAACCTTGATGATTAAGATGGTGTATGGTGACCACACATTTTCAAGAAATCTGGGACATAGATATCAGAAGCAACAAAGCTATCCACTCTACATTCTAAAGAAAGTCTTTGAATATTGTGACGAGGATTACAAATAATGCACGCACTACTTGATACGCGGGACCACACATTGAGACGAAGGCAATTAGTTTATTTTCCATAGCAATAATATCATTCAACACTGTGTTATTATAATTGAAACATATTTTTGTATCATCCTGAATATCAATAGGTGGATTTCCCGCAGGTTTTCTTCGATATGTCGCAATTTTCTACACATCAATATTATCTCCTCTATTCAAACGCACTAATTATTACAACAATTAGTCACTAATTATTAGTGTGATACTTGTCCTTGCATGTTTTCTGACAAATCTGGCTCATAACTTCAAGTACCTGTCGTCATACACTGGTCCAAATTTATATTTCTCATTCTGCTTCTATATTTTGATTTCAAGTGCTTCATTGTTGAAAATATCTATATACACTGTACGCGTGTATTTTAAGAGAGAAAGGTCTTGAAATGGGATATTTGTATTTATCAACAATATTCCAAAAGTTTTTGTCCCTCATGTATGATTTCAGGCTCAAGTCATGGCTCAAAACCCAGTTATCGTCTTAGTGACCGTACTCAAAGAAGGCGGCTAACACACGGACGGCCCGGAACACTGGCAGTCGAGCTCAGTACATACTTCCCGGGATCCACCGAATTACAAGTCGAAGCAACAAACGAAGCCATAGAAGAACGGCAAGTTGTCCGTGGTCTGGCATCTCGTGATCACTGCGCACAGTTGCGGAAAGTCCATAGTCACATATGGATCTGTGACATGGGCTATCCAATCTCTTGATCATTTCAAGGTGCATGGAGTAGATGAAATTTTCCCAGTGCTGCTCCAGAAAAGCGCCGATATAATCACTCCAAGACTTGTGAGTTTGGGAAATCTCTAAGGTGGTATTTATACTGAAACCTGGAATACCCTCGTGTGATATTGCAAAGGCTCATCGTCCGATAAGCCTCTTATCATGTCTTCCCAAATCAATAGAGAAGATGAGAGATAAGCATCTAAGGGTTACGGTGAACAAGCCTTTACAGCCTAACTAGTATGCCTACTAAAATGGTAAGTCTTGTGAAACGGCCCTGCAAAGCTTGGTGGGTAAGATTGAGCAAGCCATCACTTACAAAGAAGTTGCACTGGCTGTGTTCCTGTATATCCAACGAGCATTTGACAACACGAGCACCCGCTCAATAGTGTCAAAGCTGGAATTCAGGGGCACTGACGGGACAATTATACGATGAATAGGGAACGAGTTTAGCAGCAGGAGAGCACAAGCATCCTTGTGTGGTGTCATGAGAGATGTGAAGACAGAAAGAGGATGTCCACGGGGTGGCGTTCTGTCACCAAGGCTGTGGAATCTGGTAGTCGACGACCTCCTTGTTGAATTAAACAAGGATATGCTGATGACATTGCTATTCTAATACATGGAAAATAGATGGGCATCTGCCTGGACCTAATGCAGAGGGCACTGTCCGTGGTGGAGAGACGGAGTGATGCGGAGGGATTGTCTGTTAACCCCTCGAAAACTATCATGGTACCATTTACGAAACGTGGAGATGACTAGGGTGCCAAAACTCTTCGGCTATGAGAAAAAGGTTGCTAGAGAAGCTAACCTGGAACATCCATTTAGTAAGCATCACAAGCCGTTATCAGATCACAATAATAATGATGAGACGAGCGATTGGGTGCACTTGGGTTTAACTTAGTCAGTGGTAAATTGGCTCTACACCAGGGTAATAAGACCGAGGATGATGTACGGCGCAATTGTGTGGTGGCCAAAAGTTCGGCAAAGCACAGCCGCTAAAACGCTGTCCAAAGTGCAGTGAGCTGCGTGTCTGAGCATCATAGGCGCCATAAAAGGCACTTCAACCGCAGCATTGGAGATACTGCTGAACATCCCACTCCTAGAGTTATACATAGAGAGGGAGGCTGCATCTAAAATGCAGTGTAATAGCAACTGGTTTAAGCACTATGCTATAAAACATACACGACATTATGAGTTGCGACATACTTGAAATGTCACCTCAGCTTGAGTGGCAGAGCTTAATGGACTCAGGGAGAACCTCAACCTATGTTGAACAGTATCACCTGGTCAAAGACCCCATCGGACGCTGGATTAGGCGTATATGGTGTCATGCTCAGGCAAAGCATAGGCGCATGCCTGGGTAAGCTGCCGACCGTATTCCCTGCAGAAATAGCATAGATAGGAAATATAATAAAAATACTATTTATCTGAACTAGGACAGTCGGGCAGCTCTTATGGCCCTAGCAAGCCACAGCTATACTTCGAAGATAGTATGGGACTGTTATAATACCTTGAAAACCTTGGCAAAAGCCAATAAGGTAATTCTCACTTAGATGCCAAGTCACACAGGTGTAGCTGGAAATAAGGGAGCTGATAAGTGTGCCAAGAAAGGAGCGAATCTCTCCCTCATGGGACCAGAATCAGCATGCGGCGTTTCCTATAGCGTCGTACAAAAAACTGTCTCCAACTGAGTGTCGAGTGGAACAGGATTGTGGGGTATGCTCAATTCAAAAGTATGCTCAAGGTACCATCGAGTTCCAATGCAGCTGATACTCAGATTGGGCGGTAAAGAACTGCGAAAAATGGTAGGATTCTTGACTGGCTACTGTTTATTCAATGCACACCTAGCGAAAATAGGGATTGACGTGACAAACCCCCAATGCAGAATGTGCGGAGAGGAAGAAGAAACTGCAAAGCATGTTATCTTCGACTGTCCGGCTCTATGCAGAAGGAGAGCCTCCTATTCAGATACCTTCTTAGGAGTTAGGATGGGACTCTGCTTAGCACCTGCGACTGGGGGTGCACAATAAGCCTAATTAATGGCTGAGCGGCAACCATGAGGGCACGAACCCTAACCCCCTCGTGACAAAAAAAGCGCATCATCAGTAACTATAGCAACTAACTTTTCTAATGGTAACTGACTTTCTTCTGCAAAATTTATGAATGCATCATGAATATATTTACCTTGTGTGCGAACCTTCAGAGGCAACAACTTCAAAAAAATTCTTCCTTTGTGGCAAAATCATTAAATACCATTTTAATAATAACACGGAGCTATGCAGTGTCGGAAATTTCAGTAAACTCGTCAAGTTGAAGAGAAAAAACCTTCTGAATATCACTTTCCAACTCAGATTTCAAATCAGTAGCGATAACTTCGATTCTTCTCGTTATTGTTCTGGCTGACAGTTGTGTCACTTCAATAGCAGCAATAATTTCAAATTTGTTTTTAATATTTTGAAAGACAGAATCGGCAGCTGTTATGAAGCCTTTTGTAGACGTGGAAATAAGAAATGAATTATTTCCCCGTCTACAAAATGCTTTTTCTTCTTAGGCAACAAATGAGAAACCTTTAAATTCGCTATAGTAGCACTTTTTGAAAGTTGAACTGGCCTGGTCAAAATACTTTGTTGCTTTGTTAGATTTGTCTTCAATTCGCCGATACGTTTCTTCCGGATGTCAGTATTTGGGGGAAAACTACTGTTACACGATGCATGCAGAGTATTGAAGTGTCTTTCAATGTCACTGTTTTAGACAGTGCTACACTGCCGTTGTATAATAAACAAATACTTTTTCTGTTAAATTCATTAAAAAAGAACTGTTCTTCCCACTCTGTGTTAAAATATTAAGTCCTTGGTCTTTTACTCATGTTAAATACAGAATATAACAAGTGGTCTACAAATGTGTAGCTATACGGCTTGTTCAAGGAAACGATGTATTTGTGTTTTCTTGGAGGGCGCATCAAACGGCCGCTTATAGCGTTGCCGACCCCTGCTCTATAGAATTTGAGGAAGGACTTGGAATATATTGAAAATTTAGATTTTCCAAAACTGGATTTTTAATCAGAAGTTTTGTAAATTACTACTATAAGTGATTAAAATAACCTTTAAGGGAGGATTTGATATTAAAATTAGATATTTGAGGTTTAAATTTAGCTTATTCAATTTTCCCACGTCCATTGCCTGTCAGTTCCTGAATATATTCACCCAAGTTAATATGAACTTTTGAGAAATATGTAATAACAATAAAAAATAAAATTAGTTTCAGCGATAAGGTTTATCAAAAAGAAAACACTGATGTTAGTTGATACTGTTTCTTATTCATTTACAGACACATTTTAATCGAAGAAGTAAAGGTTGTATTGACTTTTTGCTATTTTTATACTTTATATTGATTATGTATTATTCAATTTCCAATGTTGGTGGTTTGTTTGAACTAGCAACTAATGTAGAAATGACATTATCAGAATAAGAAGCTAATAATTATCTAAATTGAACATCAAAATGACAAATAAACCCTGAGACCCAAGTTTTGATATTAATAAAAAAATCCCAATGGCACAGGCCAATTGGACAGGCTCATTTCAGTAACATTTTTGCATAAAACCCAAAATAAAAAATTAGATACAAAAGTAATAGAATGTTTTGAGATGTACAAAAAACCATTTTGGCATCAAATCGGAAACAAAAAAATTCAAAAAAAATTCTGGTAAATTTGTGAATTTTCTTAAATAAATGTTTTAATGTACGATTTAGAGAAAAATGTTAAATATAAAAGTTGTTGAACGTAATAAGGTCTATGAAAAAGCTCAGTAATTTTTTTGCGTCAAATGAAAAACAAAGGAAATACGATTTTTTTTTCAACTTTGACAGGCCGCCATATTGTTTTTACTGGGCCCATTTGGCTCATTAACGAACTCATCTAAGATTTTGGCATAACCGATTTTTCTAGCGAGTTTGGTTGTCATCCGTCAAAAAATACGCCCTCTATCGTGCTTACAAATTCCGTTATAACACATATATATATATATATATATATATATATATATATATATATATATATATATATATATATAATATATATATATATATATATATATATATATATAGGGTGATTCATAACTATTGGGACATATGCTAAGGGTAGATTGTTTGGACCAAAATATGGCGATAGGACCAAATATACCTCAATAAAATATTGCTGTGGAAAAAGATAGAGGGCGTTAAAGTTGAACTTTTTTTTTCGTTTTTTGCTAATAATTTCACTGTATATTTATCGATTGTTATCCCAGCCAAAATTTTATACAGGCAATATGATTTTATGTATTATTTGAAATTTTGTTACAGGGGGAGCCTCGTGAAGGATTTCTGATGATGAAATTGACTGGTAACTTTTTTGACGAAACTTTTTAGTGATTTTTATTAAAAAATATGACATAAACATAATTTCTACATAATATTAGTACTCTTGTTCAAACACGATATTCTCATTCGCTTTCGAGAAAAACGCAATTGAACAATTCAGAGTATCGGAAGGGGATTTCTAATATTATTTCATTTATGAAAAGTGTGCTTTGGACTGTCAGATAATTGTTGTTGGTAAATGACATTTCTTGTCAGTGAATATTTTTTTCTGCAAGTTTATAGTCAATTGTTGCATTTTTTAAAGCTTTCATATACTTTTTCGATTGAAATGCCTCGTCACAATCATTTTACGAATAAAGAAATGCGAGATATGATTTGTGTATACGCACAAGAATATTTTTGCGGGCGCTCTGCAGCCAGAAGGTATGAATTGTTATATCCAGGCAGAAGGCAACCAAATCACAGAACTTTTTCAAATCTATTTCATCGTTTGGGTGAAACCGGGTTATTTCACAATAAAAATCAAGGTGGTCTTCCGAAACAAATTTCACCTAATCAAGAAGATGAAATTTTGGTTCGAATATATGAAAATCCTACAGTAAGTTCACGTCATTTGTCATCAGCAACAGGACTAAGTCAGTCGTCTATTATTAGAATTCTAAAAAAAGAAAAGTTCCACCCGTATCACTTCACTCCTGTTCAAAATTTGCTTCCAAGAGATCTCCCACGACGGTTACAGTTCTGCCAACGTATTCTCAACAAGCATAATGGTGACCGAAATTTTATTAAGAATATTATGTTCACCGATGAAGCGACTTTTACCAGACGAGGGGTATTTAATTAGAGAAACGGCCATTATTGGGTAGAAAAAAATTCGCATGCTCTGAAAGAAAGACATTTCCAGCATGAGTTTAAATTTAAATGGAGATTCTTATTTTTTTGCAAAATACTTTTAGCTATATTTTGGATAATCTGTCACTAGCTGTAACAAATAAAATGTGGTTTATGCAGAATGGAGCTCCACCTCATTTCCCTTTAGTTGTTAGAAATCATCTAAGTGACATATTTCCTCAACGATGGATTGGCTGAGGAAGTGATTTTGAATGGACACCGAGAAGTCCTGGGTATAACCCGCTTGATTTTTATGTTTGGGGACATATGAAGTCCCTAGTTTATGTCAATGAAATTAACTCGAGAGACGACTCCGGAGGAAAATACAAAATGCGGCTAACTTCATAAGGGGACAGAATGATATGTTCTTTGAAGTTCGAAAGTCCTTTATTAAAAGAATTAGAAAAGGCATAGAAGTCGGAGGAGGCGACGTAGAACATTCAATTTGAGATTGCTCTTTTTATGTTACATTGTTTCTAATTATGCTGTATCGTCGAAATAAAAACCTTAAGATACAAGTTTTTTATTGTCCGTTACTTGAAATCCCCTTCCGATACTCTGAACTGTTCAATTGCGTTTTTCTCGAAAACTAATGAGAATATCGTGTTGAACAAGAGTACCAATATTACGTATAAATGATGTTTATGTCATATTTTTTAATCAAAATCACTAAAAAGTTTCGTCAAAAAAAGTTATCACTCAATTTCATCATCAGAAATCCTTCACGAGGCTCTCCCTGTAACAAAATGTCAAATAATACATAAAATAATATTGCCTGTATAAAATTATGCCTCTGTGCTGATTTTGATAATAATCGACAAATATACAGACATTATTAGCAAAAAATGAAAAAAAAATTTCAAATTTAACGCCCTTTATCTTTT
This sequence comes from Galeruca laticollis, assembly GCA_963921935.1. Lineage (NCBI taxonomy): Eukaryota > Metazoa > Arthropoda > Insecta > Coleoptera > Chrysomelidae > Galeruca > Galeruca laticollis. The sequence continues at coordinate 101,715,876 of OY998180.1, read as the reverse complement.
TCCGCAGCAATATTTTATTGAGGTATATTTGGTCCTATCGCCATATTTTGGTCCAAACAATCTACCCTTAGCCTATGTCCCAATAGTTATGAATCACCCTGTGTGTATATATATATATATATACTACTCCAAGAATTTAACGCCCCACCAAAAAATAACCAAAAGTTTTAAGTAAATTTTTGTCTAAACTGCTTGTCCGATTTGAATGAATTTTTTTTTTGAATGATAGGATGACACTTCCAGAGAGTTAGTGTACTACTGTATTTGCATACAAACTTATTTTTGTATAAATACCTGTTGCAATGATAACCTGATTTTTTCATAAAATTTGTAACACCCTGTGGAGTTCAACAGTAACAATATCAACTTAAAATTAAAATCAAACTGTAGCTTTATCCTTTTGTAACATTTTGTTTTTTGATTTACTCTATTATCTTGGCCACAACAAGAGAAAATCAATTTTATAGCATAACATGTTTTTTATTAAAATTGTTCATCCAACTTTAACAACGAAAAACAAAGATACAAAACGTAAAAAAAGTCAGTAGCGACTATTTCCGCCTCTGGCAGAAGTAACTGCTTGGCACCGACGGCCCATACTTAAAATAAGCGACCGTATATCATTTTGGTCAATTTCTTCCCATATTTCAATCAGTCGCCTCCCCACGTCTTCTAAGGTGTTCAAGTTCCGTTCCTCTCGTAACCTCCTCCCAAGAGTGTCCCAGAGATTCTCTATGGGATTTAAATCAGGGCTTCTAGCTGGCCATGCCATGGTATCGATGCCAACTTCCTCTAGATAATTCCTCACAACTCCAGCAACATGAGGCCTGGCATTATCGTGCATCAACAAAAATCCTTGCCCTATATATGGCGCATATGGCATTACATGTTGGTCTAAAACCTCCAATATGTACCTTTCAGCTGTAAGGCTTCCATTATTTATGACCACAAGTTCTGTGCGACCAGTCAAAGAAATACCTCCCCAGACCATCACAGATCCTCCTCCAAATAATGTGTTATTTGAGAAATTACACTGAGCATATCGTTCGTTAGGGCGTCGATATACACATATGTGCCTGTCATTATTGTACAAACAAAATCTTGACTCATCCGTAAATAATACCTGTTGCCATTCCGCTTCTAACCAGTTACAATGTTCCATGGCAAAATTCAGCCTCGCTCTTCGATGATCTCTAGTTAGAGCTGGCCCTCGAGCAGCAATTCTAGGTCTCAAATTGTGTTCTCGTAGTCGCTGACGAGCTGTTTCACCACAAATTCGTACACCAGTAGCATCTCGAAGCCGGGTTTGAAAGGTCCGGGCTGTTACAAAACATTGTCTTAATGCCGATAATCTTATAAAACGGTCCTGATCAGGGGTTGTTATTCGATTCCTTCCTTGTCCCGGTCTGCGACCATGACTTCCAGTGTCTCTATATATTTGTATAACTCGTGAAACGGTTGTATGGTATACATTAAATCGTCTACCAATTCTTCGGTAATTCCAGTCTTCCTCGAACAATATTAATGCTTGAGCACATTCTTCGCCAGTAAGATTTCGTGTTTCACGTTGCATATTAATTAAAATAAAGGTTTTTACAAAAAAAACGTAAGGGCTAACACTAAAAATACACTTCTATGAAATGCTTTTTGACACCTGTATTTAGCTAATGACAATTTACTGTAACTTATTGTTTTTCATAGCCTGCTACTTACTTTTATTATTATAAATTTTAATAAAAAACATGTTATGGTATAAAATTGTTTGTCTCTTGTTGTGGCCAAGATAATAGAGTTAATCAAAAAACAAAATGTTACAAAAAGATAAAGCTACAGTTTGATTTTAATTTTAAGTTGATATTGTTACTGTTGAACTCCACAGGGTGTTACAAATTTTATGAAAAAATCAGGTTATCATTGCAACAGGTATTTATACAAAAATAAGTTTGTATGCAAATACAGTAGTACACTAACTCTCTGGAAGTGTCATCCTATCATTCAAAAAAAAAATTCATTCAAATTGGACAAGCAGTTTAGACAAAAATTTTTGGTGGTGCATTAAATTCTTGGAGTAGTGTATATATATATATATATATATATATATATATATATATATAACCTTTGGAACGGGGGTGATTTTGGCATCAGGGAACACCAAAACGAAAAACTGCATTGAAATTTTTCCGAAGTCGCGTCATGCTACTCTCTACAATAGCCCTATTTCATTCTGAAATAAGCCTAAAAGAGCTGTGAAGTTTTGAATGTACGATTACAAACAGCAGTGTTATTCTTAAAAATCTTGAATTTGGGACCAAGATTCTATGGTAAGTTTCCAAGTACAGGTACGTCAACTACTGGGGAGTCATAATATTGCAACACTAAACTAAGAAACAAATTTCATTTTCTCTGAGAAATGGTTCCTTTTTAATAATTTTCAGAGGATGCTAGGCAGACGCGGTTGAATTTTATTCTACACCCTATACTTGAATATTTAACAAACTTTCAATAATAGTTATGTTTTTATTACTCTTGTAGTGGAATTTTGAATTATATTAAAGTTCGTTTATTTTAGATAAGTTTCGCAATTACTGTTAGCAGCAAATAAACTTGCGTGTAAATGTCTGTGTAAATTTGTAAATGTCTGTGTAAATTTGTAAATGTCTGTGTAAATTTGTAAATGTAATTATTGTAGTTGGATTGTTGCAAAAAATACATCTAAAATGTTATTCAAATGTTCAAAACAATAATGACATTTTGTATGAAGGTTACCAGATTATAAAATTGTTGTTAACCTTCATAAGACTTCATTTAAATACTCACTGTGAATAATTATAAAACTTATTTTCGAATTATCTTTTCTTCTTTCTAAATTTGTGAAAAAAATTCGTTTATCACTTTGGTATTACCACAATTTAAACTAAAAATTGAATAAGCTATAAACTATAAACATTATAAGTATCTGTACGGTGTATAAAATAGCAGAAATATCTGGTTTAATCTCGATAGTATAATATACGCTATATTATTTCTATTTACATATACAAATAATCACTTTTATTTTCTACAGGGTGGTTCATTACTAATTGGAAATAAATTAACAGGAGAATCCCAAGTTCAAATTATGAAGATTTAACCCAAAACACCTAAATTAAATATAGCTGCTTACTGAGTTATAGGGTGTTTTGTTCAAAAATTTAAAAAATTTGTGCTCACTACATTAAAACTGTTTTATAATTATCCATTTCATATTTGGCAGCAACCATACAGGAATAATTTTCGTTTACATAAACACAAAGCATGTTTCGCATTTAAAGATTAGTAAAATTGTTGTGTCGAGGCATTTTCACTTAACCGACTTTATATTTTACAACAATAACAATTTCGTAGGACATTAGCAACAACTAACAGCTGTGACAGCACCCCACTAGATCGAAACAATTAATTCAAACCAGAGTCAACTACACAAAACAAATGATATTGAAAAATTATTCATCAAATGCCACTTATTTGAATGTAATTAAAAACAGAAACGTTTGTTCAACTTAATTTAGTAGGGTGTACAGTTTCTGCACTTCCTGCCAAATATGAAATGGATACGTAAAATAGGTTTAAAGTACTGAACACAAATCGTTTTGAAATTTTTAAACTAAACACCCTGTAACTCAGTAAGCAGCTACATTTTATTTAGGTGTTTTGTGTTAAATTTTCATAATTTGTAGTCAGGATTCTACTGTTAAATTATTTCCAATTAGTAATGAATCACCCTGTATATAAAATCGAAATTGGTATAATTATCAGACACATTTTCTATCACATTGGAAATGTGTCTTATCTCGAGCAATTTTTCGTTTAAAAACCCACGTCGCGTTTTGGTTACAAATATACACTGAGACTGATTTAAAAAAACCAAGTTATCTATAAATTCCAAGCAGGTATAGATCCAAACAAACGGCAATAAAAATAGACGACAAAAATAATGAGAACTGATAGTTATGATAATCTCGCAAAAAACAAGAAAAGATCAAAGTGAAATTTGATTAATAAAAGATTAGTTAAAAATAAAAATTAGATGTTGATCATATGTTCTACCAAACATTTTTCAATACTACAGTGATACTTTTATAGAAAGAATCGTATGGGTTGAAACCCAAGGGAACTGGAGAAATATACAGAGTGATTAATTAATAGTGATTATTTAAGAAAATAAATCGAAGGTTCCACTTGAAAGACCGTTACAGGTCCTTGCCATGCCTAGGTTGTTATTGCTTTCGGGAAGAGGGACATATTTTATTACTTTTAACGATAGTGAAATAAACTGCTCCACAAGAGTTAGGGAAGTTCATATATATATTGGATGTATATTAAAAATTATTAACTATGTTTTGTTTGTAATATATATATATATATATATATATATATATTTTTCACACCTTTTTGGTGGTATTTGATAATGTCCGGGCCACTACGCAGCCAAGGGCACTACCATTGTCAATAGGGGGAGATGATCCGCCGGATGATTCCAACAGTTCCAAGTATTACGGCCTTTTGCATCCACATTACTGTGTTTTTAGGTAAGTCCAGTTCTTTTATGTGTCGTACTGTTTTTGTATGTACAAGGCCGTTTGCGCTTATAATTAAAGGGACTATTGTTACCTTCTCCAAGTTCCAAATCAATTTCATCTCTTGTGCAAGCGCTCCATATTTAGTTATTTTTTCGGTATATGCTTTAGATATATTGTAGTCCTGTGGCACTGCGAAGTCAATTATGATGGCTGTGTTATCACTTTCATCCCAAATCACCATGTCCGGCCGGTTGTGCTCCACAGGTCTATCTGTAACAACTGTGAAATCCCAGTAAATTTTCACGGTGTTGTTTTGAAGTACGGGTTGCGGCACATATTTGTGGTGTGCGGTAAAATGATTCAACAGACCTCTTTGCAGGCATATTAATTGGTGAACGACTTTGCCCATATTGTTGTGTCGTTCCAGGTATCTGGTAGCAGCAATTGTTGTGCAGCCAGATGACAAATGTTGAATGGTCTCTTCGCTAGTGTTACACAGTCTACATTTGGTGGTCTCAACTTGTTGTTTCAATATGTATATATATTTATATATATATATATATATATATATATATATATATATATATATATATATATATTTATATATATATATATATATATATTGAATATATACTTGCTTATTTGACTATTTTTTGTGTTTACAAGTTGATAAGTTATTAAGGTTAAGGCAAGTTGTTTTCTTCAGTTACTGGTTCGAAGCTAGCCTCAAAAACCCATCACTGAAGTCATACCTTCCGGTTCAATCTGCCTACTTTGTAATAAATATAGAAAAAGTGAAGGAGCAGTAATAGATAAATGCTGCAAAACATGCCTTTACATAGCATGTCTCCTGTAAATTGGTTCAAATGCATAACCAATCAAAATTTAATGAGTTGTCTTCAGGTGGATGCCGGAAAACTTGAGCACGGTCCTGACTATTTACCACTTGTTCATCCACCTGATTAGTTTTTCTTCGTGTACACAAGTAATTAGAATTATCTTAATCGATGATAAAACGGTTTTGTCGCCGTCAATTAAAAAGTTGTATAATAATCATCTCTTATTTGACGTAAGACTAATGATAACAGATAATGTCAACTATGATATGATACTTCAAACATTATATAGATTGATACTCGTCATACATATTTTATCTTTAAATCTAATTCAAGAACGGAGATTTATACTATGGGCCAGTTTCACCACCTTTTCAGAAGTGTCGTGTAGCTTACTGGCAACTTTTGTGTTTGCCACTTGGTATAAAATAAGAAAGGACAAAACTTCCGTTTAAGCTATCAGACACTTATCAGAAGGGGGTGAAACTGGCCATAAAAGGTATAAGATTATAATTAATTATACTCATTTATACATATTTAATTCAATAATTTATATGTTTTAATATAATAAATCACCTTTTTTAATCAGATTTATCCTTCTTTATAATGTATGAAGTTTAAGTATCTCAGAGCATGGAAAACTTTTTTGTGCCTAATTGCATATTTCCATTTTTTCTTATTTATTCCATAGTTTTTAGACACCTTGTGTATATTTAGTTGCCAGAAATTAGATCACAGATAATCAAATTAAGAACATAGAAAATTTTATGTATACGTTATCATAATATTTATTTCGAGATTGCAATAAACATAAAACATGAACGTATTAGCTAAAATGGTTATAATTATTATACACAATAAGAATATAATGTGGTTGTTATTAAATGTTTGGCAAAAGAATTATAAATATTGGGCATCAATTTAATCTACTCTTATCAGCAATTTTCCATCTACGTATTAGTAAATAATTTTTGTAAACTAAACGATATGGTTGTGTTATAACTTATAATTATCATTTGATGACTTAATAGTATTTTATAATACAGTACACTAAACTTGGGTTTATACAGCAAATAGAATAAAGAGGAATAAGGAAATTCGTTCGGTTTACACCTACAAGTAAAATAAGTAATATTGGTTGTCCAATAGAAATATATCTTTGGCACCTCAAAGAACAGCGTTTTAGTAGGTTTAATTATATAGCATCTTTCCCAATAATAAAATAATTAGTAGGGATCTACAGTATGCATCTTAATCAAAACAATACGACAAACGCTTGTACTGAGTTTCGCTCTTTTTTCTGTTATTAGAAGCAGGGTACACAGGCGCATGACAATAGATCGAAATTATTTTTGTTACACTTAGGCCTTCAGCACACGGAGCGTATCGTCATAGACGCGTATTAGATTCGTCCTGCAGCGACGATTCCTATACGCCTAGAAGACTGTACACGGGGCGTACGTTAAACGTACAGGTATCGTATGAAATTAAAATTTAATGGCAGTTGAAACGATGTCTAGTGACGAAGGAAACGTATTGCTTCTCTGGTACCTACGTCGTCGGAATAAAAAGAAAAAAAAGAAGATTCTGGGTGCATCCCTATATCAAGAGAAATCGTAATAGGAGATTAGCCATTGCGGCGAAGGAGTTATTTGAAGACGACTGTAAATTCCAAACATTCTATAGAATGACAAAAAAAAACGTTTCAAGAACTTGTGGAAATCGTGTGTCCAGTTATTCAGAAAGAAAATACAAATATGCGTGAATGTGTTGGTGTGGATGAAAGGATAATGATAACGCTCAGGTAAGTTTACATTGATTTATTACATACTAATAACTGCTTATACACACATGTATCTATACTAAAAAGGAAACAGATCTGGTTGTTATTGTTTATGTTTAACTCAATTGGTTTCCTCCCAAGAATGTGCTTGTATTTGCAGAGAGAGTATATGTTAGTATCAGTAGAATTAGCAGATTGTGACATATTCTGTAAACTAGTAAGCTCATACCCAAGTTGATGTGGGTTGTACCTACTGAGGAGATGTACGGGAGGAAATAGGTGAAGGTTCTGGAGCACTTGTATAAGATGTCCTAGATGTAGATGTTGACCATGTAAATGGATCTATCGTTGCCTGTGGATGAGAGAAAACTGTTCCCTGCTCTTGCTGGGTTAACATATCTTCCAACAATATCAGAGTTTTAATTTTAAACTGACGTAGATTTCTCTCTGATAGTTTGCTAACATCGGACAACAAACTTAGGAGAAACATTTGTCTATCATCTGATGTCGTTTTGTTTTCCCTTTCTTTATTAATATATTGTAGAACAGCAATATCAACATCGTCTTTTTCTTTCCTAAACTTTTTCTTTCCTGCCTTTATATCCACACTTGTTAACGTTTCCTGTTTGCGCTTGGCCTGTCTCTGTGACGTTTTATCATTTTGTTGTTCTGTATTTGTCACAGAATCATTGGTACTGGGCTCACAATCATCGGACTGTATTATTGGCTCCGTATTAATGTCCGTTTGCACTATGTTGCCTGTGTTTTCTGAATGTTGTACTGATCGAACGTATGGCAGGACAAACTGCATAACATCATGGAGATAATACAGTTTCTTTGCTTTGAGATGGTTTTAAGCTTCGAACAAATCCATTTCTAATATTTTTCCATTTTTCCTTGCAGTCTGCTACTGTAACAATAAGAGACGAAATAATGAGTGAAACTATCTATTCATATTTTGTTTGTTTCAGATATTTGGCTACTGGTTGTACATTTATTTCACTGGCCTTAAATTTTCAAAAAGGCGAACGAACCATTGGAGTTATTATAGAAGAAACTACAAAAGCCATATGGAATTCATTAAAGGGAATGTATATGCCGTTACCAAATGAAGAAAAGTGGAAAAATATATCAGCATGATTTCATGAACTTTGGCAAATTCCCAACCTGTTTAGGGGCAATCGATGGCAAACATTCGCATTCAAAAGTACCCTAATTCAGGATCAACCAATTTTAATTATAAGAATTATCATTCTGAAATTTTACTTGGCTGTTGCGACGCTGATGGTTATTTCGTAACAATTGAATGCGGATTTGCTGGGAGAAATAGTGACGGTGGTGTATTTCGAGAATCAACATTTAGGCGTTGGTTAGAAAGTAACAACACTCTACCTTCGAACACTAAACTTCCTCATGACGAAACCAGAAATAAATGTCTACATTATTTCGTAGCAGACTGTGCATTTCCCTTGATACGTAACGTTATGAGACCATATCCAGAGAGAAATATAAATAACAAAATGCGAATCTTTAATTATAGACTTAGTAGAGATAGAGAAACTATAGAGTGTACATTTGGAATGATGGCGCTAAAATTTCAAGTTTTTCTAACTCCTTTTGGATGCTGGAAATATGAAACTATAGTTTCTATAATCCAAAGTGCATGCGTTTTACACAATTACATTCGAAAACAAGATGGTACGCCCTATACAACACCGTTCCTAGAATACAACCAAGAAAATCCAAGAAACGTCCCTACTATGGAAGAAAATTTACACGTAGATGAAACATCGTCACCTCAGGAATTACGCAACTACCTGGCTAATTATTTTTTATTGCCAGATGTTGCTTTACCTTGGCAATGGAACCATTGTACATAAAATATTGAATAATTTAAATAAATCATATTACTTTTCCGTCCAACCTTTCTATATGCGAGAAAAATATTGGTTTACCCCAAAAAAAGTTGGAATTTTGAAATTTTTTTTGAGTTATTTTTACGTTTTCCATCAACAACAACACGAAAAAACGGTTTTTAGAAAAAAAATCCTGTGTGTATGTCGTCGTCGTCGTTGTCGTCGGCCACTTTTCCTTACATGTCTTGTTAGCACGATACAGCCTCCGGAGTGCAATAAGTCAGCAATTTTATAATTGGATATTGTTAAGGACATGTCACAGATGATCCCTATAGATTTTCAGTTCACCAGAGCCAGTACAACGGGTGCTATGGTACTTGAAGTACGACATTTTGTAATTTTTTGAGAAATTTCAGTTTGTTAGCACGATACAGCCTCCGCAGTTCAACAAGTCACCAATTTTATGATTGAATATTATTCAGGGCATCTCACTTATGAACCCTATTGATTTTCAGCTCACCGGGGCCAATACAGCAGGTGATACAGTACTTTAAGTACGATATTTTTGTCATTTTTGGAGAAGTTTCAGTTTGTTAGCACGATACAGCCTCCAGAGAGTATACGATTGATCAATTTTATGATTGAATATTGTTGAAGCTGTCTCACAGATGTACCCTATTGACTTTCAGTTAACTAGAGCGAGTATAGCGGGTCCTATAAATCCAGATATACTGAATTTTTGGTTATTTTTGGAGAAATTTCCGTTTCTTAGCACGATGCATCCCCCGAAGTGTATACAAGTAACAGTTTTATGATAGAATATTGTTCAGGGCCACGGATGCGGAAAAGTTAGTTTTAATCCTTAAAACCGTTTATTTTAATTAACATTTTTATTTAATTAAGTTTTTATTACCTGTCCAATCCATAGTTCGTAATATTTCTGCCCAAGCTTTTTCTGTGACATCCTTTTTGGAATAGTCTTGTAACACATTATTGTACAAACACTGATGGTTTTCAATTAATTGCACAAATTTCACGGTTTTATCGGCCATTTTATGTAAAAATACGACCCTTTATACGCTACAGATGCAGCTAAGTGACTGACACCGATGTCACAGCCTAATAATATGCTTTGCCGCTGTACGCCCCAGGCTAGGGACACTGCAGACCGTGCCATCTATAGAGCCCGTCGAGTAACTAAAATCGGTAGATAATTCCAAAAAATTAACGAAAACTGTAACCTCGTTAGTAATCAAATTTTATTGATTTTTATAACTGCGTATGCGCGATATCATATTGCGGGTCCCCATCCCCACATGTTATATGTTATAATGTTATCATTTCTTAGTTCAAGTGTAGAGGTTATTTTAAGGTTCCGGTATTTTGGTGTATTTTTTAAATGCTATAGTGTAATATTTATCTGTTGTTTCGTTTCTTTATTATTATTAATTGAAAAGACAATGTCAAAGTGTATTCTAAAGGAGTAATAAGTGGTGTACTCGGTAAGTTTGATTTGCCTTCCCATATGAGTGGAAATTAACAAAAATTGATGGTAAGTTTTATTGTATTCAATATAGCATGCTATAATTTTGGACATTTTAAAATGTAAATTGAGTGAACGAAAATACGAGTACTGAGTGTGTAATTTTATTAAAATTCCAGGTAAGCACTTTCATCCATTAGACCATTCTGAAAGCTCTCACCAAGAAAAAAATATACAGAAAGTATCAAAAAACATCAAACATTGTAACTGCTACATACAATGAAATAAAATGTTTGATGTTACATCATTATTTAACTAAAATTTGTTAAAATTACTCTATAAAGAGTGTGTACAATTGTAATTCACATAACGAAACGTCTAATTTGATTACCAACTAAATGATATGTGTGTACACCCTCTTTATAGAGTAGTTTTAACAAATTTTACTTAAATAATGATGTAACATCAAACATTTTATTTCATTGTGTGTACATTGTACCTGTTGTATGTTTTTCTCTTGTCGACAGCTTTGAGAATGACCTAATGGCTGAAAGCGCTTAGCTGGAATTTTAATCAAATGACATACTCAGTACTCGTCTTTTCATTCACTCAATTTATATCTAGTGTGTACACCATACTCAGACAATTCCATTTTAAAATGTATCCATTGAAAAAATAATAATCTGGGTTTTATTTTATGTTATAGCTATATTCCCTCTACCAGCTATGGGATGGGAGGTATTGATCCCTTGCCGATTTTCATATATAGCCCATGGTGTGACAATTTATGGGAAATGAAAGTGAGTATTAACTTTTGTCGAAGCATTACGTTCAAGTATTTGGTCTAGCGGTAACCAAAAATCCAAAATATGCAATAAAGACAAAAAATAAAAAATAGTTAAAAATGAAGAATTCCTAAAAAAATCGAAAGCTTCAAAAAAGGGAATCAAAAAAACCAAACAAATGTATACATTCAAACATTTTTTGATATTTTTTTGGCTTAGTACAAAAACATGTGGAAACTTATTATTTCGATAGTAAGCGCATTTCGTTTTCTTTTGTTGACATAAATTTTCAAACATATTTGTGTGTTTACTTGTAGAACCTCAACCAGAAACGAGAAAGGACTCCATGAGACGGTGGGATTTTTAAGAGCCCTTAGGAAACATTTTAACAATCATAGACTGCCAGGAGTTACAGAGTAACTTAAACTGCCTTATGCAATGGTTTCATAAGAACGGAATGCTTTTAAATGTAGAATTATACAAATATGCAATATACTAGGTTTAAGCTTGTGTTATAAACCTATTTAATACTTACAGTAAAGAAATAAAGATGTGTTTTAAGTGGAAATGAAATGTTAGATATATTATTTCAAATGTTGTACAGTCACAAGTGCTGTTTAGTACTCTTATATGTAATTACTTGGCACTTTGTATTTACAGAGCTGGGCAGTATTTAAAAACTTTTCCTTTAAACGTATTTTAATTACTTTTGTTCTAACATTCACAGTAATCATACTCAAATGTTGTCTTTCACAGAAAGTTGCCAAAAATAGTAGTTAACAACTTATTGCTAACACTTTTTTTGATTAGGTAAGTAGCAGTTATACTCCTGCAGTTTGTCCAGCTCAGTGTGTTTATGCGAGTGTAATAATAAATTAATATAAACTTATCATACATAATTTTCTACTTTTATCTTGTTTTAACATCATTTGAAAATCTAATGATACTCCAATCTAGAATGTATGTTACTCAAAATATTTTTTAATTATTGCATGGTTTTTACACTATAATTTATTTGTTGTCATTATGTTTGTTAAGAATAGTACTTTGTCAAAGAAATTATTTGTTGTGTATTTTTATACCAAAATAAATAAATTGTTTATATGATTATTGTTTTATTTTTTCCAATTTAATTAACCATTCATGGTCCATCATTTGATATTTCATTTAATTTAACTCAACATCTAATCATTATTTAGTTAATGGAGTTAAATTGAATGAAATGTCAAATGATGGACTATGAATGGCTATTTTGAAATAAAATAATTAAAATACAGTATATTTGAATATACCAACAATTCGTCAAATCCTAAAATTACAGAAATATGTCCAGCATCATTCAGTTGTTTACTCGACGGGCTCTTTAGATGGCGCCACAATCAGTGTCTCATCTATCTGTGGGTTATCTGTGGTACGCCCGGCGATTTGTAGTTTGTCTGCTTTGACGAATCCCCAGCGCTGACGCCTCGTGTACAGTTCACCATAAAGACACAAGTGAGCAGCACAAAAGCGTACGTAGCATCTAATACGCGTTTATGACGATACGCTCTGTGTGCAAAAGGCCTTTTACACAACACATTTATTCTTTATAGTGGAGTATCGATAAGTAAGTAGGTATAATAGGCGCAACAAATGCCTCGTAAACAACAAAACATAATATTGCGCTTATTGTACAAGTGTCCCAAGATAATATTCACGTTTGTGGTTTAATTTTACGCATTGGGTTTTAGTTTACAATAATTACATTACGAGGTCAGCGTTAAAATCAAAAGAGCCGCCATGCGTTTATTTGAATGAGTTTATGAACGCAACCCTACCGATGCTATGTCTGCAACGCAAGCGGGGTGGGGTCACAGGGATTCCCCGATAGCCCGACTTTAAGGAACGAGAGAGCCATAGAGAAATGAACATATTAAGAGAGTATTTGTTCCCTTGTAAACAGCTGACATCGCGTCGATCTGAGCGCACCCCTTGCGGTTGGGAACTAATTTTTACTGGCGGGATATTTAAATTTGGTAGTTTGGATTATGGGTAGGTAAATTTTACAGTTTGTCATAATATTGTTTATTATGTAATTATTTCATTCCAAAAAATAAAATTATATTTAATTTTTTGTAATGAAATAATTATAATAAACAATTGCCAGACAAATAATTTAGGTAATAAATAAGAAAACAGCAAACATTTAATTTTTTTATTAACCTGCACATAATAAAAAATTTATTTATCACAAAACTACATATTTTTACTAAAATTACATTACATTATATTTAAGAGAGTTAATTCAATATCAGATCAAATCGCTCATTAAGTTATTTTAAAATTATTGAGAACAAGTATTTTGATAAAAAGGAGTTAAATGCTAAATTCCCCAATTCCATGAAGACAGGAACAGGTTTGAAACAAAAAAGACATCAAACGCAGTACATTAAGTTACCGAAAAAATATTCTTGTTTGTTAGTCATTTCACCATCATCATATTTTTTAATTAATAAGGGAACACAAACTTTCAGGAGTTGAGAAAATACGTATGATTTATGTTCTCGACAGGTGAACCAATCAAAATGTATACGACCTTTTGCAAAGTGTTAAGTTTTTTCAATAATATTTTTTACATGACTTAAAAGTGGTAAAATATGATAACAAAATCATGCAGTATTGAAATGAATTTTACTTTTCTTTGTACATAAATCAGATGTGTTTTCTTTGAAAGAAGTGAACCTATGGTGAATGTCTAAAATATCTGTCAGCAAATTAGCTTTACATACTTCGCAATTAAAAGTTGTAATTTTTTTTACAAGGAAACCAGAGACTTAGCTTATTGTTTGAGTGTCAAAATTTAAATCATTGTTATTAATAGTAGTAGTTAATAGTGAATGGTTTTGGTTTATTATGAAAATTTAAAAAATAATACAATAAACTGCAGTCATCTGCTTCACAATTTGTGTTTTAGTTCTTGACTATCATTATAGTTACAAAAAATAAGCTTTCTTTCCACAGATAAAACAGTACTTTGATTAATGTCACACGGAAGTTTGAAAAATGTTTTGTTCTTTAAATCCAAATTGGCAAGTGGCGAAAAATATTTAATATTACAATTTTTTGCAATATAACTACGACGAAATATACCTGGTGATGACATTTTAAAGGTTCACATCCTTTTATTTACATTATTACAACCAAAATCCTAAATCAATTAAGAAACACACTAAAAGTTATCCTAAAATACTCACCATTGTTTGTCACACCAAAACCATATTTTCAACAATTTTTTATTTTTGATCATTTTGATACTTTGACTTTAACAAACATAAGCCATATTCACACCAACCAATGTAAGATTGATTTTGTATATTTTCATTTTTACAGGCGATATGTTAAAATGGATGCGTTCATCCGAGACACCGATCCCTGAGAGCTCAGGTAGCGATCTTTAAAAATTTTATGAACGCGACACTTCCCCTACTTTGCTACTTGAGCGCTCAGGGAGCGGTCGCCATTTTATAAGATCATATTTATTTTTGCTCAGTCGATCAAGTATTGGTGATCATAAGACAAGTAGTGGGATTTTGAATTTAAATTGCGAGCGAGTTGTTGATACAGGAGTTTTTTAGAATGGAAAGTGTAGATTTAGATATAAAAGTTCATGGACTATTAACAAATGATGCCGGTGTGGTAAAGGAAGGCGGTATAGCCAATTTGGGAATTAAAATTATTGCATTTTAAGAATGTCATAAGTATATTATTTTTAGAATGAATTACTTCAAATGCCTGTCTCGTCATTCTAAAATGTTCTTTGAATAAAACATCGTCAAATCTATGGACTGATTCTTCAACAAAATTTGCATTTATTGGTCTTCTTTCCTTCAATCTACCTTCTAATATATTTCCTGGAATAGGATTAATAATACAAATTGAGAAGTAATAACAATGAATTGTATTCTTTGGTAATAACGTAATAAACAAGCAAGAAACTGAAAAACAATCAACGAATGACATAAATAATATGCGCACGCAAGTGGTGATCACAAATCCCAAGAAATAGCCGTTCATCAGAATCAAAGAGCGATCAAGTAAAATATGGTGGGGATTAGGTAGCGCTACTTTCAGAGCGATCCCAAAAATTTCCAGATGAACGCAGCCAATGTATTGTAATTGATGATATTTTATTTTATTTTGTTTATGTAAAACAGTCTTGTAGTTCGCGACAGCAGAGACTCCATGCGCGGGTCAGTTGCCACATACTGCCTATGCATCAAACGGTCTCTTATACTATTATTTGTCTATGGAGAGAGCCAAAACAATTGATTGAACAGTCATTCAATCGAAAGTGTGGGCAAGGTGCGCATTATTTTTTAATAATAAGGAGAAGTTCTAGCACTAAAAACAATAAATAGTTTGTGTGTTACTGATTGTTTTAACGTGTTTCCCCGATGAGTGATAGTAATCAAGATAAAAAAATTATCTGGTTACCAGAATTTAATAAGGAAAAGAGAACAAGAAGCAGAACGTGATAAAAATACAACTAAAATAAGTAAATATTTTACGGCTCACCATCCACTTCCAAAGAATCGTTAGAAATAGAAACCAGTCATTTTATCGATGAAGATGTTGAAGAACCTGATTCAAAAAACGATTCATGTAGTGGTATGTGCTTTATGTAATTTCTATACAAATAAATATAACTTTAGTCTGTTTGTGATGTCAAGATAAAAAAAACACTTTTCTTTTTTAATTTCTGTCAGTCTTTTTCTTAATTGTCGAAACGCCTCACCGATTTTGATGTGATAGATGCAGAGGCTGTTTTATTCTATACAACTAATCGCTGCCGGAAATCATAGGTTCGATTCCCACAAGGTGCATTAAAAAAACTTTGTGCTTGTGTGTATGTAATATGTATTTATTTGCAGAAATAAGTATATTAGTAGTATTTCAAATTCAAATTAAACATGCTATAAATCACATATGCGCGTCAGTTGTCTAGTACCCATAATTACAAGCCCTGCGTAGTTTGGGACTAAACGGCGGAGTTTAATTGTCGAGAAATATTTATTTATTTAATTTATATTTATTATACATAATTATTCATAGACAGATAAATCAGTTTAATCAGACAAGTAGATTAGATATGTACGAGCAATATTATGTTTTTATTTGTATGTCTTTAAATAAAGATGTTGCCGCCGAAGTTACGTCCGTACCTCTGCCTGATACTGCTGATACACCATTATCACCGCCAAGACAATTATCATCTCTAATACCAACTTTTTTCCAAAGATTACCCTGGACTCTGGCCAGAAGTTTTAAATGCATTTAGGAAACAGTGAAAAGTTTCACAGAGAGTGCCTGCTGTATTCAGTGTCCAAAAATGCCGTTTATTGCTTCTGTTGCATGCTATTTGAATCAAAACATAAAAATAAATTCTGCGAGGGAATTAGTGATTGGCAACATCTAGCTTTGTATTGCAGCAGACAATTAAAACACTATTGTTCGTATACAACAAAAACTTTTAGAGGTTGAAAAGCATCGCTGGTACGATGTAATCAAAAGCATAATATAAGTGGTCCAATTTCTAAGTTCACAAAATATGGCTTTTCGTGGCCAAAGCAACAAATTATACAATCGTAACAATGGTAATTTTTTAAAATGTATTGAAATGTTAGGAAAATTCGATCTTTCAATAGAGAGATCGGGCAAACACGAATAGCGTGATACGCTATTTACGTTCTGCGCTATTTGACATCTAAGCATGCGCAGCTCAAAATATTTACCGAATTACGCAAATAGCGTTAACGCAACACGATGATTCCGTAAGTTTACGGGGTTTAGCGCAAAGAGTTATGAAAAATTGGGGAAGCCGAATGTATCCAATTTGTTGTTTTTGTAAAGTTACAAAGTGCGTTTAATTAGGTTTTTAGTTGTAGAAACTGTAACTCTTTTTCCATATTGCAAAAAAATCCACTATTCACCCCAAATAACAGTTCTTTGCCTTTATTTGACCACTTTCTGGAAAATTAAAATGCATACAACTTAATAACATTAACCTAACCAAACTGGTCAAAAAATTGTACAACTGTTTTTACTGTTAATGTCAAAACGAGTTACAATTGCGCTAGACCGTAAAAATGTACTCTGCCCGAACTCTCTTTTAAAGTCATGTTTACGTACATTTGCTGTTTAAAAATAGCGCAGAACGTAATTAGAGTATCGCGCTATTCGTGTTTGCCCGATCTCTCTAATGACTGAACATATACGACGCGTAACGAATGATTCGAATTTCAAAAATATGCCGGATTTATCTTGGAGATAAGATCCAAAATGAATTCATTTACATATTCTGTAACCAAATACAACAATTTATTTTAAATTTATGTAAAATTAATAAATATTTTTCAATAATACTGGTTTGTACTCCCGACGTTTCACACGTAGAGCAAATTAGTATTATAATAAGATTTGTCAATTTTAACACATAAACTAGAATGTTGGAAATAAGGGAGCATTTCCTATCCTTCCGTCCAATTATCGATACAACTGGCGCTGGATTAACGTCATTCATAATAGAAAAACTAGACAAAATTAATTTGGACATACATAAACAACGAAGGGGACAGGGCTATGATAATGGATCAAATATGCGCTGTAAGAATAATGGTCTTCAAAAAAGATTGCTGGATTTAAATCCTCGCGTTTTCTATGTAGAGTGCGCTAGCCATAGTTTAAATTTGATAGTAAACGACGCTGCCAATCTCAATCATCATACGACTGGATTTTTTAGTATTGTGCAAGAATTATATAAATATTTTTCGTCCTCTACCAAAAGATGGGACTTATTAAAAAATATGTCATGAATCTGACCTTAAAACTATTGTCTGAAACAAGATGGTCAAGCAGAATAGATGCTATCAAACCGCTGTTTACAAATTTACCAGAAATTTATGATGCATTATATGAAATATCAAATGGTGTATCATATGATCAGAAGGCAAAATATGACACTAAATGTCTAGCAGAAAAAATATGCTCCTCTTCATTCATTTGTTCACTAAATATATGTCATATAATATTGACAAAAGTAAATTTTGTGAGCAAAATTCTGCAGTCCATTGATATGAATATGTTGCTTTAGATGCTTTAACGGAATTAAAGAAGTTTTTGATAAAAATTAGAACCGACGCAAATTTTGAAGAAATTGTAAATGATGCCATGAAAATTGCCGAAAAATTAGATGTCGAGGTTGAATTTGAAACTTCCAGATCCAGACCCCTAAGGTGTCGTAAGACTCCAAAGAGTTTTGATTATGAACACGAATATGACACTATAAATGATCCGAAAATCGCTTTTAAAATTAATGTATTTTTAATATATTAGATCAAGCTTTATCGTCCGTAGACGAAAGATTTAATTTATTGAATAATCATAATGACTTGTTTAATTTTTTATTTAAACTAAGTGATGACCAAGAACAAAGTCAATTAAGAATAAGCTGTCATCGTTTGCAGGAAAAACTTACAGCAAATGATTCATTGGACATTAACGTCGATGATTTGTATGAAGAAATTATGTCATGTCAGTCTTTTTTAAAAAAATTAAATAATGATGTGGCGAAAATTCTCGAATTTATATATTTAAACAATTTAACAGCTGTATGCCCTAACATCACAATAGCATTACGAATTTTGCTAACTATGCCAGTTACCCTAGCAAGCACGGAAAGGTCATTTTCTAAATTAAAACTAATAAAAAATTACTTGTGCTCAACAATGAGCCAGGAAAGATTAACAAATTTAGCAACAATATCCATAGAGGAGGCCATACTAGACCATATAGACATACACGAAACTATTAAAGATTTCGCAAACAAAAAATCTGGAAGAGTGGAAATAATATCATTTAAATATGATTATTTATATTCTTACATATTTTAGAGTCTTGTTATTTTTTTAACATACGTAATAGTTAAATTAGTATTATTAGAAAAAAGTCAGTTTATTTTGTTATTAATATATAAGTATACGATTAGGTAGAACATCATAAATAAAGTATATGTAAAAATGTAATTCGCGTTTTATTTTTTTATATAAAACTAGAGAACATTTGTTTCGGTCAAAATTAACAAATAAGAAATAAAAATAAGTTGAAACATTAAGATTCGTGAAAAAAAGGCGCTTCATAGGTTTCGCACACAGGCGCTGTGGGGGGTCGGCGCGACCCTGATTAGAAGAAGACAGTAACAACATAGTAGGTATAGAATAATATCGTCAACTAAGTCACGCGATGGAAAAACTGCACCGTTTCTACTGTAGGTACTTTTATACGAATGCAGCAGTTTCGATTTTACGTAATTGTATTACTTACAAACCGCAAAATACGTGTTAAAAGTAGGGTTATGTGTACCAAACAAGCAATAATCTCACGATTGCGCACATCCATTTCCAGATAAAATAACATAGAAAATTTCACGCCAATAATATTCAACCAATAAAATACATGCATTTTCTAACGTTGCCATGAAACCAGTGTATTTTTTCGGAAATTTTTTCTTGTTGGTGTACCAGCAGGAGGGTATTACAGCGAAAAGGTTTACCCGTTGTTTAAGCCAATCATATGCATTGATTGTAACAGGCTCCTATGACGACATCCTAAATTATCCGCAAAATTTTTCGGTCACGTGGCCTAGCTGCAATTTAATAAGTGAAAAAATTTTATCCGTTGTTTAAGCCAATCAGTTGCCTTGATATTGACAGGTTGCGATGACGACAACCAAAAATTCTCGAATAATTTTTCACTCACGTGACCTAGCTGCAAAATTAATAAGTGATAATTTCTCTAGCGTGACAGTTGTCACGATGAAATAAAAGTAATACTTCGATATGATTTTGTTTTCATCCCTGGATTTAAAGAATTTTGCTGAAATCTTTGAATAGAACTCCTTGTTCGGGATTTAAGCCAGAATTGTTCACCAAAAACGTTAAATAATTTATATTTTTATGATAAATTTGAACCTAATATGGCGAATAATGTGAAACGTCATTCGACCAAACCGGTGCAGTCACAGCCAACTTTCCAGATTTTATGTTACCTCGTAAAATTGTCATTGATTTTGCATGGGTCATTATTAATTTTGCTTTCTCTCTGATAGTATACAATTAATTATAATATGAAGAAATGTATTTATTTAAGACTGCTTCCTACTTTTTGTACCAGGGCAAAGGGAAACTACAAAAAATTAAAACTATTTAAAATACAATATAAGTAAAAAATGTTCGTACCGAATCTCCCGTCAGCCTCGGTTTCGCATTTTTATAAAGAAAATTTTCAACAAATTCGCACCTCGAAAAAATTTTCGGAAATTATTCAAGCTCTTGGGAGGTTATAAGTGATAATTTTTTTTACAGAATAAAAAGTGACAACACGAAACTTTATAAAAGGTTAACTGTCAACAATTAACCAATTTGTTTTGTTAAACCATTTGTATTATTTATTATTAAAAGAACGGAACAACCAAACAAAACAAATTTCTAGTATTATTTAATTTTCTGTTACAAATTTTAAATATAAGTTGAATACTTTTTTCAACCTGTTCTCTTCAATGGCGAGTAATCCAATGAACAAATTATATTTATTAAATGTCTGTGTTTTAAGTACTACAAATAATATTTATACACAATTTTGTTTAATTATTTTCCATGTAGTAGTCTATATTTTCTTGATTCTTTTAAAAGGTGTTGCTGGACGATCGAAAACAAATTATCCTCCTATAAATAACTACCGCATTCTTCAATGAGACCTTCCAAAAAAAACACAGTACCGCATTTTAATATCGGTTATTTGATTGCACCAAATGCAAATTTTGTAATTTGCAAAACAATTCATTTCAGAAAATTGAATATAATAGTTCGACGAGGAGCCAACAGCAAGTCTGGAGATTTTGGGAACGACTTTTGACATTTGTTGTCTTTAAAATATGCGTGGCTTTCTACGAGTAGATAAAAATAATAATAGCTAAGCATTGTTGAGCGATGGTTCAACCATTGCTCGGATGCTAAACTATTATTTTCTGCCAACAAGAATATAAAATATAATAAATCTGAAACTGGTGTTTCCATGTTACTAAAACTGATGGCATAAAAAAAGTTTAAGACAACTTTAACCACTGTAAACACAGATTAATGCTACAATTGTTCTTAAAATAAAAAATTTTACCAACTTAAGTGAGCTAAATTCAGTATTTAGGAAAAATATAAAATATAAATAATCTGAAACTGGTGCTTTCATGTTACTAAAACTGGTATAAAAAAGTGTAAACAACCTTTACTACTGTAAAGCATGCTACCAGTTGTTCCTTAAATAAAATTTTCTTCCAACATTAGGAAACTAAATTCAATACTTAGAAAGAATATAAAATATAATTAATCTGAAACTGGTATTTCCATGTTACTAAAACTGATGGCATAAAAAAAGTTTAAGACAACTTTAACCACTGTAAACACAGATTAATGCTAGCATTGTTCTTAAAATAAAAAATTTTACTAACTTAAGTGAGCTAAATTCAGTATTTAGGAAAAATATAAAATATAAATAATCTGAAACTGGTGCTTTCATGTTACTAAAACTGGTATAGAAAAGTGTAAACAACCTTTACTACTGTAAAGCATGCTACCAGTTGTTCCTTAAATAAAATTTTCTTCCAACATTAGAAAACTAAATTCAATACTTAGAAAGAATATGAAATATAATTAATCTGAAACTGGTATTTCCATGTTACTAAAACTGATGGCATAAAAAAGTTTAAGACAACTTTAACCACTGTAAACACAGATTAATGCTAGAATTGTTCTTAAAATAAAAAATTTTACCAACTTAAGTGAGCTAAATTCAGTATTTAGGAAAAATATAAAACATAAATAATCTGAAACTGGTGCTTTCATGTTACTAAAACTGGTATAAAAAATGTGTAAACAACCTTTACTACTGTAAAGCATGCTACCAGTTGTTCCTTAAATAAAATTTTCTTCCAACATTAGAAAACTAAATTCAATACTTAGAAAGAATATAAAATATAATAAATCTGAAACTGGTGTTTTCAAATCATCTATAATCTCTCAGGACACTGTAAAACATACAGTGATGCTAGAGTTGTTCGAAAAATAAAATTTTCTACTAGCTTTAGAAATCTAAATTTAATATTAGAATAAATTTTAAGATATATTAAATCTAAAACTGGTGCTTCTATGTTACTAAAATTGGCAAATAATATATTTAAGTCATCTTTTACTAAAATAAACTGAAACAAAAAAATATTTGAAAATTTCTATTTTAAGTACAACATATTATTTATGAATAGGTTCATTACAAATTATTTTAAATATTACTTTGACTACCATAGTTATTATTAATGTGAAATAAACAATTGTTATAAACTATACTGGGTTGAGTCGATTCTTTCTTTTGAGAAGCTTGAGCTATACTAGATTGACTTGATTCCTGCTCTTGAGATTCTTGGATAGAAATTTTATTTGAGACAGATCTCATTGTTTCAAGTAGTTGTTGATGATGATCTACATCTATTTGTAAATATGGTTTTATCGACTGACTGTTACCGTGTCCCGTGATCGTAATTAAAGGATGTTCACCAACTCCCTTTCTTGCTAAACTTGACACTCTTGTTGCTCTTGCAGAGTGATTCGTAATTTTGATTTCTTGTGTATCAATTCCAATCGTAGAATCTGTCAATCTAAACCACGATGATACGGTGCTATATCCAACTGGAAAATTTTTGTACCAACCCTTGGAAGTAGCCCGATTCCACGTTGGATTTACAGTTAAGAACAGACTATTTGTTTTTATATATTCTGTTCATTATTTCTATGCATTTTTTGAAGGGCCCCACAGGACATATATTCGTATTGTTCAAATTTGGTATCAGCCATTTACAATCTTTTAATTTTATAACTCCTTTGACAAGTTTTTGAAAAAACTGGGTTATATTCAATGCATGCAGTTAAGTGCCCTTGATTATCAGTAAAGCACGGAAAAAATGCAACGTGCATTTTTTGCGTTTTTTTATACTTTTTCCAAAACAAAGCATTTTTTTAAGATTTCAGCATTATTTGCATTTATTGCCAATTATTTTAAAATCCTATTGAACAGAATGTTTTCATTATGGAATTTATTAAATCTGTTTGGGTTTGGAACTAGGTGCGGACAGGGATGAGTTGCGCGCAGCGGTCATTTTCTACCTGAATACGAGTACGAACACTTAAATTAGGAGCCGAATTGCGCGCAACAAGATAAACACAAAATTAAGGAGATTAAGGAAATATAAAATAAATTAAATGGTAAAGGTATTTGTACATTTATTTCAGGAATAATAGAACACGGATTTTACAAAAGTTCTTAAGTCTATTACATTGGTTTTATATATATATATGTATTTGTTGATCTAAAAATATCTGTTTTTTCTTCGCTTTCCCATAAAGCGGTATATTAATATTATTATTAGCGCTTCTTATTCTAATGTATGTAATTGTTTGATAAGTTCAAAGTACATCAATAAAAGTGAACACATTAGGATGCCAGGAATAAAAACTTTTATTAAAATGTGCTTGAAACGATTCACGTGCGTTAGTGGAACGTATAACACTTGATGACATTTCTGCCCATAATATGGGAGGAAACTTAGATTCCTCATCAATATAATTTTTGACCAAATAATCAGAAAAATCAGTCACTGAAATATTTTCTGGTTTATCTGGCATTAAATGAAAACAAAATATTTCAGATACTTAAAGCGGATCGACAAACGGTAGATCGAACAAATGTTTGAGCCATTTTCCAATATCTGATTTTAAATCATTATAATGGACATACAAACCAAGCTGCATAATTTTACGATACCAGGCTTGCTTTAAATGAAAAAGGCAGCCTCTTATTTCAGATGTTGGAAAAATAGCTTTAACAGCCAAATGTATGGCAATCTCAAAGTCGATAATAATATTTTTGGATTTAAACAAAGTTCAAACCTATTACATTCTGACACAATGTGCAGGAATAATTTCTCGTAAACATCTTTCGTCTTAGAAGGTACTAAAGCGAACACTACTGGCACATACTGTCCATTTTTATACGCATGCAGAGTGAAACATTGATAAAAGTATTGCACGCAATATTGGAAAGTTCCGTCTATATAAATCACGTCAGAGGAAGACAGAAAATTTAAATTTAGAAAACAAGAAAATATAACTTTTTTATTTTCAGTATCGTTGACTAGCAGAAAACTGTCCTGTTGTAATGTTTTGATGTCCAGACATATTAACGCTTCATGTACATCTTGAATATTTTTTGGTAGAGGAGGCAAGAACGTACGACGTGCAGAATAAATATTCTTTCTTGTATAACCCAAGTCCTTTAACGATAGATTGCTCACCAATTCAGGACAGTTTTTCAACTCTTTATGGATTAACTTCATCGGTCGCTCAGAAATATCTTCAACAGCCTTTTTTTCACGCTGTTACTTAGTTTTTGTCTATCGAGAGTACTATCCACTTCATGATTATCCACTAATTCACTTTCCACAATTTTATTTTCGCCCAGGGTATATAGTTTTGCTTTGCACATTTTTGATGTACAACGCCAATAAGTTTTTCCAGATGCCATCGTTCTACATTTTCGAAATTCTCCACGGTTCACCACTAGAAGAGTTTTGCCCTTCTCACTTAACATAACTTCACACTTAATTTCCATCTTTGTTGTACAACAGTTCGAAGTCAAATAAAATACAAGTCGTAAAATATTATTTGTTAAGATAAAATTCTAATAAAACGCTGCCTACTCCCTACCCCCGCCAGGGTAAACTATTAGGGCAGTCCCGATAACAGAACATTTATTGGCTTGTTATTGTCTTGAAATTTTATTACAACAAATATCCTATTCACAGGTCCGCCAAGCTGGCCCCCCCGGTTAATTTTTTTCTACCAAAATGCTAGCACACATAAAGGGCACCTAACACAACCTAGCACAACAATTTTTATAGCTAGCACACCAACTGCTCACAATAAAAATGCTTTTGAATTCGGGTGGGGCCAGGTTAACGCTAGCCCCCCCCCGCGGTTGGAATTTTGTCGCCAAAATGCTAGCACAGATAAAGGACACCTAGCACAACCTAGCACACCATTTTTTATAGCTAGCACACCAACAGCTTACAATAAAAATGCTTTGGAATTCGGGTGGGGCCAGGTTAACGCTAGCCTACCTCCGGTCGGAATTTTTTCGCCAAAATGCTACCACAAACGAAGGACACCTATCACAATCTAGCACACCATTTTTTATAGCTAGCACAGCAACTACACTTTTAATTCTGGGGAATGGGACGGAGGTCAGTGAAATAACGCTATACCTACTCGATGAATAAATAAATGGATAAATGAATAGGTTGAATATATATGTAAAACGGCTGGTTTGATTGTTTCTTACTGTAGAAAAATTTTCGGAATATTCCACTCATATGGTAAAAATTCCAAATGAAGCAGGATCCTTTCGGAGATAACTCTCCGGCAGTTCCGATAATTTCCCTTTTAAGTCCGTATCTAAGTAACGTCTAAGTAACAATTGTTGTTAATATCATAATTTTAATTTAAAATATCATAAAAATGTCACGGTTTGAAAACGATTCTTCAAGTTTAATCCAAAAATAAATGATTGAAAATGAACCAAAAAGGGTGATTAAATACCATGTAATGTTGTTTAAATAATATAAATTTCGCATTAATACAGTTTTATGTCGTCTAATCGAGAAATATTCTATCGAATTACACTCATGAAAATAGTTAGATCATTAGTTTTACTTATATAGTCCATGTTACTTGTAATATTATTAGAAAGAATACATATTATTACAACAATCAGCCCTTCGAGGAAACCCTTTCTTAACCCAAACATCTGATTCGGTCAGTTTGGATGTACCTACAAGAATTTTATTTACTCTTAAGACCCATAAAAACGGCATTATAGGAATGATTCAAATTTTAATTTTAACGACCCTTTTAAAAAGTCCGATGAGAACTTCAGATGGATTATACCTAGTTTTTAGAAAAATAAGAATACCTATGTCATCAATTTTGCTGCCTTCCATTTAATACCCATATTGTAAGAAAGCAAAAAAATTTGTCCACTTTCTTTAGTCCGCCAACTTTGGTGATCCGCCATGTTGAATTTAGAATGACGTCACATACCTAATTATGGATTGGCATGCAAACTAGACGTATATACAGAATTTCAAATCAATCGGTTGAAGATATCTGCTTCAAAACTGAGTTGCAAGATTGCAACCGAACAAACATACATTGCCAATTACATACTAAAAACTTTGAAAAATACATAGTAGTGTTGGTGTCTTATGATATGCCACAGAAATACTCGAACCTCTGATTAACCGGCTCTAAGAAATAAAAGCTGCACGTTCTAAGTTAACTTGGGAATTTAAAAAAAATCTGATAGTGAAATGCAAAATTTATGTTATCATTACAATAGTAATTAACCATCAACTTCGGCAATAAATATTCTGGCAAATTTGAATATAAAGTTTGAGTGTTTCTTTTAAATAAGGACTACAGTGAACCACGATCAATCTAAAACATGTATTCTCAATATATTGGAACGTTTTTAGGGATCTCAGCCGCCCCTTCCCAGATTGCACAACTTTGTCCAAAGTACATATCCAACACGGCTTCGCTTTTTTGGACATTTATTTATCCAATATGTCTGTACGCAAACGTTTGTCGTTGCCTTTTTTATAGTGTGACGTAATTTGAATGGTTGAATTTAATTATTTTGTTTTATTAAAATTACTATGATTTTAACAAAATTATTTTTAACAGTGAAGGTTTTTTGTATTCTTCCATTTTTTAGCATTAATTGAAAATAATAGATAATTATTAATTAAATAATAGTTAATTATTAATTAATCAAATACCCTGCTAGATGGGAAAATATAGATATCACGCACAATCTGGCAACATCTTTTTAGGGGCCATTTTTTATAGGAAAATGATGTTTAGGGACAAATACATCCAACATTTTCATTCATTCGTTTGACCATAGCATTATTTTGCAGACGCCTCCCACCCCCTGAATTCAAAAGTATTGTTGATGTACTAGCTATTAAAAATTTTGTGCTAGGTTGTGCTAGGTGTCTTTTCTTTGTGCTAGCATTTTGGCGAAAACATTCCAACCGGAGGGGGCTAGCGTTAACCTGGCCCTACCCGAATTCCAATGCATTTTTATTGTGAGCTGTTGGTGTGCTAGCTATAAAAAATGGTGTACTAGGTTGTGCTAGGTGTCCTTTATCTGTGCTAGCATTTTGGCGAAAAAATTCCAACCGGGGGGGGGGCTAGCGTTAACCTGGCCCCACCCGAATTCAAAGGCATTTTTATTGTAAGCTGTTGGTGTGCTAGCTATAAAAAATGGTGTGCTAGGTTGTGATAGGTGTCCTTTATCTGTGCTAGAATTTTGGCGGAAAAATTCCTACCGGGGGGGGGGCTAGCGTTAACCTGGCCCCACCCGAATTCAAAAGCATTTTTATTGTGAGCTGTTGGTGTGCTAGCTTTAAAAGTTGTTGTGCTAGGTTGTGCTAGGTGCCCTTCATGTGTGCTAGCATTTTGGTAACAAAAATCTAACCGGGGGGGGGTCAGCTTGACGGAGCTCCTATTCACGGTATTTTGGTTTTTTCCTCATTTTATTAGCATAAGCACCCCTTTGCATTATCGTCAAAATTACGTATTCCGGGAATGCCGATAATCCCTTGACGGTTACTACCTGAGACACCCCTTATTAAATTCGGTAAAATTTTAACCATTGGGCGCAACTCACCTATGTCGCTAGGTGCTACCCCAAAATTGAAAGGGTCTTACTATAATGATTATTTATTATTTTATTACTTTATTCTTAGAATGGGAAATACCAAATACCATAAACAATTAACTGTAACCAGGGTATTCGCAGCAGAAGCGGCCTCCCTCAGTAAATATTAGGTAAACCTTCAATTGAGCAGTATCTTCCAACGAAAGCGTTACGATTAGTGAACCTATTGTATATTGTATCCTGATTAAAAGAAAGTACAAGTGTTTGAGTCGAAATGCCTAAAATATTCAATAATATGTGGATAAAGTGTCACCGAGAACTTACTTGGGATGGAGACCACCTATTTTGTACAGTGTGTTCAAAAATTGTAAGTATATATTACACATTGCTATTGGCTTTGTTTTTGAAGTATGTTTTATCTAAAAGTATTATATATTTTGTTTTATTGTTATCTAAGGTTAATAATTTAAATTGTATGTGCTATTAAATTTATTAATAATAAAATCTGATACTAAATGTAAATTTTCGTTGTATAATTATTAAATCCCGCGCCCATTCCCTATCATAGTAAAATAATGAAATAATAGTATTATTCAACATTATAATATACATCATTTCTTGCATTTTTTCTAAAACCTTTG
The DNA here is from genome assembly GCA_963921935.1 of Galeruca laticollis. NCBI lineage: Eukaryota > Metazoa > Arthropoda > Insecta > Coleoptera > Chrysomelidae > Galeruca > Galeruca laticollis. The sequence goes on along the minus strand of OY998180.1, from coordinate 101,687,073 downwards.
CATTTTTTTCGAAAATCCTTGCATTTCTGGTCAATTTTTTTGCATTTAAATGCGCATATTTTTGGCTTTTTCGGTTGCATTTTTTCCGTGCTTTAATTATCAGTTTCTTCAATAAAGTACTTTAAACAGGCTGAAGCTCCCTCTCCACCCCTCCAAGCTAATTCATAGGCTGCAATATATATGATTTTTTTCTGCAGGCCCTCCGGAGTGTTTTCATTACAAAGCTCAATAATTTTTTGTAATTCATCTGATGAGAAAGCTGATACACTAACCTTTCTTTTAAACGGGTCTCGTTGCAGTTGTCTACGTTTAGTCTTCCTAGCAGCTCTGGCGTTCACAAATTCAACATCGGAAAAAGGATCAAATTAACGATTGTACTTTTTATAAAAATGTTCCTTTAACTGTTTCGCAATAGAGTTGTACAACACTTTCCTTGTAATTTGTTCCATCTTGCCTGCGCATATTGATTCCAGAATCCTCCAAAATTAATCCAAGTTCCCCAACAGATATATCTTCTATCGAAATTGTATGACTTCTCTAGGCAAAAGTTAGTAAATTGTCTCCTAGTACTTCCTTTACATTTTTTGCTATTAGCGGGTGTTAACTTTTCAATTTCTTGCCTAACTACTTCCATATTATCTTGACCAAAGCGACCATCTTGTCGTCTTGATCTAGGTACACTTCAACAACAGTAAATATTGCCTATAACTGCGATTTTTTGCTGTGGTCGCGAAGTAAGTTTGTACAACAACAACAAACATATTATTTTTCCCAAAATTTGACATTTAAATTAGCTCAAAGCCTATATTTAACCGCGTATTGTTTTGATCGGTTTTGACATTGGAGAAAATGTCACCCATCCCATCTGACTTCTCTTATTGTAAACCCATTTTGTTGTAAAATTTTCTTACCAAATACCATTCGAAATTAAATCATACCTAGAAACTTTTTTTAGCTTTCGAATATTTTTAGAAAATTTTCATTTACAAAATATTCGTAAGCTCAAAAAATTTCCGGAAATAATTTGATTTCTAGTTGTATTACTAGTTAAAAGCTGGTGAACTTTTATATTATTGTATTTCTTATTTATTGTTCAGTTATTCCGAATGTGTTATTAATAAATATTTGTGAAGATCCAATTATTATAAAAATGTTTTTATTTTATGGATCAGTTAGAAGAAATTACTGGTAATTGGAATTTGTTCAGACATTCTTTTATGGACAATAACAACAAACTTTCTCATAAAAGGACACTGCCAATATTAATCGGAATTGTTTATATAAAAAAAATATTGACAAATTCTTACAATGAGGCACAATGACATAGACAGCTCTGTCAACTCAGAGACAAAAATAATTCCGACAATTTCTTAAGCGGGCTTTTCGAATGTTTTCGACGTTTATTTACAAAGCAATTTGTTCACTATTAAATTCACAACCGAACAAAATATTGGATAATGTTGCTAACAATGTTAATCAAATACTTTATGGTATATTCATGGTAATTCATTAAGAATGATAACTACTGTTATAAAATGAAAAAAGACGTATTTTATGATATCAGCACGTTTAATGGCTTATTTTATACGAATGTGCTCTTTATTGTTTAATAAATAAAATAAGTACCACAAAAATGCTTATTAATTTTGCTTTAATTTGTTTATAACAATATACACCGCAAAAAGGGACATTTAAGTACCTAGATAATGGCAAAGAAATAATTTTATATGTTTTCAAATAACAAATAGGTGAGTTAACAGCAAAAAAGTGGTCAATGAGATTGGAGTGAGTGCGATGTTTTTCGTAGTTAGGGAATATCAACAGACATGTACACAGTAAGCCAAAGACACCACCGTGGCGCCAATAAAAAGTTGAGAATTATTTTTTAAGGACTAAAATTCCATCTATTGATAAAGCTACAAAAGTTAATCAATATGTTGTATCTCATTGAGGTCCTGTAAATTAGACTGGTCACTGATTCATTTAATATTGTCCGCAATTGGACGACAAATACTTTTTGATTTAAAAATCAGTCCGATAACCTCTTGACGATGTAAAAATAGGCGACGCAAGTACACCCCTTATAAAAGATGTGATATCAAATCACACGATGTATAGGGTGACACAAGTACTATATCTACTTATAAACTTTTTAAAATAAAGGTTAGCTATGGCTACATATACACACTTTATTCCTTATTAATTTGAAAGTTTCATAAAAATGCATTAAGAATAAAAAAAACCTTTTTTTATCAACGACCTATTCCAACTCAGATAGATACACCTGTAATGTACACTAGAAACCTGGAATATTCTATTTATTCCGTTAAAAAGATCTTGAATAGAGCTCCAAAAAACATACGGGTTGTTTTTTCTCTATCTGTGGTTGGAAACCATATAAATTGGAAAAACTTGAAAAAAGAAAAAAAAATCAAATGGTGGATCATTTATTTTGGCTATAACTCCACAATGCTACTCAGAAAATCTCAAATATTATACATTATTAGAAAGGTCTTGAATAGAGCTACAAGAAATAAGGTGTTTTTCCTCCATCTGAGGCCAAACACGTATAATTAGGAAAAATCTTAAAATACCCATATTTCGAAATTTTAGATGGCCATTAGGACCCCTTAAGGATTTTTCCACGGATCGTGGTATGATCGTAATAACTTTTCGAGCTCTATCATCCTGCAAAGTTTCATCGAAATCGTTAGAACCGTTACAAAGTTGCCGCAACTATATAATACCGACAAACTGACTAAAAGGAGGTACCTGTATCTCAGATTTGAGCACAGCTAGGAAGCTGAAATTTTTACTGTATCATCACCTCAGGGCCCCAAGTCAACTGACAGAATTCCATTATGATCGGTGAACGTGTTCCAGTTTTTTCGGCAATTTGAAAATTAACATTTTGTATGAAAAAAAATGAATGTATTGTAATGTTATTCTTATTTATTTATAACAGTTTATCCTGACGGGGGATAAATTCATACACACGGTATGTCTACTCACTTAATTTATTTATTCACTAAACTATTCACTAATTTATATTATATACATAGTATATGCACTTAAACTAATTTATATAAACACTTCGCTACTGTTTATTTTCTTAGACTATTTACTTGTTCACTTGTTTATCTCAAGAGATCACTTTATAAACTAAGCTTCTCCCACTGGTCGGTCCTTTATATATTAGTGCCTTTTTATTCCAGATCATTATAGAATGCAGCTCATACACCAACGGCCTACCTCGAAGTCTCTAGATAAGACTAGTCACAAAAACAATGTACCTCATACATAGCGTAGGCAGAGTCGGATTCAGGCACTACACCGGTGTGCGATTTCGTAACATTACCCCCTCCTTAAAACGAAGTTCCTCCTTCTGTGTAGCCGGAACTGGATATTTGAATCGGCAACTGGACCCATGTCTGCATTTTCCGGTCGTCTGGAAACAACAGGGCACCGTCTTCAACGGGTACCGATAACGAGGGGTATAGCTGCAAATTAATATGTGAACACCGATATCTTGGAAGATGACCTCTATCATGTTCCTGATGACTCGCCAATCCAACTGGTTACTCTCTATCCCGGACATTGCTAGTTCTCCACGTGGGATTCCAGCACATGATCTCGAAGGCTTCGTAGCGCTTCCCACACATCCCGGTAGGTGGATCGATCTGGAAATTCATTTCTAGTTACCAGGTAGAAGACGTACCGCGAATTGTGTTTGAGTCTCAGTGTCTTGCCCGGGCTGTCATCTGATCTTCAAGTTTATCTAATTGTCCAAACTTCTTTCGAAATACGGTTGCCAACCCTCGTGCGTGTTTGTTACGGGCGGAGATGTTATGTACCAGTGAGTACTCTTCCGGGAGCATGAACAAATCTTGTCTTTGTTCTGTAGTGACTCCGTATCTAGCTTTCCCGGTACCTCCGTATGCACCCATAAATTCTTCGAAGGCTGGCTCAGACTCTTGTTGTAGATGATTCACCCCTTCCTCTTTGTCATAGTCTCCTTCGAATGGCGCTAGTCGGTTTTGGTGGACTACCCTCGGTTTTTAATTAGGGATCTGGCTTATACGATAGATGATGTCGTTGATCCTCTTCTTGATTACCTTCCCATGATTTCTGTAATTTTAGAGAAAATCCTTCTCTCCTTATCGGGTTGTGTAACCATACTTTGTCCACTTCGTTGAAACTGCTTTCTGTGGCCTGCGTATCGTACCGTTTTTTCATTCTGTCATGGCAACTTGAAGATTCGTTCGAACCAACTCGTGCACATCGTCCATCCTTCTTCTCAATTGGATCACATAATCTTCTCTTGCTAGATCATCGCCAGGCCGACAGCCAAACTCCAGGTCAGAAAGAAGCCTCATTTCACGTCCAAATAGAATTTTCGCAGGTGTTTCACTCGTGGACTCATTTATGGCCGATCGATAAGCCAACGCAAATAGGGATAGGTACTGGTCCCAATCTCTCCGGTGGCTGTAAACTACTTTGGACAGGTATTTTCCAATGGTCCTGTTCATTCTTTCGGCCATTCCATCTGACTGTGGATGCAACGCTGTTGTCCTGGTCTTCTTCATTCCCAGCTTGTCACAAATTTCCTGGAATACCTGCCTCTCGAAATTTCTTCCTTGATCGTTGTGGACTTCCAAAGGCACTCCATATCGGCTGATAAATTCTTTCACCAGTACATCTGCGACAGTTGTGGTCTCTTCATTCGGGATCGCATAAATTTCCATCCACTTTGTGAATTATTCCATTACTACCATTTTCTGTCGTCGGAAATGTCCAGCGATGTCTAAAGCAATCCTTTCGAAAGGGTTTCTAACATTATATTGTTTCATAGGTGCCTTTCTCTTACGATGTGGTCTATTATTCGTAGCACAAGTCGTACATTTCTTACACCAGTCCTTCACATTGTCGGAGCTGTTCATCCAATAAAACCTTTCGCGGACTCGCTGAAGGGTTTTCTTCACTCCAAGATGACCTCCAGATGTACTGTCGTATAACTTCACCTCAGCTACTCTTGTTCTCGGGATAACTCGGGATAACTTTCATTGCCGAATCTTCTTCATGTGAGGATCATTCTCCTGATCTTCCCTGATTCTGGTGGGTGACCATTCTTCGTTGACTACCGAAATTCTTGAAACTGCAACTTCCTTAGATTTCGACTTGTTGCAGTGAGAATAGTCTACAGGGCATGACCGTTGAGGCAGAACGTCGGCTTTTCGATGATTCACATAAGCTCGATGTTCACCCCTGTCTGATTTCCCCTGTGACTGGAGTTCTTGGCTTGCAGGGGTCTTGGGACGCTTAGACGGTCTGCGTACGTGCTCTAGCTCGCCACATTTCCGGCATTTGATCTTATTCGGCTTCTTGTCTGCTATACCTTTCAACAAGTTGACGATCTGATGAAGTCTGTCATCGTCACCTTCTTCCTGCATGGTCCTATCTTTGTTGTACAATTAAGAGGTTCTTGGTTTGCAGAAGTCGTAGGACGCTTACACGAACTGCGTACATTTTGTAATAAACACGAGATATGACACAAGTTCTAAAAACACCCTATATAGATAATTTCTTTTAATTCAAAATCGTTATCAAATTTACCGACCTCAAATAAATTAAAACATTTAAACAAAACAAGGCTAACACTATAGAATTTCGTTTTTTAATTCAAAATAGTTATTAATTATCGACCTCAACCAAAGGAAAATATACAAACAAAACAAAGGTTAACATAATATTAGATATCACGAACAGGTCAGTTTGGTAAACCACGAAATAAAACAAATATGAATAATTAACCTTCATTGAAGGTGAATGACGGAAATAAATATGGAAAAAATATTAGGAAAAGGGACAGTCAGTCCGTCAGTCAGTCGGTGAGATAGGTATTATCTCTCCCCTGGTGAGGCAAGTCTGAGTCTTGACGGACCCTCACCCTCAAAAAGTAATAGTGTGAATATTTATGTGACCTGTGGGATTTTCAAAACGTAAGTTTTTTAAAAGTTCAAATTCATTTATTATATTGAATATTGGTTTGTGTTATTATATTTTTTTTTTCTTTGACTAAATCGGGTAACCCAAGAAAGTTAAGGGACTCTACAAGGTGTTCAGTCATATCGAGTGTTCTTATACATCAGCGCCCTTCATCTACCGCTAAGGCCCAAGAGTATAGGGGCATTTTATCTAGTTATATTCAGAGATTTTTTGTTTGTGCATATTATCTCTTTATCATCTAATTAGTTTAATCAAACTACGTAGATATAACTACATTTGGCTCGATACTATACCTAATTCGACATTAGAGATCTTTTCCACTATATGTAATCTTTTTTAGAGTTATTTACGTTACACTAGGGATTTTAGTCAAACATATTGATATTCTCCGTTGCACTGGAGATCCATAAGTTAAAACCATTTCAGAGATATTTTATATTGTACACTTGAAGTACCAATTTTTTATCATTTTTGGAGAATTTTCAGTTTGTTAGGACGATACAGCCTCCAGAGAGTATACGATTGATCAATTTTAGGATTGAATATTGTTGAAGGTGTCCCACAGATGTATCCTATTGATTTTCAGTTGACTAGAGCGAGTACAGCGGGTCCTATAAATCCAGATATACTAAATTTTTGGTTATTTTTGGAGAAATTTCGGTTTGTTAGCATGATACATCCCCCGAAGTGTATACAAGTAACAATTTTATGATAGAATATTGTTCAGGGCCACAGATGCGGAAAAGTTAGTTTTAATCTTTAAAACCGTTTATTTCTAAGGAGTTGCATTTTATTACAAGGAAATATTGAATTAGGAAAAGAGGCTTTGAATTACGAATTATCTCCGGATCCGCTATGTTTATTTGATGAACATGGATTTATGCGAAAAACACCAAAATCCGAACTGTATAGAGTCTTCAAGCCTTGTATTCAATCTAAAGCACTTGTCCAAAATTTGAGTGAAGTTGTAGATTGAGGATGACTTTTACACTATGTGGTTTTACCTCATGGTAAAACTTTTACGATTATATTTGAACTTTATGTGTCTGTTTCTAAGTAATTCGATATTGTGGAATTATTTACACAGTAAGGGTCGAAACAGTAAATTTCATAAATTTGTTATCCAGATATTTGACAAGTCGTAACATCAGTAACAAAATTGAAAGTGAAGATGCAGATACTTTGATACATAGTTAACACTGCATTACAATTGAGAGTCGATGTGGCTGTAGTTGGTAAACAACATTGACTTATTAATTTTATGTATCGCACTTCACCGACGGATAATATTATCTATTTTTACAAAATCACACCTGGCAAAAAAGGCGATGAATTGCTTTCATCATCAAAAGATTAGAAACGCATCAAAACTATCTTGTTAGTCCATGCATTTTTGGGTAGCGACACGACGAGTACCTTTTACAATAAAGAGAAAAAAAGCACAATTTCAATACTTGAAAAAAATACAAATCTTCAAGATCGAATATGACTAAAAATGAACTATATCAAGATGCTAAACAGTTCACAAAAATTTTTTTATATGATCCTAAAAATACACAGGAGATAATGATTGGAGAATTACGGTCGACGGTAGAGTTCGCTGCCTGTCTGCTATCTACTAATAGACGGGCGATATTAGAACGCCTCAATATCCATATCTTGTTTTATTTGTATCGTGGGATACAAGCCATGAAAATTATTTTGACAGAATAAAAAACAAAAATGTTGGATGGAAATTTCCAAACAGTTGTGTGAAAATTTTGAAGAAATGACAACTATTCGATAAAATGAATATGGTAGGTATATTTATAAAACTAATTATACAGTGCGTTCAAAAAGGAATGCATTAGCTAAATAAACAATATTATTATATTATTAAAAATTCACGAAACATGACGATTTTTTCTTGAAAACTTACTGATTTTTAAAATAATCATTTCAGGATGAATAACAAAAATTACATGAAATCAATAATAATTAAAAAACTTTGTTCCCACATAGTTCGTCTCCTTTTAACTGTTTTCTTTTTGTATAAAATAGCCATAGCATAACGCACTTTTCAATATCCATTTTATAAAAAGAACCGTACAGTACTGATATTGTCTTTGTACTGAAAAAATTTATTTACAAAACGAGATTCTGACAAAAGTATCTTGACTGTATCCTCTCTATCTGGCCTAAATTCTGTATCTCGCATAATAGTATCTCGGATACAGTATCCTAGTCTGAAAGCGCTCTAAGGGCCGTTTCCCTAGCTTCTGGCAAGTGTCGAATATATTAAACGTAACTTTTATCACTTTCTTACTTTCTATCAAGTGCCAAAGACAAAATTTGTGAATAAGCTATCCCACACTTATCAAAAGGTGCCCCTAAATTTTGTTTTCTTATTAATAGTGCAAATTTTTCTATCAAAATATCGAAATTAAAACTTCGCCAATAGAGGTTTTTACGCTATTATTCTTTTCATATCAATTTGTTTCTGTTACGGATACGATGACAGTTTCGTTTCATAATAATGCAAATAATTGACGCTGATTTTCCTGATTGAAACAACAATTGCAAATTTCATAATTATTGATGTAGTGAACCAAATGACCACTATTAAATACGAAATTCAATCAGCTAGATTCATACTTTATACCTAAGAAGTTTGGACTTATTTTTTTTTCAAAGAAAATATTTAATTGAAAAATAATAATTTAGGTTACAATCACCGTAGCAAAAATAGCAATTTGTCATTGGAACTTCGTTTTTAATGTTACCATTTACTATCGTAAACAATTTACTTTTTATATCCCTTTATCCTTGTATTATATTTCATATCAAATTACAAAATATTTTCTTTACTGATATTATGATATCTGAGTAAATTTTTTATCGGCTACAATTAACTCGACTATGAAATCAATACATACGTTAAGAAACGTGAATTTATTGTAAGATTAAAATTGAATCGTTATCCTCATTATATATTTAAACCAAAAACATTCATCGAAGGAATTGAATGTTTTTGATTTAAACAAATATTGTGTCTTAAAAATCAATTAATCGTAAAATAAACCCAAATTTAAATCTTCAGTTGATGTTGGTTTGCGGTTTAAAGAATTTAATTTTGATTTATTACAAGACGGCAGTTGAAAATGCATCGTGGTGCATCGAATTTCTGCGTCTTGAAGCCTTCGATAGGACCTTTAGAGCAGCGGCAGCGGTCTATTGGCGGTTTAACGGGGTTTTTGTGTTTATTGAAAAGCGGAAAACTGTTTTACACTACTAGCACTAGACAAGTATATTACTAGGCCGGCGGATTTACTTACTAATAAGGTACTTATCGCATGTCTCGATTCAAAACATGCGCAGCACCAGATGGCGGCAAATATGTACATATTCAACTGCATTGAATCGCGGAAAATTTGAATTCAAATTACATAAAGCAGAATAGACGCCTTAAACCCAATTGAATAACTAATTTAATTATTATAAAGAATGAATCCCGAACATACTGCCCACCTAAATTACTGTAAAATATTTTAATAAAGCCAAAAAAGAAAAAAAACTAAAAAAAGAAGAGAGAGAGAAAATAGATAAATGAGTTATTTATCACTGTGGCAATTTGGCAATGTACAAAGCTTGACCAAAGGTCTTTTAAATATACCTTGACACGTGCGAACATCAGCAACTCTTGCTACACCATCATCACCAAAATAAAGTTTAACTATTCTACCAATAGGCCATTTCAGAGGAGAATATTGTTCAGTTTTAATTAAGACCATTGAATCTGGTACTATTAAATCAGTATTTTTAAGCCATTTTCCCCTTTGTTGCCGAGTATGAAGATATTCTGAATGCCACATATGCCAAAAATTTTGGTGTAGACGTTGTAGTAGTTGCCATCGGCTCAATGTATTTAGTTTTAAATTAGTGCGTGTATATATCTTCGTCAACTGGTAATGCCGAAATTTTCAGAAGTAATTTTTTTAATTGTCTGACTTGGTAGCGTTTTTATTTTACTGAGTTCTATTGAATTCATATAGGAAGTGGTGTTTTCAATTAAATTCACGAATTTCATAAAAAAAACACTGCGCTGCCCATGTGCTAGGTACAAAACCGAAGTAGATAATTAATTGACAGGATTCAAAACTATAAAATGTGTAAATTGAGTGAATGTAAACGACGACTACTCAGTGTGTATATGTTTATTAATATGCAGGTAAGCGCTTTCGGCCATTAGGCCATTATCAAAGCTGTCGTCATAAAAAAGATCCAAAACAGGTGTCAAAAACATCCAGTTAATAAAATCAAACAATGTACAAAGTTAAGTCATTGTTACGATGATGTATTAAATGATGCAATAAAATAAAAAACATTAAAATAACCCCATTAAGAGGGTGTACAATTATAATTCACATGATGGAAATTCCCATTCGGAAGTGCAAACGCAGTCATCCTCGTTCCATTGCTGTATTTTCTTAAATGCCATATCTGCAAAACCAAGAAAAACATCATTAAAATAGTGTAACTAACGCATTGCCAATGATGGACCCCTGGTACATCATAAGACACAGTTCAAGGGTCCGTCATAGGCAATAAGACATAGTTCACTAAAAAATACCAAGCTCTTTTATTCTTTGCCATAACCTCAATTTGTGCCAGACAGTCAACATGAAACAGTTTCTGTAAGTTGCAGTAACAAAAGCAGATTCTAACTGAGCATACAAAAATTACTTAACATTATGCCAAGCCACATTGTTATATCAATACTTACCAGTTTTGACTTAATTTTTTGTTTTCACCTAAACGACTTATACCCGCATGAACGCTTGTGAACAACTGGTTTTAAACGTCAATCGTCCTAACCAAGATGTCAGTAGTCCGTGATGCGCGGTAAATTTGAAAATACAACTTGTGGTCCATCATAGGCGGGGGTCCATCATGGGCACATTTCCCCTAAGTTTCATGATAGGAATTTTAGTGTACTTTTAGTATAAATATAAAGCTACAGCGTTTTTAGTAGTTTGACTATCTCAGGAAGTATCAGGAAACTTTCACCGCCACGACTTTTTTTTAAATTAAATATAAATATTCTATTAGTCGAATTGGCGATTTTAACTTGGATATTGGTGCTTATTGTGAGCACGAGAAAGATCTATTCAATATTTTTCAAATGTTTGGACTGCCTCACTATATATTTGAACCTAATCAGAAAAATATTGTACAATTTTTATTTAAATATTTTACCCGATGATCAACATACTTCTCCATACCTTATATTCCATATTTCTGATATTATTTCACATATACATATTAATAACGAGCCGCTCGTGGGAACCAAATATTCAAGGCTGAGCAAGCGAGAAAGTATTGAGCGTTGCCAAAGAAGTATAGATTACTTTTTCCCCAAACCTAACGATTGATCGCGTTTACTATGGATTTATAAATGACTTGATTGGTCTATCTTTAGTTGAATATTTTTGAAGAGATTTGGCTCTGGACTGATTGTAGCAATCTTGAAGGATACTATGTTGATGAATAGAAGCAAAATTGACCTAAATAAGCCTCCGTTTTTACTGTTTATAACTGCTAAGTGGAACTTCGAAGACGAAATTTAGAAGAGGATAATACAAAGAAAATTCAAGGAAAGGGAGAAGAAAACAGATAACTCAACGAAGATAGGCTTTCAAAAGATATGTATAAATGATGGGCTATGGGCGTGTAACAGAGCTACTTAAATCTTTGAGAGAAAAAATACATCAAAAAACGAACAAAGGTGGAAAGGGAAGAGCGGGAAAAGGTGAAGACAACCGCAATAAAAAAGGCAACGATTAAAAGGAAGGACGATCAAAAACACATAAAAAGAAGAAGAATAGATAAGCAGAAGATGAGAATAGGGACATGGAATGTAAAAACCTTATTGGTTGGTACCTGGTAAAATGCAAGAAGCGGCAAATGAATTGAGAGGATACAAAGTTGATATAGCAGAGATCCAAGAAACACGCTGGAAACGGCAAGGAAGAGTGTGTAACACAGAATTCGATCTATGGTATGTCGGAAATGAAAAGCAAGGATTACATCTAAAAGTACATTAAAGATAACGTTATGCAGTTTAAAGCTATTAGCAATAGAATATCATACTTAAGAATAAGAAATAGTCCGTATAATATGTCGTTACTGAATGTTTACGCTCCAACAGAAAAAGCAGAAGATAGAAATGAAATCGAATTTTATGAAACATTCGAGAACGCTTACAATAATCTTCCTAAGCATGATATGAAAGTAATAATAGGGGATTTTAACGCCCAATTTGGGAAAGAAGAATAGTGCAGAGAAGTAGCGGGAACATGTACGATTTACGAGAAAACAAACTATAATGATGAACTAGTATACAATTTTGCAGCGGCAATAAATACATTTATAATGAGCACGAAATTCGAACATAAGAGAAACCATAAAGTCACATGGATGCAGCCATGCAAAGCAGACGGGAATCAAATTGACCACGTGCTAGTGAAACATTGAGTTTGATCATTACTTATTCATAGCCGAATGTAAGATGAAAAAAAATAAAAAAGAGATAGATTATAAAATGAAAGTGATAAATGTAGATGCATTGAAAGAAGAAAAAAATTAGGAAGTATTCCAAAAATAATTAGAAATTAGACTGAACCAGAGCGAAGAACTAAACATAGAGAATTAATGGAAACAAACGCAGCAGAGTATTATAACAACGGCAGAAAACACAGTAGGTTTCATAAATAATAAAAGTAAAACACAGTGGTACGATCAGGAATGTGACGAAAAGATACAAAGTAAGAAAACGGCCAGAGCAAAATGGTTAAGAACAGGAAAAGATCAAGACCACGAACTATACAAAGTGGAAAGGAGAGAAGCAAAGAAACTATTTATATGAAAGAAAAACGAATGGATCCAGACGTTAATATATAGAAAGAGAGAATGAATAACAGACATAATACTGAACCTCTGTATAAATATCTGGAAGCAAGGAAAAAGGAACAAGCCAATTATGATGATAGACGAGGAGAAATGGATGAGTTATTATACCGAACTATATCAAGATGAAGCTACATATATTATCACCACAGAGAAAAAGACGAAAGCCAAGAAACACAACAACAGTTAGAAAAAGTACCAGAGTATAAGGATTTAGTTACATGTATAATGAAGTTAAAAAATAAAAGAGCAACAGAAAGTGACGGAATTTGTGCAGAATTGTTGAAGCAATGAAGACCAAAACTTCATAAGAGACTCTATAAGTTGTTAACAAACATCTGGGAACAAGAATATATACCGAATAAATGGAAAAATGGGGTGATAGTCCCAATACCAAAGCAAGGAGATCAAACAAAGTGCACAAATTACAGAGGAATCACATTATTAAACATTACGTACAAAGTATTAGCAGTAATAATTAAAGAAATATTGAAACAGTAGACGGAAACAATAATAGGTGAGACTGTCAACAATGTTTCAGAAAAGAAAAGTCTACAATAGATACAATACACATTATAAGACAAATAACAGAAAAAAGTTATGAACATGATATAGAAATACATATGCTATTTATAGATTTTAAACAAGCATTTGATACAATAAAAATATTCAAATTATTACAAGACTTAGAAAGAATAAAAACAACGAGAAAACTTATAAGATGGACAGAAATGACATTAGAAGAGTCAAAACCCACAATAAAACTGGGAAACATAATGACAAATAGAATAGAAGTAAAACGAGGTGTCAGACAGGGTGACGCACTATCAGCCTTGCTGTTCATAACGTCACTAGATTGCATCATAAAAGATAGAGGTCATATTGGAATGTTAAACACCAAATGTGTACAGATAATTGCATATGCAGATGTTGTAGTTTTGGTCAGTAGAAGCAAAAAGGAACTACAAACAACGTTCAAAATGTTAGAAGAAGGAGCAAAAGAAGGGGGCTGAGAATTAATTAAGCGAAAACCAAGTATATGCATTGCAGCGGAAAACAATAACGAACCACAAGTCTGGAGATAGGAGATTCCAAGTTTGAAGAAGTGGAAACATTTAAATATCTAGGAACGATAATGCATAGAAATAATACCAGAATGGATATTAAGTATAAAATCTAAGCAGGAAATAAAGTATTATACGCCAACAGAAATATCTTTAAAGATAAACAGATAAGTGAGAACACCAAAAAGGAGTGTATAAAACGACAATAAGAACAATAGGAGCTGAAACAGCGAACTTAGTTAAGAGAGAAGAACAACTGCAGGTATTTGAACGAAAAATGATGCGAATGATGTATGGCCCAAAGAAAATAAATGAAGAAGTATTAAAACCAATAATTAACTACGAAATTGATCATTTATTAAACAAAGAAATATTGTAAGAATATTTAAGTCGAAAAGAATTAGGTGGTATGGGCACATATTCAGAAAGGAAAGTAGTGCAGCAGTGAGGAAGATTACAGAATGGAAACCACAAGCAGAAAGGCCAAGAGGCAGACTAAAATCTAAATGGAAAGAATAAGTGGAAGAGGACGCCAGAAGGATGATGATATGATGATATATGAAACGTATAGCTTGTATATAAACGCTAAGTTTGGATATATGGAATAGTATATTAAGTACTAACTTTGTAAAAAGTAAAAATAATTTGTAAATACGATTGGATATCTTTTTTTGCCAACTCTAAATCAGACTTTGTTTTGTTACCTATCAATATTTTTCATGTTTAATATTACCTAATACTAAATGTAAATCCATCTATCTTGATCGAATATCAGTTTGTTAAATCAGTAACTATGTGTTACCTGACCAGTGTCATTACCTATTTCCTATGGAATCAAACGCCCCAAACTCGTTTGATAAATATTTATAGTCGGAAATACCACTTTATAAATATAGAATTCAAGTGCAAACCTATCGATATTAAAAAATAAATAAAACATCATATTTACAAAAACTATATTTACTCTAATGGTGATCCAACCAATTAAATGTTTCCTAAATGTACAAATATATTTCAAAAATGTTTACCTATGCCAGGAGAACACTGAACGATTATGCCGAAACTAATGGTAATACTGTGTAATGAAATTTTGTATAAATTTTTTGGGAAGCCAACACATTCCATGAAATTTGTTTTATATTCGAATCTCAAAGAGGGTAGTATTTTTAAACTGAACTTTTTATAGGTAAAATTATCTATTCCAAATTTCATGAAAACTTAAATATCATTCAATTTTACACCAAAAAGATGCTCGTAGCAAAACTCGATACTGTGTAGCGTTATCGGAATATTTTGATTTTAAAATTACGTGTAGTTGTAATTGATGCTGGTACAAAGTTAATTAAACAAAGAATAACAAGAAGTACATTTAAGTAATTTTGACTAAAAATATGAAACATTTAATCAGTTTGAGTAAGAGTATATAGGTGAGTTTTACATACACCCCTGCATAATTGAAAATAAATATTTTTTAACCACATTTTCGGTTTACGAAAGAAAAAATAATTACTTTCCTGGCTATACACTACGATGGCTATTGAATTACATTTGCCTCGAAAAACGTGACAGTGTCGTGCCACACTATCCCTTTCGGCTCGCAGTTAAAACATTTTATAGATTTTCTGTTCCAAGGGATAAGTCTCACCTCCAAAAGATAAAAAGCAAACTTGATATCAAATCGATGTTGCGAAATAAAGGATTTAGAAGAAATGCATTATTTTTACCGTACTATAATAAAATTTATAAATAATTTTTTCTGCTTGGGCATTATATAGCTGCGAAGGAGAAAGAAAGTTATATTTGTTCAAAATAGATTCACAAAAGCTACTTTTTGGGATATATTGAGAAATTGTCATAATATCGCTAGAGCATCGGCTACATGGATAAAGACCTCAGAGGACGGTCCACTCTGTTATTTAATGTAATTGTAATATTTAATAAACAAATTTTGAACTTGGAACATGGAGTAACACTGTGGCATAGACAATGAAAAAGAACGAAGAGACCTTTGAGATGCAATACTGAAAATCTCTTGGACGGAAAGAGTGGCGAAGATCGAGATGAGAAAATACATAGAAATGATTCTAAACAGTATTTTATGTGGCCATATAATGAGACGTGACAGATACCAACTTCTTTCAATTATAAAGCAAGAGAGAATAAACTGAAAATGCACAATAGGTCAAAGAAGGCCCTCATGACTTAAAATCTACATGATGGCTACAGCAGTTTCGAAATTAAAAATAACCGTAATGATTGCCAAGAAGAAGAAAATACACACATAGTGGTCTGCATAATTTTTGAAAATGGCATAATACCCTAACTATTTAAATAGGCTAAAAAGTAGTAGATGCAGTAAATGAAATGTAAAGACAAAATAACGCCAAAATGTACTCTAATGAATATATTAGTAAACCAAAAATGGTGATTATTTGAAAGCGAGTTGACACCCTTAAAATGTCAATATATTGCGCCGCATTTTAAAAAACAATATTAAATTGAAATATAGCGTTTTATGCCTACCTTATACCCACGCAATTTATGTTCCTTTTTTTAAATCTTATTTGGGTGAGCGACCGAGGTTGTCAACAAACACGCACAGAACCCACTAAAACCAAACGGCTGTTACGCTGATGTAAATGCAACTGTTAATAATTATTCGAATGAGAAAATATACCCAACATCGACAGCGAGTACGTACAAAATCATAAAGACAATGGATAATAGAAGTGGAAAAGTTCTTCTTTTAGTTAACAAGTCGACTGATGCACTAATGTAAATGAAACTGGAGATACGATTATTTGGTCTATAAAACTGGGTAACGTTTCATTTATTTATTAAATTTAAAATCTGATTCTAGATTCAGGTTCAAAAGATTTCTTTTCCAATACTATTCAAGTTCTTATAAAAACGTACCATGCGATACAGATATAAAGTAAGATTATCATATTTTGCTAAGTTCCTAATTATGACTCAGCAACTAGTAGGAATATTGGATTGATAAGATGTAATTAGGTATTGGTGAGATTCGCTTTGACTTTTGAAATGTTTGATAACAGAATAAATAGAAAACTGTATTAAATATTTTCCAGCGACAATCGGACTCCAATATAAACAATATTCTTTTTCGAGCACTTGTGTTAATTAGAAAAAGTAGGCATAATATTGTAATGTTCTTCTTATTTATTCAAACAGTAAACGGATGAGAGGGACTTTAAACACACGGTATGGCTACTTACGAATTTATTTAAACACTAAACTGCTCACTAACACTTAATTTATATACACACAACCTTAATTTATATCAACACTTTACTGTTCGCTTATTCACTGTTTATCTTACGATGTCAAATTATAAACTAAGCTAACTCGCTGGTCGGTCCCTTATATATTAGTGCCTTTTTTACTAGATAATTCTAGATTGCGGCTTACACAAAAACAATTGGCTCTGGCATTTTATAGATAAAAACAATGTCTAGATAGTATAGTCACAATCGTAAACAGTTCTAAGAAAGCCCTGCGCATCCGCCATAATTTTAAGTTTCATACATGGCTTAGGCAGAGTCGGATTCAGGGACTATACCAGTGTGCTGTTTAGTAACATTACCCCCTCCTTAAATGGAAGTTCTTCCTGGAACTCTTGTGTAGCGGAGACTGGATGTTTGAATCGGCAATTGGCCCCATTTATACACTTTCCGATCTTATGGAAATGGCAGGGCACCGTCTTCATCGGATACTGATAACGGGGGTTGTAGCTGCAAATTAATATCTGGACACCGGTATCTCGAAAGATAAATCTCTACCATGTTCCTGATGACTAGCCAATCCAACTGGTTACTCGCTATCTTAAGCATAGCCACTTTCTTCACGCTTGGTTCTAACACATGGTCTCGGAGGTTTCGAAGTGCTTCCCACACATCGCGGTAGGTAGATCGATCTTGAAATTCATTTTTAGTTACCACGTAGAAGATGTACCGCGAATTATGTTTCAGTTTCAGTGTCTTGCCAAGGGCTGGAGTCTGGTCTTCAAGTTTTTCTAATTGCCCGAACTTCTTTCGAAAGACGGATGCCAACCCTCGTGCGTTCTTGAGACGGGCGCGGATGTTGTATGCCAGTGAATGATCTTCCGGGAGAGTGAACAAATCTTGTCGTTGTTCTGAAGTGACTCTATATCTAGCTTTCCCGGTACCTCCATACGCGGCCATAAATTCATCGAAGGTAGGGTCAGACACATCTCGAATATGGTTTACTCCTTTCTCTGGGCTAGTTCATGGTCTCCTTCGAATTGCGCTAGTCGGTTTTGGTGAACTACTTTTGGTTTTCCGTTGGGGATCTTGATTATGCGATATATAACATCATTGATCCTTTTCTTGATTAAGTATGGACCTTCCCAGGATTTTTGTAATTTTGGAGAAAATCCTTTTCTCCTTGTCGGGTTGTGTAACCATACTTTGTCCCCTTCTTTAAAACCGCCTTCTGTGGCCTGCGTGTCGTACCGACTTTTCATTCGTAATGCTGTTGTCCTGGTCTTCTTCATTCCCAGCTTCTCGCAAATCTCCTGTAATAGATGGGTTTCAAAATTTCTTCCCTAGTCACTGTGGACTTCCAATGGCACTCCATTTGGGCTGATATATTCTTTTACCAATACATCCGCGACAGTTGTGGCCTCTTGGTTCGGGATAGCGTAATTTTCCACCCACTTTGTGAAATAATCCATTACAACCAGTATGTATTTGCCACCATTTTCTGTCGTCGGAAATGGTCCAGCGATATCTGAGGCAATCCTTTCGAAAGGGCTTCCAACATTGTACTGTTTCATGGATGCCTTTCTCTTGCGATGTGGTCCATTACTCGTAGCACAAGTCGTACATTTCTTACACCAGTCCTTCACATCATCGGAGCTGTTCATCCAATAAAACCACTCACGCATTCACTGGAGGGTTTTCTTCACTCACAGATGACCTCCCAATGGACTGTAGTGTAAACTGGTGGGTGACCATTCCTCGTTGACTACAGTAGTTCTTGAAACTGCAGCTTTCCTAGATTCCGCCTTGTTGCAGTGGGAGCAGTCTGTTGGGCTCGGCCGTCTGGACAGGGAGTCGGCATTTCGGTGACTCACACCAGCTCGATATTCGATGTTGAAATCGTACTCTTGAAGTCGTTCAATCCATCTAGCGACCTGGCCCTCGGGATTCTTGAACTGCATCATCCACTTGAGTGCTGCATGATCAGTCCGGATTAAAAACTTCCTACCATAGAGATACGGGTAAAAGTGTTCCACGGACTTCACTACCGCCAAAAGTTCCCTTCTTGTGAAGCAGTAGTTTCGTTCTGGTTTGGAGAGGACTTTACTGAAATATCCCAGCACTCTTTCTTGTCCTCCTTGGTTCTGTGAGAGCACTCCTCCAATTCCTACGTTGCTTGCGTCAGTGTCAAGAATAAAGTCTCCCTCTGGTAATGGATATCCTAATATCGGCGCCGAGGTTAAATCCCTCTTCAAGGTTTCAAAAGCCGTTTGACAGTCTTCGTCCCATTGCAAAGGTCTTGCTTCTTCTGTAAGTCGAGTTAGAGACTTGGCAATATCTCCAAACTTCCTGATACATCTTCTATAATATGTGCAAAGTCCAAGGAAACTCCTAATTTGATGTTTGTCGGTTGGTTGCGGCCATTGCTGAATGGAAGCAATTTTCTCTGGATCTACCGCCACTCCTTCATTGCTCACTGATCCACCCCTAATCTTCCATGCGAGTTTCCAGGGGGGGGGGGGTTGCCCTACCCGACACGGCGCGTCCCAATGGCTCATAGGGTGTCTCCACGGGGAGTGGTCGGTCATGGTTCTTGCGCTCCTAAGAGCTGTGAGGGAGGCACGACCGACCAACCTCGGGGATAGGTGATGAATAGGAACGATTCGTTCTGAATAATCGCCCGCGGATCAAAGGGTATAGAGGAGTAAACCTGACAAAAAATCATCGTCGCTGACCTCCTCGCCTCTGCTGAACATCTTACAATCAGTTAAGGGGAGGGAAAACTTCTTTCTTCACGACTATCATGTCTTATCTACTCTAGTAACCCTTCAATTTCATGTACTTTCTCTATCGTTCTTTCTCTTCTACTCTTCCATATTAATACAATAGACTCCACTTCATTTTGGATTGCATGCCTGTCTCTCTTCTTTTCTCTCGCCAACCAGGTCACTTATTTTCTTTCTTTTTTCTGCTTTCTTTTCCACATACCACATGCTTCAATTTCTTCATGGAACATCTCGGTTTATCCCCCAGATAATCAATTCAATTCAAAGACCACACACAGGGGAGGCAGCTGTGTTGAGTCTACCCGTTGGCAAATCTGCGTCCGGAGGCAACCGTGAAAAAGCCTAGAGGAGTAAACCTCGATAATAGAACCCGTAATCCTCGTTGTTAGCTACCGTGGCCATGGATGAATGGCTGCACGAAACGCAGTCAGAAACGGTGCCTCTGGGATACCTGGCGACCTCCCAGAGTAATTCGCCTTAGCGGGGTAAGGGCGCACTGCCCCGCTGGACAGTCTTTCGACCCAACTCGTGGGATGTAGTTATGGATAAGGAAGTTAAAACAAAACAAAAAGAGGTGGAGAAGAGGATGAGGAGTGAGAAGAAGGATGATGAGATAGGGAAAAATGAGGCAAGCTCACTGGAACAACAAAAAACCAGGAAAAAATTGGATAGAAGCGGAAGCAAAACCGCAGGAAAGCAGGGAAAAGAGAAGGAGCTGGTAGTGAGGGTGGAGAATTCGGAGGACGAAGTGAGGGCAGAATATCAGAAAAAAATGGAGGATGAAGAGAGGGAAAAGTGTGAGAAGAGCCAAGAAAGAATTTGAGAGGAGTGAAGGGGAGAAGGGGAAGGAGAAAATAAGAGGAACAGTATTGGAGTTGGAAAACTTGGCTAGAATGTCGGAAAAGAAAAAAAGAAGGGGGGTGGAAACGAGGAGGGAGACTTCGAAGAGCAGGAAAAAAAATAAGACTAAAGATGATTGGTCATGTAAAGAAGACTCAACAAGAAAAGGAACAAAGAGTAAGGTTAGTTATGGAGAAGCGACCCATGCTGCTATGGGATGAGGAAAGCGAGGAGGAATTAGAATCCGAGGAAGAGGAAACGCTATATACAATAGGAAAGTTAGTAGAAGCAGAGAGGAGGAGGAGAGGAAATAAGGGTAGAGGAGCTGGAAAGAGAAAGTGAGGAGAGGACAAGAAGGGCAAGGTAGGAGATGGAAGAAAAGGAGAGGGAGGAGCATAAAAGAGAGGGGACAGAGAAGAGGCAACAATGGAGGGGGCATGTCAACTCGACGACAGTATTGTCATAGACGAAGACGAGTCTTACAGAAAAAAAAGAGGAGACAGCCCTGAGGGGAAGCAGGTGGGAAAAAAAGGAAGGCAGGAGGAAGGTTGTAAGGAAAGATTTGGGCGAAAGCTGCAGGAGATGGAGTGGATTGAGGCACATCAAGATACGGTGGACATGGCAGATTTTAGGAGAATTTTAGACGAGCTAAAATCAATCCATAGGGAGATGGAGAGACAGCAGAAGGCCCAGTGCAAAGAATGCAAGGAGGTAGAGGGGAATGAGAGAAAAGGGGAGGAAACGGCGAAACTGAAAGAAGACCTCGATAAGGGAGTGGATTATGAGGAATTTAATAAAATTAAAAATGGCGGTTGGGACGAAGAAGCGTTTGAGGTAACTAAACGGAAAAAAGGTAAAATCGAAGAGATACTCTCGGAAAAGGGTAACTGCGTAGTAATAAGTAAAGGAGAATTAGAGGGGGGAACAGAGGAGATAATCCGGAGGTACAATAGGGAGTTTTGGGCCCTGATGGACAGTTGTGAGGAAGGGGGGTGCGACGTTCTAGAGAACTGTCAGAGGAGTAAGAGGGGCCAAACGACGTGGTTCTATTACGTGGCGAAAATGAGAGAAGACGATGGGGAGGGCATATATGAGACGATTTTAAGTATGACCGAAATGGTCGGGCAAAGGCAAGGTAAGGGAGAGGTGAAGGTCATAATAGGGGAGGGAATTGACAAAACAAAGGGGAGAAAAGCAGTAGAGTTTATAGGTAGGAAGGGAGAGATCATGTGGAATATTGTAGTAGGAGCAGAGGAAAGAAGGATAGAAAAGGGAAAAATAGAGATGGAGACGATTCTTATAAAAACTGGGAATGAAACTTATGCCGAAGTTTTAATTAAGATGAAATCCCGAGTCAAGGTGGAAGATATGGGGATTAAGGTGGAAAATGTGAAGAAGACCAAGGGCGGGGATATTATAGTGAAGTTGAAAGGAAGGGGGGCGGCGGAGAAGCTTAGAGGGGAGTTAAGAGATAAGATGGGGGAGAGAATAGTTCCAGTCAGAAAGAGGAACGAGGTCAATTTCGACATTCTGGATTTGGACCCATCCGTAAATGAGCAGGAGCTCATAACGGCGATATGCAGATGGACAGGGATAGATAAGGGGGAACTTATGGTAAGGAGCCTGAGGGCGAATAGAGGGGGTGGGCAGACGGCTAAGGTAAGTGTAGGAAAGGAAAGGGCGGAGGCAATGCGGGGACATAGACGGATCAAAGTCCACTGGCAATTTTGCAGGGTAAGGGAGAGGTTCACCCCTCTCCGATGTTACAAGTGCATGGAGTATGGTCACAATACCTACTCCTGCAAAAACAAGGAGAGCGGAAAGGCGTGTTTTAACTGCCTCGAAGAGGGGCATTGCGCACGAGAGTGTAAAGGGGAGGCGGCGTGTCTATCATGCAAGGAGTCGGGACATAGGATGGATTCTATGGAGTGTCCAAAATACAGGGAGCTTGCCTTTGGCAGGAAACTAAGCAGGGATCGCACATAAGGCACAGAAAGGTAGACAAGGTGTAGGTAGGGACTACGTGTAGATAGGGGAAAGAATTTTCTTTTTCTTATATGGGAACGTGCACTGATGCTATGGCTTTACAAGCTCCTGCCGGTGCACATTCGTTTTCCCG
This sequence comes from Galeruca laticollis, assembly GCA_963921935.1. NCBI lineage: Eukaryota > Metazoa > Arthropoda > Insecta > Coleoptera > Chrysomelidae > Galeruca > Galeruca laticollis. Next base: position 101,664,068 of record OY998180.1, on the reverse strand, counting down.
AGGCATATAGAGGAGGGTGGTTTAGTGCGGTGAAAGTCCCACACGAACTCGCAACATTGCACTGCCCGCTGCGAGGAAGGCATTAGCTTCCACCCCACCTCTCAGGGCAAAAGAAAGATCCGGTGGTAAAAGCAGTCTTCTCTTTGTCTTCTGGGTCCATTTCCACTTGCCAATAACCAGACTTCAGGTCCAAGGTGGAAAACAGTTTGCTGCCAGCCAAAGTATTTAGCGTATCGTCAATTCGAGGCAGAGGATAGCTGTCTTTCTTCGTCACGTTGTTAAGCTGGCGGTAATCTACGCAGAATCTCGTAGTTCCATCCTTTTTCTTGACGAGCACTACTGGAGACATCCATGGACTAGTAGATGGTTCTATTACTTTTTCTTCTGCCATCTCTCGAATTATTCTTTCAACTTCCTCCCTCTTCGCTCGTGGAAGTCTTCGAGCTGATTGCCTAATTGGCTTAGCATTACCAGTATCGATTTTGTGTTTGACGGCTGATGTTCTACCAGTCTTTTCTCCTTTTGGTACGAATAGATCTCGATACTGCAAGGGAAATTCTCTCATTCTCTTTTTTTCAGCTCGATCCAAAGATTGACCAGCTACTGATAACATCTGTTCGAATATGGCATTAGAATTGTCAGTGGTCGTTGTTTGACAAACTATAGACTGGTACACAGGATCCAATCCTGGTTTCTTTCTTGATGGTATCTGGGCAATCATTCACGTTTATCACACGTACTGGGATCTCTTTCGCTGACGTAACCAATCCTTTTCCAATTAGTACTCCTTTGCCAACCTCTTCGTCGTGGTTTCTTGGCTCCATCATAACCGGTGTACCTTCCTCCATGATTCCCTGTTACCGTGCTACTATCATGGTTTCGCTTCGTGCAAGTAGGACGGTATCTTCCTGTACAGCTGCCAACACCGCGATGCCTTTATATGGATGAAGGAATACCTCCTCGGAACCCACTTTAATGATTCTGTTTCTAAAGTCTAATTGGAAACCATGTACATTCTTTACGTCCATTCCCAGAATCGTGTCTTCTTCAATGTCAGCTACGATTACCGTATGCGTGAAGTTTTCAGCACCAATTCCCAATTGGATTTGTGTCTCACCATGAACGTTGGCACTCTCACCTGTGGCGGTCCGCAGTCTCGTTGGTAAAAGCTTCTTCTTGGAGTTTATTATTTCTGGTCGTATAATGGTTCTAGTTGCTCCAGTGTCTACCAGCAGAGTATATATCTTGCCATTTACTTCGCCATCCACATATACACTGTCGTTGCGATATCTGAGGGAAGCTATCAGTATGCGAGGGTCTTTGAAACGATAATGGGTTGGTGCTGCCCCCTCGTAGCCGACCCGTTCTAGTTTTCCTGTGACTGGGGTTCTTGGTTTGCAGGAGTCCTGGGGCGCTTACATGAACTGCGTACATGCTCTAGCTCACCACAATTCCAGCATCTGATCTTTCTCGGCTTCTTGTCCATCATACTTTTTATTAAACTGACGAACTGGTCAAATCTGTCTTCGTCACCTTCTCCTTGAATGGTCCTAATTTTGTTATATCCCGAAGCCTTCGTTGCTGCTTCATATTCCAGAGCAGCTGTCAATGCGTCAACTAATTTTTTGGGATTGGCTAAACGAAGCGTCTTCTGCATATCGGGGTCGCGTAAGCTATCGATAAAGGCCTGGATGCCCAGACATTCCATCATGTTCTCCGGTGCTGATGGATAAGCGAAACGAACTAATCGGGCAATACCCACTTCATACTCTTGAAGGGCTTCGGTTCTTCAGCTGGGATTCGTACAAGTGCTCTAGATGTTCGTGGCCATATCGCATGTCCAACCTCTTCTTCAGCTGCTCGAAATCATCCATTTCTTCAAGTGGTATCGTCTGTAGTACATCTAAGGCATCTCCCCGAAGCGCGATAGTTAAGTTCACTGTCTTCTCTATATCGGACCAATTATTCACTCTAGCGGCTGCTTCAAATTGTTTCAAATAATTGGTACACGACATTTTTCCATCGAACGTTGGGGTCTTGACTCGGGTAAAACTACCAATGTCTTCTAACTTAGGGTGTGTTTCTGGCTTGCAAGGTTTTGTTTGCTCGGTCTTCTTTTCTTCCGCTGGCGTGTCTTGAGTCCTTATATCTGTCATCTTTTTTTCTAACTCCTTGATTTTCTCGTCCATCGTTGACATTTTATTCTCGATTTCAGATTTTAGAGACGAAATTTCATTTTCAACGTCAGCGGCAATGTCGTTTTTCATTAATAAGATATCGGCAGATATATCGTTCTTCAAAACAGAAATATCGTTTTTCACATTCGTTGAAATTTTCTCGTCCATGGCAGAAATCTTCTCGTCCATGTTAGCAGAAATATTAGCAGAAATTGACGAGATTAAGGTGGAAGCCTCGTCATTAAATAAAACTGTTTCTGGATCAAATCCGTCATTTTCCAGTGTCACTTTAAGTCTTTCTACTAATTCACTTTTATTACCGGACGTTTCCAACTCACGATCTTCCAATTCTGCTCTTAACTCAGTCACTTTCAAGTCATATAGCTTCTTGGCCATTTTTACGTAGCAATGTATTTATATTATCCCACTTCTGACACCAATGTAATGTTTTCTTATTTATTCAAACAGTAAATGGGTGGGATAAACATTAGACACACGGTATGGCTACTTACGAATTTATTTAAACACTAAACTACTCACTAACACTTAATTTATATACACATAACTATTCACTTAAAATTAAATTATATACACACAACCTTAATTATTAATTTATATCAACACATGTCAAATTATAAACTAAACTAACTCGCTCGTCGGTCCCTTATATTTTAGTGCCTTTTTCACTAGATAATTCTAGATTGCGACTTACACAAAAATAATTGGTTCTGGCATTTTCTAGATAAGACTGGTCTAGATAAGATAGTCACAATCGTAAACAGTTCTAAGAAAGCCCTGCGCATCCGCCAAAATTTTAACTTTCATACCTGGCTTAGACAGAGTCGGATTCAGGGACTATACCAGTGTACTGTTTCGTAACAATATTGTTGGATGACCTATGTCCAAAAGTTTGGAAGCAGCAGTTAAAATCAAATAAAACAAACAAATTTATTTGTATAGATATAGTAATAATAATAAACGTCTTTAGTATTTTCTCCAAGATGTACAAAAGGCATAAACATATAATTATTTAAATGAGCGTAGAAGAAAATAAAGGCCGAAGTTAAGTTTAATGTTGGTAGCCACCATTAAACTGCTCTTCCACTTAACCCTTAAGTAATTGTAGAGGTATTAGTGAAATAATAAAAGTTAAACAATAAAACAAAAAAGTACAACTCAATAAAAATTAAAAAACACAACAATACAATAAACTATTCCTCATTAAATAAAAATATATTATTATCATTGTCTAGCCCGAAGAGATTTTTTAAGATACGTTTTAAACGTTGATATTTTGCAATTTTTGATGGCTTTAGGAACACCATTACATACCGAGCACATTTGGTAACTATATCTTCGACGGAATATTTCAAGTCTAAAGGAGGGTGGCGATGTAATGCCTTTATATATTATGTTGATGTTATGTATCTCAGTTCTATAAGTTATTTTCCCATGCAGATAAGAGGGTATTTTATTAGTAATAATTTTATGAAACATAATAGCTGCATGTAATGCTCTTCTATTGTGCATACTCAACTAACCAGCATCTTTTAAATTGTGACGAATATGATCTATTCTAGAAATTCCAAAAATTACAAAAGCAACTACATATTTTGTACTTTTTTTATATATTGCTGTGTTAAGCATGGACCATTGAGAACATCAGCATACTTAAATATTGATAAAATTAAAGTTTCACATAGGGTTTGCTTTAAACGAATACTCATAAGGTGTCTATTTCCATAAATTATTTTGAGTGCAAGATAAGCTCTTTTTATGAGTTAATTTATGTAGAGTAATTAATAAAAATATTGATTTCGTCTGTCATAACACCTCTTTTAATTCTAGTGCCAAAAACAAAATATTAGATTTACTACAGTTAATATTCAAGCAGTGATCAGACGCAGACTTGATAAAATATTTTAGATCTCTAGGTATTTATGCTTTCGCAGGCATCTTCAGCTATGTCAGGAATACAGCTATAAAAAAGTTGTATATCGTCCGCATATAGGTGCATACTACAGTATTTGAGAGTTGTTTCTAGTCTCGAAGTGTAAATTGCAAAAAGCAATGGCCCCAGAATAGAACCTTGTGGAACATCGTAATTGACTTCAGTGTAATGAGATGTTTTACCGTCAATGTTTTCTAGTTGTCGGCGACCAGAAAGATGACGCTCAAAAAAAGATTTAGTGTTTACAGTGAGAACAATAGAATTTAAAATTACTAACATTAATTTATGATTAATAGTATCAAAAGCTCTACTGAAGTCTAATAACACCAAAGCAGTGCATTTTCCTATATCCGTAGAGTTAATAATGTCATCTTTTATAATATGAACTAAGGCCGTTGAATAGCTGTACGCTTTACGAAACCCGAATCGGGTTAACGGCTGTATTGAATTAGCGTCTATGAATATTTTTAATTGCATTTCAACTGTTTTTTCTAAAATTTCACTTAATGTAGGTGGCGGGCTAATTGATCTGAGATCTTTATAGTTTTGAGTATTTGCTTTTTTAGGTTGAACCTTTACAATTGCTGTCTCCCATAAATTTGGAAATGTATTGTTGACTAAACATGTATTAATTATGTATGTAATATCAGGAACAATGTGGGGGCAACACATTTTTATCATTGCAATACTCAAGTTATCATCTCCTATAGACGATTCGTGCTAAGCGATACACCATCTTACGGATAGTGTAAGAACCGAGCTTAAAGCCAATGTGCAGCCATTTTCTTTATTGGTGTTTATGACAAAACATAGAGCTTCAGTTGTGTTTGTTAATTTTTTTGTCTTTATACTGTTTGTTGGAGATATTTTAAATGAATCAGCATTACTGCGTTCCCCAGTATTCATCTTGGATCAAGCGAAATCTTAATTTAAGTTTTCATCTTTTCCCGAAAATAAAATCGAAGGTTTTTGTGGAAACTAAGCTTGGATCCAAGAAACTAAGCTTGGATCCATGGAACTAAGTGATAGAATATTGTTCTAGATGAAAGCATTAAAAATCGGAAAAAATGTGTCAAATACGATGAAAGTGTGCTCATTACATTTTCTCGAAAGTGATTTTTTACAGAAAGGTAGTACTATGATTAAAATTCTGTTATTCCATTCTTTTCTTTTTAGTTAGAGTCAAACGTGGCATATTAAAATAATTTGCTGTGCTATCCCAGAATCTGCCACTAGGATCATGTGGTACATCGCCAGCAGATCCATCATCCAGAGCTCTTCGAAAAAAACGAGAACAAAAGTTGCCCCACTATTGAGTATCAACAAGAGGAGATTTATTTTGAACATAGATTTTGAGGGCCAAGAAGTCTTACTAAATAATTTAGTTTAATACAAATGGTACTTGAAAAATATCTAAAAAAAAACCAATTTTATAATATAAACAAATGTAAACAATAGTATAATGGTACTTAGCTAGCTTTCAGCTGTCACCGTCATGGCGCTGCGATCTTAACCCGGGTTGTCTATCGCATTGGTTTTAATTTCATTAACTCTTTCAATAACGAATAAGTCATTAACTGCAGAAAAAACAAAGGTTCTATCAATTAGTTTATTGTTGTTCTTATTAAAGAAGGCTCTATATTTGGTAGAGAGCTAATAAAGTAGTTGTTTACTTCGTTAGGATTTCTTAAGTTATTTGGCAAGGTCTTATTGGCTTTATCCAGAATGATATTATATGTTTTTAACATTATCCAAAGGATTTAACAATTTTTTTCATTAAACGAGTATTCAAGAAAGGCTTTTTTTCTCTTTTAATTGCTGAGGTAGTATAATTCCGCATATCTTTTTAAAATTGAAAATCTAAATTTGCTATTCTTTAGAAGTTTTTTATTAGAATACAACACCACCATAAAATTTGACTATTAGTGCTCGTGGTTTATTTCCTTTCGTTTTTCCCAATCTATAGCAACTTGAAATATGGTGTTTACTTATTGGTATAATTTTCATTATTTTATTGAACACTTCAAGAGTCTTTTCAATACAATTTTTTTTGGGATCTTCAGATATTCCAAATAATAAAATATTTTTCTTACGTATCTCCTGTTCATAATTTACACATTTGTTGCTCAATGATTGAATCAGATTTTCTTGATTGTTACTTTTTAATGACAAGCTTTCGATTCCTGTTTTTAAGAATATTAATTCGTCTTCAATTTTTTTAGTGACTACTTCAAATATAGAATCACATAGATGAGTTATGAAGCTTTCTGAGGTACATACCTTATTCACAATAGATTTAATTGTTTGGTGCAATTCTTCCTTGCCCTTTTTTGGGAACGAGTATTAACATCAACTGGTATATTGAAATCGAGAGAAAATTGGATTTTTCAGTGAATAATAAGTTTTTGTTACTGTATTTTTGATTTATTAGTTCTCAGTCACTAGATACACTACTTACGCAAAATTCAACAATTTCATGGGAACTTTTGCACCTAATTTAAATGCAATAGTTAGATACAACGTGACTCACGTCTACACACACCAAAGCATTCAGTACCCTATCCTATCCACATTTATTTGTAGATATAACATTAAGTGATAAACTTAAACTAACTTCCGCACAGAACAAAAATTCAACATATACCACGAACTAAATGCCCAAAATTAGACAGCGAGTAGAAGTCAAAATAATGTAAGAAGCTCAAATAAATTTTTGACATGCGTGCCTTCGTTTCGGAGGCATAGGTCTTTAAAGTATAGAAATAAAAACTTATGTTTAGACATCATTTCTAAACTATACATCGGAATATTATAAAATTCCAGTCACTGATTACGTACAGGGTACCTTTTTATTTCTCTTATGCATACATATATAAAAAAAAGTTTTATATAAAAGTTGTAGGAATATAAATTAATTTTAATAAAACATACTTTGCACACAGTAGCGTTTTTGCATTACAGGGTATAATATAAGAATATATTTTTTAAAATAGAATGCCCTGTATATTATGACATATTCGGATGGAGGCTTTTTTCTCATAACAAAAATATATATTTTTATAGGTCTAGCACTTATACTTTCCAAAGTAATGGACAGTAAATTCCTAAAGTATTTAGCCAAAAAAAGTAGTTCGGCATGTCTTACAGCACTTGTTGATCTTATCTGTCAAAACCATCGTCCATAAATTCCAATATTTATGGACGATGTCAAAACTGTAGGGATCGTGCCCGAACTATAGAAGCGGCACTTCTATTGAAAGTAGAGCGCCCTGGTGTTAAATAAGAAAAACATGGTGATGTAAACAATGTAATAAATAACTTAAAAAATGCAAAAAAAATTGACGAGATGATAAGTTTTTGAGAAATTTAATACCTAACAACACGCATTTTATTTTACTCAACCAAACTTATTGTCTATGTACTCAACAGACCTAGACTAATTTATTTAACTGCGACCACACACATAATGTGCGAGGTAAATAATAGGTTTCTCAACCAAGGCATATATTCAACAAGCATACAATGATGGCTGGCTGAGCACATTAGTATTAGGTTAAATAAGCATAACAAATTAATGGTCCTACCAAACTATGGCTTTTGGAAGTATATGAATATATTGAAAATTTGACACTTACCATTATTTACCTACTTCTTTGTTTATTATCTTTATTTACCTAGGGTGAGAAATGTTACTTCTCGTTAGGGGAATAGAGTGAATTTCTCAGGTTAGTAGTAAAAAAATACTTTATCAACATTAAATATTTTCATAGCTAATATAATAATCAAACTGTTAATTTTTACTTGCAAACCATTAACAAAAATGCGATAAAAATAATTCTAATAAATATTTTTGTTACATTACAACTGAAATTATTATATATTGAAAAAAATACACAATAAAATTTACAATAAAAAGCATTAATTTGTGTTATTGATCGTTTACAATTTTTCTAAACATTTTGTTCGATACAAAAGTTAACAGATATGTTTAAAAACTTTGTAAAAATTTTCAGATTATTTTTTTTGTTAATTTGTATAGCTTATAGATTATCGTTTTATTGTTGATTTTGCAATGTTCTATCAACCTACATACTACGAATACAATTTCATCAATGTAAGGAAGTAAAGATACTGGAACTTTTGAAAAAAATTTTAAATCTTTGATTCACTCGCCGAAGCTATGTTATAAGTTTCTTCTAGTGTAAATACAGCAAGAAACAACACATATTATAGTTTAAAAAAATAATTAAAAACGCTGATAATGCAAAACTGATACTGTTTACCATCACATTAATTGTGTTTTTCCCGGCAGATGGCATAATCGTCATCTTTCTCAGTCCCTATAAACGAAAGTAACAAGTATTTATACAAGGTATTGCTTGTTAAAAGTGGTATATTTTTCAAAAATGGATTATACGGCTTCTGAAAAAGTAGAAATATTTTATAATTTGAAAGGATGTCTTTGCCAACTTAATAATCAAGGTAATTTTTTGTGGGTATGTGGCAATCAAATACCCAGTTGTACTCTTTTTAATATATATTCCAAGCTTCCGAATATTATATATGCATTAGAAATAAATTAATTGAGAGTAGTGGTAAAATTGTAAAATTTATAATAGATTACTGTATACATCTTCCAAATAAAAACTATATATTATATAGTGACATTAAATTACATTGTTAAGTTACTATTATAAATTTTACAATTTTCCCACTATTCTCAATTAATTATTATATAATTTCGAAAGCTTGGAATATATTTTAAAAAGAGTACACCTTGGTATTTAATTGCCACATACCCACAAAAAATTACCTTGATTGTTCTTTCAAATTATAAAATATTTCTACTTTTTCAGAAGCCGTATTACCCATTTTTAAAAAATATAGCACTTTTAACAAACAATAAGCTGTATTTGTTATGCTCGTTTATAGTTTTGACAGGTAAGATCAGCCAGTGCAGTAAGACATGCATAGCCAACTACTTTTTTTAGCTAAATTCTAACGTAAATAATTTAACAATTTACTGTCCATTACTTGGAAAGTATAACAGCTAGACCTATAAAAGTATTATTTTGTTATGAGAAAAAAAAGGCCATATAGCCCCCCTGCCTGAACCTTCCGACGCATAGTAAACAACAAAGAAGATGTAGGAATATCGCGTGATATGTAAATAACAACAACAAAGAGATTCATGGGTAACTCGCGCAAAAAGAAAAAGAGCTACTGAAACAGAGTGGTAACTGCGGACATGCATGTTTCTGGCTCATTTTCCGTCCTCAGCACGGTATAACCAAATAAGGATGTGAAACTTGGGAGCAAATATGTTAATCGAAACATGGGAAAACACAAAACAACAGATTTCAACAGGGAAACCAAACGCTCATTTGTGCCGTCAATTGGAAGATCCGGAGTTTTCCGGACAACAACCAAGATCGAAGTTGTGATTGACGGTATACATGAATCTACATTACACACAGAAATCCAGAGGCGGTTTGTGCCCAATGGTTAAAAATCCGTAATTTTAACAGGGACAACCTGAATAATATCTAAATTCCAAAAATAAACTTACCAAAATATTTACTAAGTACTCTTGCTGGGATAGAGATTCCTACAATTCGAAATCCTAGAAATACGGATTGGCCTCTTTACAAGACCAATCTGAAGGACAATGGGGTAAATCACCAGCACTACGACCTGGAACAAAAAGTCGAACAGATCAGTGAGGCAATCATGGAAGCCTTTCATTCCAGCTGCCTACTGTCAAAAGCTCGATCAGACAAGGATGCTTCTTGATGGAATGAGAACCTGTCAAGCCTCAGTAAAGAGGTCCGTCGGCTCTTTAGTAGAGCCAAACGTGACGGTAAGTGGCAGGGGTACACTGAGAAGCTTACTCAGTACAATAAAGAGATTAGGAAGGCCAGAAGGCTTAATTTTCAAGCCTTTTGCGAAAAGATCACTTCCACTCACGCAGCGGCCAGACTACAAAAGGTCATAGCAAGTGGGGGAACTAACCCCACAATGTCGCAGAAAAATCCAGACGGATGGTGAAAAGGAACCATCGATTCTTCTACTAAGAGCCGCCTTTCCAGGTAGTGAAACTACAACAAGCACTGAAAAAGCAATGATTACACCAAAAAATCCCGCAAGGAGGATTGGGACTTTGCTAAGAAAATATTTACCAGACAACGGTTGGAATGGGCAATAAGTACCTTTCAACCGTCCAACCGTGGACGGAATATTTCCTGCACTCCTGTAGAAAGGGAGAGAGGAGATTCTTCCTCACCTGCTGATGATTACAAGAAGCAGTCTAGCTGTGGGTCTAATACCTAGAAAATGATGAAGGGCAAGGGTAACCTTCGTACCAAAAATAGTAAAAAAAGACGGGACTGGTGCCCGATCTTTTAGACCCATATGTCTAACATCTTTTCTACTTAAAGCGATGGAGTAAGTAGTTGATAACCACATAAGAACGGAGAATCTGGTGAATACACCACGTCATAAATCTCAGCATGCTTATAGAGCGAGCCGATCAACGACCGAAATCATTCAGAGAACTTTGAACAAGAAAAAAATCGCATTGAGTGCATTCCTAGATATATATGGGCCATTGACAACACAACGCATGTGTCTGTCAAAGAAGCACGAAAAAGAAGGGAGGAAGTGATTGAAACCATTATAAAATAGATGTATAAGGTGTTGACGAAGAGGATAGCTGAGACACAGGTGGGAAATCAAACCACCTCTGTTAGCCACTCACGGGACACGTCCAGGGGGAGTAATATCTCCCCTTCTATGGAGCCTAGTAGTAGATGAATTGTTCTACAGGCTAACGAAGCTTGGCTTCGAATGTATGGGCTATGTTGATGACATAGTCAGAGGCAAGTTGAAGAGCACCTTGTGTGATTTATTACAAAAGGGCCTCAGAATTATTTAGTAATGGTGCTTATCAGTGGGGCTGAATATTAACCCAAACAAGACCACAGTAATTCAATTTGCCCGGAAAAGAACACTTACAGCTATGAAACCCCTATTTTTAAACGGGGAAATCATAGAATGGAAATCTGAAGTTAAATATCTAGGGATAACCCTGGACAGTAAATTTCTGTGGCAAAAGTGTGTTGACATAACTGCCAGTAAAGCAGTACAAGCTTCCTTTGCGTGCAGAAGTCTAGCTGGTAAGATTTGGCACTGTAACCCTAAAATACTGCGATGGATGTACGCCATAATTCTGAGACCAGCAATTGCGTAGGGGGCCATAGTCTGGCATACCAAATTAGGTCAGAATAGCACAAGAAAGACCCTCGACAAAGTTCAAAGGCTTGCCTGTGTGTGCATCACTGGAGCTATGAGAACGTTCACAACTAGTGCACTTGAGATCATTACAGATCTAACATCTCTACATCTGGTAATAGAAAGATCAGCCCAAGAGTCAATTCTTAGATTATCTAGGGAAGGTTCAGGCAATGAAAGTATTAACAATCAGGGAGCCTGGTCCTCTCTAACAAAGTACATCTCATCAGCGAATCTTCCCAGTGACGAAATGATCAAGAAAGTAAGCATCGAAAACAGCTTCATTACGATGCTAAGTAAGAGGTAAGACTGGGAAAGGGAATACACCACCCAAATTCTTGAAGGAAACACCATAAAATGATACACAGATGGTTCAAAACCCACCATAGGAGCTAGCGCTGGAGTATTCGGGCCTAGCACCTGCTACTTATTATCGTTGGGCTCCTACCCGAGCGTGATAGTTTTGGTTTTTCATTTGCAGCGTGTCTTAGCATCGGTAATTTGTGGTGTAGTTAACTTTTAATTCAAATTCTTACCTAATCATATCTACATTACAGAAGCCCTCCGTGGCACAAAAACTGACAAAAGTGTAACGTCACCTTAAATTCCTGTTAGATATCGAAGAGATGAAAATTGAATCAAAAATACATTTAATACATTTATCGGACGGATATTATTTATTTATCTTACCGGAACTTACCAGTAACTTAATCAGTCAATTCATAATACAGCTGACCTCATTATTGTTAAATTATCTACATAGCTGTTAACTGATCAAACTTTTCGTGCACCTCAAATGAATAATAATCGGTTTTAAACATTAAAACTAACTTTTCCACATATGTGGCCCTGAACAATATTCTATCATAAAATTGTCACTTGTACACACTTCGGGGGATGTACCGTGATAACAAACCGAAATTTCTCCAAAAATAACCAAAAATGTAATATATCTGGATTTATAGGTCCCGCTGTACTCGTTCTAGTCAGCTGAAAATCAGTAGGGTACATATGTGAAACATCTTGAACAATATTCAATCATAAAATTGATCACTTATATACACTCTGGAGGCTGTATCGTGCTAACAAACTGAAAATTCTCCAATAATTACAAAAATTTGGTACTTCAAGTACCATAGCACCCGTTGTACTGGCGTTAGTGAGCTGAATATCAATCGGGTTCATACTTGAGTCGCTCTGAATAATATCCAATCATAAAATTGGTCACTTGTATATACTCCGGAGACGTTATCGTGCTAACAAACTGAAATTTCCCCAAAAATATCGTACTTAAAGTACTATAGCACCTGTTGTATTGGCTCTGGTGAGCTGAATATCAATAGGTTTCATCTGTGTGATGTCCTGAATAATATTCAATCATAAAATTGGTGACTTATTAAACTCCAAAGGCTGTATCGTGCTAACAAACTGAAATTTCTCAAAAAATGACCAAAAAGTCGTACTTCAAGTACCATAGCACCCGTTGTACTGGCTCTGGTGAGCTGAAAATCAATAAGGTTCATACGTGACATGTCCTTAACAATATGCAATAATAAAATTGGTGACTTGTTGCACTCCGGAGGCTGTATCGTGCTAACAAGACATGTTACGAAAAGTGGCCGACGACATACACACAGGATTTTTATCTAAAAATCGTTTTTTGACGGAAAACGTAAAAATAACTAAAAAAAATTTCAAAGTTCCAACTTTTTTTGGGGTAAACCAATACTTTTCTCGCATATTAGATAGGTTGGGCGGAAAAGTAACAAATATTAACTGGAGATGCATTTATCCAAGAAGTATTTATAAAATAAATGTTACTTTTCCCAACCTATCTAATATGCGAGAAAAGTATTGGTTTACCCCAAAGAAAGTTGGAACTTTGACATTTTTTTTAAGTTATTTTTACGTTTTCCATCAACAATAATACGAAAAAACGATTTTTAGAAAAAAAAATCCTGTGTGTATGTCGTCGTCATCGTTGTCGTCGGCCACTTTTCGTTACATGTCTTGTTAGCACGCTACAGCCTCCGGAGTGCAACAAGTCACCAATTTTATGATTGCATATTGTTAAGGACTTCTCACAGATGAACCCTATTGATTTTCAGCTCACCAGAACCAGTACAACGGGTGCTATAGTACTTGAAGTAGGACATTTTTGTAATTTTTTGAGAAATTTCAGTTTGTTAGCAGGATACAGCTTCTGGAGTTCAACAAGTCACCAATTTTATGATTGAATATTATTCAGGACATCACACAGATGAACCCTATTGATATTCAGCTCACCAGAGCCAGTACAACAGGTGCTATAGTAGTAATTTTATGATTGAATATTGTTCAAGATGTCTCACATATGTACCCCACTGATTTTCAGCTGACTAGAACGAGTACAGCGGGTCCTATAAACCAGATATACTACATTTTTGGTTATTTATGGAGAAATATCGGTTTATTAGCACGATACATCTCCCGAAGTTTATATACGAGTATGTGACAATTTTACGTTAGAATATTGTTCAGGGCCACAGATGCGGAAAAGTTAGTTTTAATCCTTAAAACCGTTTATTTCTTTTCCCCAAACCTATCTTATATGCGAGAAAAGTATTGGTTTACCCCAAAAAAAGTTGGAATTTTGAATTTTCACGTTTTCCATCAACAAAAACACGAAAAAACGGTTATTAGAAAAAATATCCTGTGTGTATGTCGTCGTCGTCGTCGTCGTCGTCGTCGTCATTGTCGTCGTTACACGATACAGCCTCCGGGGTGCAACAAGTCACTAATTTTATCAGTGAATATTATTAAGGACATCTCACAAATGAACCCTATAGATTTTTAACTCACCAGAGCTAGTACAACGGGTCCTATGGTACTTGAAGTACGACATTTTTGTGATTTTATGAGAAATTTCAGTTTGTTAGCACGATAGAGCCTCCGGAGTGCAACAAGTCACCAATTTTATGATTTAGTATTATTCAAGACATCTCAGAGATGAACCTTATTGAATTTTAGCCTACGAGAGTCAGTACAACAGGTGCTATAGTACTTTAAGTATGACATTTATGTCATTTTTATCATTTTCAGTTTGTTAGCACGATACAGCCTCCGGAGTATATACAAGTGACCAATTTTATAATTGGATATTATTCAGAAGGTCTCAATGAATAACCCTATCGATATTCATCTTACTAAATCCAGAATAACGGGTGCTATGGTACCTGAAGTAGCAAATTTTTATAATTTTTGGAGAATTTTCAGTTTGTTAGTACGATACAACTTACAGGATGTATACAAGTGACCAATTTTATGCTTGAAAATTATTCAAGGTGTCTCACAAATGTACCCTATGGATTTTCAGCTGACTATAGCGAGTGCAGCGGGTCCTATAAATCCAGATATACTACTGGTTATTTTTGGAGAAATTTCGGTTTGTTAGCACGATACATCCCCCGAAGTGTATACAAGTAACAATTTTATGATATCATATTGTTCAGGGCATCTCACAGATGCGGAAAAGTTAGTGTTAATCTTTAAAACCGTTTATTTTTATATGGTTTAATTTATATTTATTTACATTACAAGCTGCGAAAGTTTACTTTTAGGTGTGATGTGTTTTTAAATGGCCGAGGCAAAGAGTAAGCATAACCAATGCTGTAAGAACTTTCGCTGCGTGTAATGTATTAAACGTTTCATTGCCCCCTCAACATTTAATATAATACAATGACTTTGTGGTTATAATAAAATTAGTATAACAGGTGGATTGTCGTTAACGTTACTTTGGTAACAATACAAAAGCATTATTTCATGACATTTGTCAAATATCATTGAATACTCTGTCATAAATTAACATGAATTTCGTTAATAATTTTGCATGCAGAAGTTTGTTGCCGGACAAATCCGAAGGTGGGTACAATCAAGCTTACGAAAATTTCATGAAATAGTGTGCAACGAATGACGTTTCCACAATAACTGAAGATGTGTTATTTACATTTTTCCTAGAAAAATCAAAAACATAGCATGCTACATTATGGTCAGAATACTTCATGCTGAAATTGACTATTTCTATAAATAAAAACTAGGACGTATCGAAATTTATAGGTATTTATGAAAAATCCCAATAACTCAAGACCAATTGGACAGGCTTATTTCAAGTAACATTTTCAAAAACAAAACATTTTTGGAGTAGCTGGGGCATGTCGAACTGTTAGGTATGTAGTGAGTGGGTCTGTAAGGCCCTCCACTGCGACTCGTAAGAGTCTATTGTAGCTGGGGCATGCCGAACTGACGAGCTATATAATCTAAATGTAAAGGATTGTTGATCATTACATGTAACTCCGGCCAAAGAAAGCTCAAGATGAACGCTTCTTTTATCGGTATGAGCGTGGCAGAAGTGTAAATCAGATAGTTGGAAAACATAACCTACAATTGCAAAAATGTCTTATGAAAATTAGTACACCAGCCACTCGTTTCGCAGAACGTCTTCTAAATTATTAGCCAGTGCCCTAGACGTGGACATTTTATATATGAAAAAACATGGAGGGTGGAAGTCGTCAGCAGGCTAGGGCCACTGAAGAGCGTGCCATCTATAGAGACTGTCGAGTAACTAATATCGGTAGATAATTCCAAAAAATTAACGAAAACTGTAACGTCGTTAGTAATCTAATTTTATTGATTTTTATTACTGCATATGCGCGATGTCATATTGCTCGTCCCCACAGGTTATCTGTTATCGTTTTCTTAGTTCAAGTGTTGAGGTTGAGGTTATTATAAGGTTTCGGTCTTTTGGTGTATTTTTTAATTGCTATAGTGTAATATTTATCTGTTGTTTCATTGCTTTATTGTTATTAATTGAAAAGACAATGTCAAAGTGTATTCTGAAGGAGTTTAATAAGTGGTGTACTCGGTAACTTTTATTAAAAAAAATTGAGCATTTTTTCTTTCTCAATTAACAACCATTATCTTTATTTTTATAAAACACAGAATTTTTACTAATTTAATAGACAACTTTAGAGATCATGGTTGTTTTTTACATTAGCTAAACTGAAAATTGCTGCATTACTAAAGTAAATATTTCTTTTTACAGTTTTGTTCCTCCAACCCAGGAAGATAAAATTAATATGGCTGAAACACGGTGGTAATAAATCATTAAATTTGTCGACGAGGAAACGATGGAGGATATGTTCCCTTCATTTTCAAAAACAGTGTTTCTTTAGAATTGAGAAAGACGAAGGCAGGTTATTAAGACAGTTTGATTTGCCTTACCATATGAGTGGAAATTAACAAAAATTGATGGTAAGTTTTATTGTATTCAATATTGCATGCTATAATTTTGGACATTTTAAAACGTAAATTGAGTGAATGAGAAGACGAGTACTGAGTGTGTAATTTTATTAAAATTCCGTCTAAGTGCTTTCAGCCATTAGGCCATTCTCAAAGCTGTCGTCAAGAAAAAACATAAAACAGGTGTCAAAAAACATCAAACCCTGTAACTGCTACATACAATGAAATACATTGTTTGGTATTACATCATTATTTAAGTAAAATTTATTAAAATTACCCTATAAAGAGAGTGTACAATTGTAATTCACATAACGAAACGTCTAATTTGAAATTATCAACTAAATGATATGTGTGTACACCCTCTTTATAGGGTAATTTTAACAAATTTTACTTAAAAAATGATGTAACATCAAACATTTCATTTCATTGTATATAGCAGTTACAGGGTTTGATGTTTTTTGACACCTGTTGTATGTTTTTCTCTTGTCGACAGCTTTGAGAAAGGCCTAATGGCTGAAAGCGCTTAGCTGGAATTTTAATAAAATTACACACTCAGTACTCGTCTTTTCATTCACTCAATTTATATCTAGTGTGTACACCATACTCAGACAATTCCATTTTAAAATTTACTCATTGAAAAAATAATAATCTGGGTTTTATTTTATGTTATAGCTATTCCCTCCACCAGCTATGGGATGGAAAGTATTGACCCCTTGCCGATTTTCATATATAGCCCATGGTATGACAATTTATGGGAAATTAAAGTGAGTATTAACTTTTGTTGAGGCATTACGTCTAATTATTTGGTCTAGCGGTAGCCAAAAATTCAAAATATCCAATTAAGACAAAAAATTAAAAAAACAATAAATCAAAAAATAGTTAAAAACAAAAAAATCAAGAATTCATAAAAATATCGAAAACTCCAAAATAAGGAATTCAAAAAAACCAAAAAAATTTAAACATTCAAACATTTTTTTTGGCTTAGTACAAAAACATGTGTAAACTTATTATTTCAATAGTAAGCGCATTTTGTTTTCTTTTCTTGATATAAATTTTCAAACATATTTGTATATTTACATATTTATTGTTGTTATTTTAACAGTTACAGTAATTATACTCAAATATTTTCTTTCGCAGAAAGTTGCCAAAAATTGTAGTTAACTACTCATTGGTAACATTTTTTTTTATTAAGTAAGTAGCAGTTATACTCCAGTATTTTGTCCAGTTCTGTGTGTTAATAGGAGTATAATAATAAAGAAATAACTTAATATAAACTTATTATAAATAATTTTCTACTTTTATCTTGATTTAACATCATTTAAAAATGTAATGATACTCCAATCTAGAATGTATGTTACTCAAATTATTCTTGAATTATTGCATTGTTTTTACATTATAGTTTATTTATTGTCATTCTGTTTGTTAAGAAAAGTACTTTGTGAAAGAAATTATTTGTTGTGTATTTTTATACCAAAATAAATAAACTGTTTATATGATTACTGTTTTATTTTTTCCAATTTAATTAACCATTTATGGCCATCATTTGATATTTCATTTAATTTAACTCAATTGAGTTTAATTGAATGTAATGTCAAATGATGGACTATAAATGGTTATTTTGAAATAAAATAATTAAAATACAGTAAATTTGAATATACCGGGAAAACCTAAAATTACAGAAATCTTTTAACATCACTCAATTGTTTAGTCGACAGGCTCTTTAGATGGCGCCACAATCAGTGTCTCATCTATCTGTGGGTTATCTGTGGTTGTCAGCGGTGGCTGATGGATATGTAGTAGACTCCATGAGGCATAACAGATTCAGCAAAACTAAAATCAAGAAACTGTTCAAGAAACAGAAACTCATGTTATGCAAATCGACAAAGTAAATATTTCTAGTGCCGTTGCATCACTTAGTATGTTTTACTTTCGCTTTCAATTGCCTTATCAAAATCGAAAGTGGCACTTCGAATAGGGGAGAATGAAAACAAATATGTATTATACCCAGTTTAAGACCTATGCTATGCCAAGGCCACACTACTATGAAAAAAAATTAGTCTTGGCTAGGTAAATATATTTCTAAAAGGAATAAATGCTTTCATAGACAAGTGTTTGCTATTTGTACAAGGTGTTTCATTAATAATTGGAGATATTTTAAGTTGAAGCTCAAAATATTAAGATTTAACCTAAATTACTTCGATAAAATGTGGCTCATTTCTGAGTTACAGGGTGTTTTATTTAAAAGGTATTTGTGCCCAGTACTTTAAAACTATTTGACTTATCCTTGTATATTTAGCAGGAAGTGCAGTTACTAAATTATGTTAAATAACGTTTCTGGCGACAGCTACAGAGGCAAGTAAGTGATTAATCCTTCCCACATTATTCGCCACTGGCGGAATTGCCATTTTAGTACAATTTTTAGATTATCTATCACTTTCTATGTAAATAATGTACACTTCCTTCGTAACTATAGTAAATCCCGCTAATTGTCTTGCCAATCACCCAAACATATTTTTTTGAAGTTCGATTAACGAAAGAATTGATAAGTTTATTGAGGTAAACGGGGGTCGTATGGAACATTTTTTGTTATAAAAGGTTTTTAAGTTTTGTTCACATTATTTGTCGTAACCACAATTTGTTTTTAAATGTTAAATGCATTTATTCCTTTCAAGAAATTTCAATAAATAACGTTTGTTTTTTGATTAAACTGATTAAAGTTTTATTTGCGTAATAAATGCAATCCTGTGACCCAAAACACCGACATAATTAATACAAAATATTATTCAAAATAATTGTACAGCTCATTTTTAACTTTAAATACCACGAAAAGTAATGGTTTTATTGTTACGAAGGAAGAGTAAAGTAAAACCAGAAACCCATGAAGGTCCTAAATCAATATTAGCCGACGACCCTCATTAGCACCATTGTTCGAAATATGGCCCAACAATAAAATTGCGTGTCCTTAAAAGATTCCCAAGTCCGGATTAAAATATCTCATAAAATAGTTTGGCATTTTTGTTTAAATGTGTGTAAATGCCAAATTTACTTACCTGGCCACCAGACTTCCAGTACTAATGGGCTATTAACGAGATTATAATGGTCTATTTGCGGTTACAAAATAAATTACCTACCAGATTTGGAAAAGAAAACTATTTGAAAACTGACCGCTTTCCAATTTCAGAAATAAAAGAGGGAAAGATAAACAACATTTAGTCATTGCCTACCTAATATTTCGTTCTGTCAGTTGTATCTATTCGATTTCTTTGTCGTGAAAAATGTGGCGTCCATGGGCTCATTCTGAAGCTAGTACTTCAACTGGTGGTCGTAGACGACTAGTGACAAATGTTTCAGCCTCATGAGAAACAAATTATATTGAATGTTTATACTTCCCTTCTGGGACATGGACTGTCCAATAATCAAGCTGTGAGTCTTTAACCTTTAACAAAAACACCGTATTCCACAGTGTTTAAAATAGTAAGTAACCCTATTTTAAAAAGAAACGAGAAGCCTGGCGGTTCAAGGAAACTAGATGGCTGTAACGTAGATATAAAATTCGAAGAACAATATCTTGCATAAAGAGAAAATTGTGCCTACATTAGATATTTTATTGGAATGGCTTAAAAATAATGAAACTGGTATCCAGTGTTGCAAAGAGACTTTAAGGAAATCTCTTTTACAAAACTGATTAAAAAAACTCAGTAGTCGCAGAAATATCATAATGGAATCTGTGCGCCTTAAGAAATGAAGATTTGAATATTTATTTGCAATAAACGAATTTAAGAATATGGTAAAACAGTGTTGTATTTGGATAAAACTTGGTTCGATACACACGATATTCCAAACAAAAGTTGGGTAGACTCATCTGACTTGTGCCAAACTAATGCGCCGTCTTATAAAGGAAAACGCATTACGATAATTCGCGCAGGAGCTGAAAATAGTTTTATAGGTACTAAATGCGTTGTCTTTATCGGCAAAGAATATTAAGGACTCCTCAGTGGATTTTATCATGATGATGCTACAGACGAATTATTTGAACATTGATTCTAAAAACTCTTACCAAAAATTCCACCCAACAGTATTTTCGTCATGGATAATGAGCTACCACAATTGAAGACTAGATAAAGCACCATGTTCAAATGACACTAAAGCCATTATACCTACAAGAATATATTGTTAAAGAATGATACGTCCTATGAGGAAAAAACCAGTTACTATAGAAGTTTTACGTAGTTATTCGATAAAAAAGAAATATTTTTGTGATTCATTGACTGCAAGCTTTCTCTATTCTCGTAAAGATGGCAGTGTGAAAAAGCTTCATTCAGCTGGGCGGTGATCTGTGACGACATGAATTATGAATAATAGAAGTAGAAGAAAAAGATTCACTTTGAAATCATTTTTATTTTTACAGCACATCTGCTTGCAGTCTTTTTCTAATAGTACCTAGTTAGTATATATGATCTGTGGTTGCAGTGATAATTTTTTTGTATAGATAAATTATTTATTGTTTTTTTTATGGATGAAAACTATAAACCCTCTCTTTAAAATTAAGAAAATGTGTACCGGGTTGTAACAATCGCATGGGTAAATGCATCGTTTTACAAAAACTTATCCGAAAGTATATGGAATGTGGCTAGAAAATAAACGTCCGCAGAGTTATGATACGTATTCCGTGGGGGAAGTATATCAAAAGTACGTGGTGTGTGAAGAGCACTTTGAAAGAAGTCGTAAAGTTGCAGGTACGAAAAGGGGCCTTACTCGTGACGCAGTGCCAACGTTACATCTTGCCAGTAATCTGGATCATACGCCTAAATCAAGCTGGAGAAAAAGTAGATATTTAAATACTCTACAGAATGTTTATTGGGTTTTATTGATCAGGTACAAAAGTTTTCTTTTTTGCATTAATAGATTGTTAGTATTAACATAACCTAGGAACTAATCCCTGATAAGCTGTGTCATAAAAGAACAAAAGTCGTCTACAAAATGTTACATTCATTAAACTGATCGTCAGCTTAAAACTAATTTACTGTTAATACTGTCAACATTTTGTGTTTTTATACATATATAATTTTTACAGGCTTCATCAGTTTTTAAGGATACTATTATCTACGAATTATTTTGAATGCTTTGAGTTAATTTTTCTGAGCTAAATAAATTATCTACACTCAAGAACTAGTAAAGTGCAATAACACTTGAAAACATCTATATTTAACAGTTTTGACTTGTTATACATATCCTCTGGTAGATCTTGTTATCAAATCATATTAATAATTATAGTAACAGAGTAACGTCACAAATTTCGCTTGTTTGCCTAAAAGAAAGACGACTTCCTCTATCTCGGGTCTTATAAATGTAGACAGGAAATTCTTATTCCAGTCATTAAGATAAGAGCCCTGTTTATCAACTTTAAAATGTCCAAGCATATCCTGCCCCAGTAGTAAGTAAACTGTTTAAAGTAGGTATAGCCTTCGTAGTGGAAATACAATAATCAAATCTGTGGGGACTGAAATGTCGCTGTAAAACTAGCAGTAAAAAACGTGTTCTGTCGACGGTGTATATATTCAAACTTCCTGA
Source organism: Galeruca laticollis (assembly GCA_963921935.1). NCBI lineage: Eukaryota > Metazoa > Arthropoda > Insecta > Coleoptera > Chrysomelidae > Galeruca > Galeruca laticollis. The sequence goes on along the minus strand of OY998180.1, from coordinate 101,641,802 downwards.
CGGCACAAGCCAAAAGTACATAATAAGCTGGATCCCAACAGTATAGTTTCTTTGTGGACTGCTGGGAAGTTCGGATAAGTTCAACTTTCATGTAAGCTCAACATTTTGAGGTGACCACACCATCTTTTCAACGTTAATATATCTTAAATATGTAGGCTGAACTATAGTTTTTATTATTCTGTACACTTGTTGCAATGTGAACATTTTCCGTTATAATTATTATTTATATTTTTGTCAGTGTAAGAAATGTTTTTATATTTTTAGATGAAGTAAGTTTTACTCCCCAACAACAAGAATTGCCACAACAGTTCAGTGGCATGGTACAATTACCTTCAACAGGTAGGTTAGTTTGTATTGTGAATGTAAAGAGTTGTTTATTCTCAGAAATGCAGACAGAGTTTGTTTCATGTTATACATTCCCAGACTTATACAGTTTTGAATGGTTTCATTATTTTTTATGTATGTATATGTGAATAAATAAAGCCCCACAGAAGGCCTGCCTTTGTGTGGGGTTGTCTAAGATAACAAAATACTTGGCAGAAAAGTAATAATCGTACTGATATCAAATATTCTTTCTCTCCATTAGCAATCATTTTTACTTTCCGTTGTTGTTTGAAACATTTAACAGTATTTTCCCCTATTTAACCCATTACTTACCAGTGATGCACTCACGCAATGCCTTAAATTATATTTTTTGTAGGATAGCATAACATATTTATGAGATCGTTTACATGTTTTTTACGAAATTAAGACTATAATTATGTTCTTTACTGCCATTGTTTTAATTTTTTTTAATGTGTGCAATAAAAAAAACATGAATTTGTATTTATAAATAAACCGTATTTTTTTATTTCATCTACACTTCAGGATGTACATTTATTATACATTCAAAAATAAGGCAGTTAATAAGAAGTGCATTTAGTTGGATAGCCGTTTATTGCATTTTTTCTTAATTTTGATTGTATAATGGAGGACTACCTATATTCTTAGAGTAATAATAAACATAGAGAGGGCTATTCATTCATAAACACGTTTATTTTTTCGGCCAACAATTCTAAACGCCAGTAGTGAAATAATGAATGAATTACAAAAAGTGGGGATGGTTGTGTAGCTAAATGGCCTTGGTAATGTCGGCTGTTTTTCTGACAAACTTGGCACCGACGAATCATGATAATCCAAAAACATTAAATTAATTAATTTAAAAGTTTATTTTGTCACTAAAAGTTTTCAAAAACACATCAAAACGAAAGAACTAAATGTTTACTCTCTAGTCGTAATGGCGCTCGTATAAACAAACGACGTTTGACATTATTTACTACAATACTACGACCTATTCGAAATAATCGTCGATCACAGTCTGACGATATTTGCATCTCTCTTTATATGGTAACTAAACAAGGACAAAACTACTAAATAGATTACTACTGACACATTAAACAGGTACTGAAATTTTGAGCAATGTTGCCACTTTTAGTTATAACCATAAAGGTATCTAAGGATACAATAAATACTTGTTTAAAATTTATATAAGAATATGCCTTTATTAAATAAAATTCAAGTATTATTAATTAATTTTAAAAATAGCGACTCAAATGCATAAATTAGTATGCCTTTTTTTTATTTGCATAACTTTTTGACACATTTTCAATTAAATTTCTAATTTCATTTTTCCTGCAACTAAAGAGACTTTGTAAATATGGCAATGCAATGAAGTGTCCGCAAATGAGCTTAAAATGTGACTCAATGTTTGGGGCAAGAAAAGATCAAAACAAACATATCTATTTTATTTGTTAATCTGAGCCTATGTTTCTGTTGTACCTCGCAGGTAGTAAATTACATTTGATTCGAAGTCTGAAAGTTCAAACCATGTTCTGTGGTTCGAACTTCAAGATTTGAATCTAATGTAATTTACTACCTGCGAGGTACAACAGAAACATAGGCTCAGATTAACAAATAAAATAGATATATTTGTTAAAATATTTCCAATTATTAATGAAACACTCTGTAGAACTAGTAGAAAACTAAAGCTATGTGTGCAACTGTTTTCTTATTGATTGTGACCCGAAACTATTAAAATTATGGCACGATTCAAGCACTACCTACCGATTTATTTAAAGTGTTTTAAGCGTTGAGTTACTCAGTAATATAATAATTAGACCCTGTATTCACTGCGATGTTATTAAAAACTAATCATTGAAAGATTATACCATTTATAACCAGGCGTTATATAAGAAAAATGATAGTAATTGCGTATTGTCACAAGTACTTCCATGTTAATTACAAGCATTTTTTACAAGAATAAAAAACCGTCATTTTTCTATTTAATGTATACGGGATGTCCCGATTATTAGAAACCTAGAAATGATGAATCATATAAAAAATTCCTAATAAGAAAACTCTTTTACCTATTATTGTTAAGTGAATATTAATTTACAAACGGATAAATATTTCCAAAAAAGAACGAGGGTTGGCAAAAATAGCTGAAAGTTTGAAAAAGGACACGCCCACGATGCGCGTTGGTCTCAATACGGAAAGTAGGAGATAACACAGTTTATGCTTAAACTTTAACGAGTACAGAACTAGGTATAGTCTGCGAAAAAGTAGGTATTGCGGCGAATAAAAATGGAATTTCAGTCGAAGTTGAAAGGAAAAATTTTAAATGGACAAACACGAGAAGTGGTAGCAAATGTTATACATTTTATGAGAAGAGAGGCGGAAAATAACGGGCCATTGAAAGATTTTTAAAAAGTCCAGGAGCGTGTGGTATTGGCAACAGGAGTCAGTTTAAATAGTGTTCAACAAATTTCACGTGAAATGAAGACGGTGAGTGCTCGTCGTTTGAAACACCTAACAAAAAGAGAAAAAAAAAGCGCTTCAAAAACCTGTTTAGATAATTTTGATACAGGGCGTCTCCGTAGGTATATTACCAATTTTTATATTACAGAAAAACAAGTTCCAACTTTGAAACGTATTCATCGAAAATTTGTAGAAGAGTATAATTATACAGGTACCCGAGAGTCCCTTCGGCATGTTATTAAAAAAATGGGCTTTCGTTGGCGAAAAACTAGAACAAATAGGAAGTTGTTAATGGAAAAACCCGAAATTAGACATATGAGACTAAACTTCTTACGAAGTATGAAACGTTATAGGGACGAAAATAGACCAATTATATATATGGACGAAACGTATATCCATTCGTGTCATAGTAATAAAAAGAGCTGGTCTGATAGTTCGAACGAAGGGTTACATAAACCAGTTTCAAAAGGACAGATGCTAATTATAGTACATGCTGGAGGTGAAAATGGTTTTGTAAATAATGCTTACCTTAGATACAAATCTAGCGATAAAACCGGAGATTATCACAATGCCATGAACTACGAGAACTACAAAAAGTGGTTGCAGGAGATGTTAGTACCAAATCTACCACCAAATAGCGTTTTAGTGATCGACAACGCACCTTATCATAATGTACAGCCGAAATGCAGCAGTGGTTGACAAAGCGAAATATTGGATTTACGGCTGATATGTTAAAAGTAGATTTATACAATCTTATAAAGTTACACAAACCTCGGTACAAAATATACGAAATCGATCAAATTCTTACAGATAAAGGACATTCCATTTTACGATTACCTCCATATCATCCGGATCTTAATCCAATAGAGTTGGTATGGTCTTCTATGAAGCAATATGTAGCTGATAAAAACGTAACTTTTAATTTTAAAAACGTACTAAGTCTGTGTGATGAATTCTTTGATTGATTTTCGATAGAAGAGTGGAAAACTAGGTGTGAGCATATAAAAAAAATTGAACAAGATTATATGATAAAGGAGCCTGCTTTCGATTTAGTTGTTGATGACATAATAATAACTTTAGGATCTAATAGTGACAGTGAAAGTGGAACTGATGAAACCATCTCAGAATCAGAGCCTGATGTATCAGAAATATGAACATGAGGTATACTTTTATTGGTATAAATAAATTTTACTATTCCACGATTAAATATCATCGTGGAATAGTGAAACTTATCTGTACGGACAAGTATACCTGTTTATTTCCTTTTTCAATATATTTCAATTCTCTTGTTACGTTTTAATACATATTTTTTTCAAAATAAAATAAATAAATACACAATCCAAAGAAATTTCCTAGTTTTTATCGCCTTAATTTTAAAGGTAAACAATTTCTATATTAATTTTGCACTGGATTATACCAATATCAGCAGAAATTGTCAAGCGCTTTTGGTATCCTTTTCCCTCCGAATGCGTTCTCACTTTATCGTTCGCGCAGCGAAGTGGGGACCTCACACTTCCAGCTATTTTTGCTTAACTAATAAAATAAACGGTTTTAAAGATTGAAACTAACTTTTCCGCACTCATACAGAGGTCGTATCGTGCTAACAAACTGAAATTTCTCTAAAAATAACCAAAAATGTAGAACATCTGGATTTATGGGAGCCATTGTACTAGCTCTGGTGAGCTGAAAATCAATAGGGTTCATCTATGAGACACCCTGAACAATATCCAATCATAAAATTGGTCACTTGTATACACTCTGGAGACAGTATCGTGCTAACAAACCAAAACTTCTCCAAAAATTACCAAAAATGTGGTACATCAGGTACCATAGCACCCGTTGTACTGGCTCTAATAAGCTGAAAATCAATAGGGTTCATCTATGAGATGCCCTGAATAATATCCAATCATAAAATTGGTTACTTGTATATACTCCGGAGGCTGTATCTAACAAACTGAAATTTCTTAAAAAATGACAAAAATGTCGTACTTAAAGTACCCGTTATACTTAGCTCTGGTGAGCTGCAAATCAATAGGGTTCATCTGTGAGATGTCCTGAACAATATTCAATCATAAAATTGTTTTAGTTATTTTTACGTTTTTCATCAAGAACAGCACGAAAAAACGGTTTTTAAAAAAAAATCCTGTGTGTATGTCATCGTCGTCGGCCACTTTTTGTTACATGTCTTGTTAGCACGATACAGCCTCCGGAGTGCAACAAGTCACCAATTTTATGATTGAATAGTGTTCAGGACATCTCACAGATGAACCCTATTGATTTTCAGCTCACCAGAGCCAGTACAGCAGGTGCTATAGTACTTTAAGTACGACATTTTTATAATTTTTGGAGAAATTTCCCTTTGTTAGCATGATACAGCCTCTGGAATATATACAAGTAACCAATTTTATGATTGGATATTATTTAGGGCGTCTCAAAGATGAACCCTATTGATATTCAGCTCACTAAAGGCAGTAAACCACTGCTGTGGTACTTAAAGTACCAAATTTTCGTCATTTTTGGAGAATTTTCAGTTTGTTAGCACGATACAGCCTCCAGAATGTATACAAGTGGCCAATTTTATGATTGAATATTATTCAGGGCGACTAATAGATGAACCTTATTGCTTTTTAGCTCACCAGAGCTAGTACAACGGGTGCTATGGTACCTGAAGTACCACATTTTTGGTCCTTTTTGGAGATATTTCGGGTTGTTAACACGATACAGTTTCCTCAGTGCGTACAAGTGACCAATTTTATAATCGGATATTTTTCAAGGTGTCTCACAGATGTATAGTATTGATTTTCAGCTGACTAGAGCGAGTACAGCGGGTCCTATAAATCCAGATATAGTATATTTTTGTTTATTTTTGGAGAAATTTCGGTTTGTTAGAACGATACTTCCCCCGAAGTGTATACAAGTGACAATTTTATGATTAAATATTGTTCAGGGCATTTCACAGATGCGGAAAAATTAGTTTTAATCTTTAAACCGGTTTATTTTGTGTTGTTCTTGATGAAAAACGTAAAAATAACTAAAAAAATTCAAAATTCCAACTTTTTTGGGGTAAACCAATACTTTTCTCGCATATTAGATAGGTTGGGCGGAAAAGTAAAAATAAATAAAAAGCAAAAAATAAATAAAAAGCAAAAAATAACAAAAACACGTATAAAGTGAAAACAAAAAACTAGCCCATATTTTTACTAACGTGCCCAACCTAATCCTTTTTCCTGGCTAGAAAAGCGCATACCTCCCTGGTTCTTGCTGGGCAGACAATTTTTTCAGATCGATTGGCTAAATGAGCATTATTTACAAGTATTGCGAGTTTTGCCCTCAATGGGATTTAAAAAACTCTCTTCACATTGACATTAGAAATACTGTAACAACGCTTGTATTCTCATATCATTGTCAATGTTGAATTTATTGAAAAGTTCATCAAGCATTGTAAAATGAATAATTTACCCCCGAAATTGTGCAGTTGCTGGATCAATGCCTGAAAAGTCTAAAAGCGCATACAAAAAAACCTATGCCAATTATGAAAATTTGTGTTACATGAATCTTGCACACAAAAAGGTACTTTTAGCCTATATTAAAGAGCAATCAATGACGAAAAAGTTAGTTATCTATTCTGACTATGTATGTGTTTGTTTAAGATAATAACTGCAGCTGCCTGCATCTCCGATTTTCTAAGAATTGTGAACGCTGCATTTTGCATTCTTGATAACAACATTTTATATATTCACTCTAAAACATTTCTTAGACAGATATTTTTGTAGTTTAGAAAATAAAGTATCAAAAGTTCTCCGTTCGTATTTTTTTTTAAATAAAGTTTTTAAAAATTAATTTGAAACATCACGGAAAATAATTAGTTGATGGAGTTACTCGATGTTACGAAACACGTTAATTAAAAAAAATGTTAGCATAAGTAAGTTTAGTCACCTGCTTTTTTAAAACGAAACTCCGATTCTTACAAACCCAAATTTTTTAATAGAGAAAATTTTAATACAAGAGGCGGATAATGAAAAATATTTGCTAATGAATGTGTCAATGATAATAAGTATAAGGGGGCACAAGAAAGCAAAAATTTACAAATAAACAACCAAAATAATGGGACAATTTCGACGCCTATGTTCAACATTAATTCAACAAATTGCAATAATATAGTATTTAATTTTAATCGTTAAATTCGTTCGTTATTTTTAATAAATATTTCATATTTTTGCCTTGTATACGTAGAACTTTTTTCCATTATAGTACTCAGTCTAATAAAGTATGTCATTTTGACACTAAAAGTAAATCCATAAGAACGTCGATATGATACGTCGACAAATAAACTTTGTTTAAAAACCGCGTATATTATGAAAGTGAAACCATGCGTATGAATTGGAACAAAGCACGACTTCGCTTTAGGTTGGGTCAAGATTCAAATTCACAAGTTATATAATAGTATATTAAGTACCAAGTGTCAAAAAGGTTACTTTAGTCACGAGTTTTAAGGCTGATTTATAAACTTGCAGTTGCCGTTTCCGTTGAAAGTTAAAAAGCTACTTTCACATTTGCGCATTTATATTCTCCGTTGCTGTTACCGTTCGTCGTTGAGCGTGACGTTCCCTGACGTTCAGACATAACGAAGTTTTAAGTTTTGCAGTTCGCTGTTCGTGCCGTTCGCATATTAACACTTTCGCTGCTGATGACGTCTAAGAACGTCATAGCATAGCGCATGCGCATGACGTTCAAAGACGTCGCGAACTATACCTGTGTTAAATGAATCAGTATTCAGTGAGAATCGACCAGAAACGCATTGTGTCGTTCTGAGCACCTACTAGTAGTATCGTTTATTGTATTTACCACGTGAGTTCGATTTCAATAATGGACGAATCTTTACCGGGACCGTCGGGAGTCGGCACACCAAAAGCAGGTAGAAAACGTAAATTAGAAGGTTCATACAGTGATGAAGACTTGTTAGCTATTCTGAACAACTCTGACGATGAACTAGACGATCCGACATTTTCGTTAGCAGCTGAATCGAGTAAATGTGGGTGGCTTGATTCTGATGAAGAAGATGAAGAGGAAGACGACGAACACGAACATGAAGAAGACTTTTCAGTAACCGAAGCAGCCCTATCTTCATCAGACGATAGTTTACATATGCCTCAACCCTAACAAAAGCGGAGCAATAATAGTGAAATCATAGCTTGGGAAAATACGCCACGTGCTGCTGTTCAGCAACTTAATTTTGAAAAAGTGCGGCAACTGCTTGTTGTACCAAAAGGAGATGCTCCTATAGACTTTTTTGACCTTTTCGTAAATGAAACTTTCTTTGAATTAATTGCACTTGAAACTAATCAGCATGCGATTGAAGTCTTCATGAAAGCAGGAGCTCAAGAAAATTCACGTATTAGTCGCTGGAAGGATGTACCAGGGGAGGAAATTTGAACGTCCTTTGGTTTATTGACACATATGGGGACTATCCCGTTGAGTCGTATAGGGATCGAGACGGAACTATAGAGGCAGCACTTATGCCGAAAGTAGAGCGCCCTGGTGTTAAATAAGAAAAACATTGTGATGTAAACAGTATAATAAACAATCTACAAAATGCAAAAAATGAATAGATCTTTTTATTTTCTTTGCCAGGAAAAATTGTTGGTATGTAAGATGGGTGTAGGGGATTGTCTGATTTTTGATTATTGACAAAATGAGCACTGCAAATTCTAGTATTTTTATTTGGTTCCCAATCCTCCCGATGTTTTCTGAAAGGTAATTAAAAAACTTGAAGTGATTCGTTTTGTACAAATGTTTACTTTCTTCCCCTTAATAGTAGTTAATTATTTGAACTTATTATATAATATTAAACTCAGCAAACACATAACTAGTTTTTTATTTTATATATTCAATGAAATCGTACAGAAAACAACATTTTATTCTCTCGATAATAATCTTTTATTTATGTAAAAAGAAAGTTTAGAACTTTTCTAATAGCTGCCAATTGTAGTATCATACTGATTATACACAAAATAACAGTTAACAAAATGTTTTAATTAGAACATTTTAATTACATATGGGTTTTTACTGCATTTATTCAATTTTGACGTTTCAAGGTTATCCACGCAGTGTTCAATGAAGTTTCGGAGAAACTATAAAATTTCAACTGCGTAGTATTTTTATACAGCATATTTGAACAGCCATGAATACAGAAAGATACTTTTGATTACGACATCACAAACATTTAATATCAGTTTTAAAAAATGAACATATAAAAACGCTGATTATACAAAACTACTAATACTACTAATAGTGTTTACATCACATTGTTTGTGTTTTTTCACGGCAGATGGCATAAACGTCATCTTTCTCGGTCCCTATTTATGTGAAGTTGACAATCTTGTTTATTATACTTTTTTCATTTATTTTAATTGATCAGTAAGTAGTAAAAATTGATAATTTTATTTAATGCCAATACGTTCAATTAAAGGCATTTACAAAGTAAAAATGAATTCTTTACAATTAGCAAAAGCACTATTTTTCCACTAAGTACTTTTGACTTTACTCCTTAAGAAACGATTTTCATATATAGCCCATGGTATGGCAATTTATGGGAAAGTCAGTATTAACTTTTGTTATGCCATTACGCCTAAGTGTTTGGTCTAGCGGTAACCAAAAATCCAAAATATCCAATAAAAACAAAAAATTGAAAAACCTGTAAGTCAAGAAATTATTCAGAAATCAAAAAAATCAAAAACTCCAAAATTTAAACATTTTTTGATTATTATTTCAATAGTAAGCACATTTTGTTTTCTTTCGTTGATATAAATTTTCAAGCATATTTGTGTGTTTACATATTTACTGTCGTTATTTTGTCCGTTTACTTACATAACAGTTGTTAATTGTAGAAGCTCATCCAGAAACGAGAAAGGATTTCCACAAGACGGTGGGATTTTTAAGAGCCATGAAGACCTATTTAATACTTCCAGTAAAGAAATAAAGATGTGTGTTCAAGTGGAAATGAAATGTTAGATATATTATTTTATTTTTTGGACAGCCATAAGTGCTGTTTTGCAACTCTTATATGTTATTACTTGGTACCTTGTATTTACAGAGCTGGGCAGTAGTTAACTACGTTTCCTTTAAAAATATTTTAATTACTTTTGTTCTAACAGTCACAGTAATTATACTCAAATATTTTCTTTCACAGAAAATTTCCAAAAATAGTAGAACTACTCATTGCTAACACTTTTTTTGATTAAGTAGTTATACTCCACTAGTTTGTCCAGTTCTGTGTGTTCATAGGAGTATAATAATAAATAAATAAATTAATATAAACTTATCATAAATAATTTTCTACTTTTATCTTGATTTGACATCATTTAAAAATCTAATGATACTCTAATCTAGAATGTATGTTACTCAAATTATTTTTAATTATTACATTGTTTTCACATTATATATTCTGTTTGTTAGGAAAAGTACTTTGTGAAAGAAATTATTTGTTGTGGATTTTTATACCAAAATAAATAAACTGTTTATATGATTATTGTTTTATGTTTTCCATTTTAAGCATTTATGGTCCATCATTTGATATTTCATTTAATTTAACTCAACATCTAATCAATATTGAGTTAATGGAGTTAAATTGAATGACATGTCAAATGATCGACTATAAATTGCTATTTTGAAATAAAATAATTTCATTTGAATATACCGCCAAAACCTAAAACTACAGAAATCTTTTCAACATCACTCAACTGTTTAGTCGACAGGCTCTTTAGAGGGCGCCACAATCAGTGTCTCATCTATCTGTGGCCATAACAAGTAAATTATTAATTTGTACACATGTTTGTAGACGTTCAATTACATTCACTTTGTTGAATTGCAAATAATCAAATCTAGCGATAATTTTGCTGTTAGTAGCTGTACCTAAGTTGTTACATTCAACATACCTGACTTTTTAATATAAAAAGATGAAGGTCATGATATTACACCAGTAAACTTTTTAAGACGTTAACATTTTTTATCTTGGTATTAAAATAGGCTTTGAACGTTTGGTCATTGATATCTATTTTGGATATAACACCCGGGTTTTAAGACCACAAAGATGTTTATCTAACAACTTGTTGCAATGTCGAAGGGTAAGTCTAAAACCGAATAGAATATGCGCAGTAATCCGGACAAATACACGTACCAACTGTCCGATATTTTTGACAGAAAGTTATAAATTGAGTTATATTTTTAAACAACAAAATTTAAACAGACTAATTCCTTTGATAAAATGAAAAAATAATTTCTGTTTTACAAAGTTGGCACTGCCAATATTATTGCACTAAACATTGAAAATTTGTTAGAATACAAAGTTCTTTCAAATATATTATTTTGTATGGAATTTCTTGTGTAAATGTCATTCACGCAAATAAATAAACTCCACGGCATCGAATTTTAAAGAGTCAAGGGATTGCTTGAAGTATTATATCATAGAATTTAAACCTGTAAAAGTATTTTCATTGTAAATTAAAGTGAACCTTAGTTTTGTTTTTGTTCTATGTAATATTAATTAGAATCGAAAACATCCAATTAAAGAATAGAACATCATTGTATGATTATAATGTCATTTTAATAAAATAAAATAAAATTTTATTAAAATGACATTCTAATCATTCAATAATGTTTTTATTTGACTAAAATCCCAAGAAATTTTTAATAAAAAGAAATATACTTTCAGTCAAAGAATATAATCGAAAACCCGTTTGTAACCGTTGTGGGTGTCTGGTGTGTCGCTTACTCGTGGAAAAAACCTCCGACATTTCTTTTTATTTCTATTTTCTTTTGCAGCCTCTGCCCATTCAATTCCTTTTTCCCGTATAATTTCTGCTACTGTGTTATCCCATGTTTTCTTCGGGCGTCCTCATTTCCTCTTGCTTACTTCTATAGCTTGTCAGCGATCACGGATATGGCACTGTAAGAAGAAGAAGTACATTATCCATTATCACAACGAATAACGCCGGACTCAGAACTGACCCTGTCTTAATCTTTTCTCATGAAGTCATCGGACCATTCATTATCTTTTCTTACACGGTTCCTAGTTGTTTCATAGATGATGCATTTAATGTTATTTCTCAATTTTGCTCCAACTCCTCTTGTTGTAGACTTTTCCATATTTTATTTCTGGGAACACTGTCAAACGCTTTTTGTATATCTATTAAACCGAGGTACACTTTTGATTTGTCCTCAGTTTTTTTTACTATTACTTGTTTCAATGTAAATACATAATCTTGCATACTTCTTCCTTTCCTAAAGCCGCTTTGGGATTCTTGCAATTGGTTTTCTATTATCGGGTCTCTAATATAGTCAGTGGCAATATGATACCTACTTCCTAATCTTTCTCCATATTCTTTGTAACAATTTAGTTAGCATTTGTAGACCTTTTTCTCCTAAACTTTGCAACATTTCAGACACAATACTGTCATAACCCGCTTCTTTACCCCTTTTCAACTTTTGAACTGCTTGTTTCACTTCTTCTATTTGTATCAGTTGTTCATCTTCTTCGTTTTCGAGTTCCTGATGTCTTTCGTCTTAGACTTTCAGATGTTCTTGTTTCTCTACATTAAGTAATTTCCAACTAACTCCAGTTTTATTGTTTATCTGTTTTACATTGCCCGATTTTACATTTCTTAGCGTTTTTACGACCTTAAAGAAGAGTTTCTGATTTCCTTTACTGTCTTATTCCATTTGTTTGCCTAATTCTTCCCGTGTTTCTTTTTTTGCTGTGATTGCCACGTCCTTAACCCATTTTCTTTGAATTTTATAATTTTCGTAGCTTTCAATCGTTTTATTTCGTAGATGTTCTCTCCATTTTTGCTTGTTTAGTTTAGTTTATTCTTGTATATCTTTATTCCACCATCTCGTTTGTTTTTTGTTACCACCGGTTCTGGTAGTGCCACATACTTCTGTTGCGGTCTCTAATATTATAGATTTGTATTTGCCTCGCATTTCTTCTATCGATATACTTTGTATTTCTTCCTGCCATATTTCCATTTATTTTTCGGTATATTCTTTAAAATTTTTGGCTACCTCTATTTCCCTTAACTTATATGATTTTATTTGTTTCCTCAATTTTTGTTCATTTTTTCCATTATTTGTACTTTCATTCTGTTTTTCAGTTGTCATTTTTAATTTTGCTCTCAATAAGTAATGATCGCTGTATATTTCTGCGCTTTGCATGACCCTGATACCTTTCACATCTTTTCTATTTTCTTTTGTTTATGAGAACATAATCAATGATGGACTTTTCATTTCTGCTACTTACCTCTCTCTCTTGTATATTTATATGTCTCTTTATGTTGATAAAACATATTCGATACTATTAGTTGCTTTAATATACAAAAATTTATTAACCGTACTCCATTGTTGTTTCTTTCATTCTCTCCATATATGCCAATTACGTCACTGCTTTCTTCGTCTTTCTTTGCAACTCTTCCATTAAAATCTACCATTATTATTAATCTGTTTTTAGCATCCTCTATTGTATAATTATCGTTGTGCTTTCTTTTAAATTCAATTCAATTTTAAGTATTCTTTCTGTGATTCCTGTCCACTTTTTGATATATTTCTTATGTTCTTTCTTTATTATACATCCATTTCCTTCTTTTGCTCTACTTGTTTACGTTTACACTATTAAATATTAACAAATGTCCCTTTTCTAATTCAATTTCGCCTTGAACTTTCTTTTTGGTCTATGTAATTCCTAATATATCCAAAGTTTCTTTTTCAAATTCTTGTAGGTATTAATTCGACTTCCTTTCCTGCTACTCGCCTTTTCCATGTAGCAATTTTCCACATACTCTCCTTTTCTATATTTTTATTCCTACTAACTTTTCCTTTGTTTTTTCTTTTGTATCTGTTGTCAGTAGCTTTTATTTATTTTTTTATATATTCTGATTCATTTCCATTGTCATATCCGTTTCCATAGCCATTTTTATATATTTCCTGTCGAGTTACTACTTGGGTTTTTCGTTTTTTTTGTACGCGTAGTGTGTTTGCTTCTGGAGATCTTTCCTGTACTTTTCTTTTCCTGTTCTCTTATTTTTCTTGTTTTCCACCTCGTTGCGAGTATAAGTACACTCAGGTGAGAAAAATTCGATCTACGACTATTTTTTAGCAAAGTAGAGAAAAATTTGACCATGTAAGTTTGGGATCGGTTTTAAATGTTAAAGGTATGAATAATAAAGACAGTTTATACAAGAAAATCATGTTGTAATGAAAACAATTGGCATTATTCGAATAATGGAAAAATGAAGTATATGTGGTAATCAAAACAATGGTTATAATGAAATGTTAAGTGTGTTATTTTTTTTATTAATAATTTGTATTTCCTCCTCGGGCCCTTCTAACAGCCTGCATACGTCTTGGCATAGAGCTAATTAAATGTTGGACATCGAGTTGGTCCAATTCGTCCCATATTGCCTGAAGCACCACACTAAGTTCAGCCAAGTTGTTAGCACGAGGTACCCGTCATCGGATTCTTCTTCCTAGAGTGTCCCATATATGTTCTATAGGATTGAGATCTGGACTTGAAGATGGCCAATTCATACGGACAATCCCGACTTCTTCTAAATATTCATTAACGATTCTTGCACGATGTGGCCGCGCGTTATCGACCATGAAAATAAAATTAGGCCCTACAAATGGAGCAAAAGATACCACATGCTCATCCAAAATTGTTGTTATGTACCTTGCTCCTGTCATAGAACCTCCATCTACAAGAACCAAGTCAGTACGGGCCTCGGAACTTATACCAGCCCAAACCATAACTGAGCCTCCTCGGTAACTTATTCTTTCCGCAATGTTACATTGGGTGAATCGCTCTCCTTGTCTTCTGTAGATTCTTTCTCTACCATCTGGTGTCGTTAAACAAAACCTGGACTCATCCGAGAACAATACATTACTCGAATCGGCGTCATTCCAGTCCTCGTGTTCCCTTGCAAAAGCAAGCCGAACTCTGCGTTGTTCCATGGATAGCAGTGGACATAGAGCTGGCCTTCTGGAATATAAATTAGCTTCAGTGAGTCGTCGACGAACTGTCTACCTGCTTACATCGACATTTCTTACTTCGCTCAGACGATTTGCCAGCTCAACTGACGTTAAATGTCTATTTCTCAAACACGAAGAAACCAAAAATCTATCATCGAGTGCGGATGTTACCCTTCTACGGCCTGATCCTCTCCTCGTGTAATTTCCAGTTTCATTAAACCGCTGAATTGCTCTTTGAACTGCACAACGATTAACACCTACTACTTCAGCCGCATAATATTGGCTACGACCATCTTGAACTGAAGCCACTGCCCTTGCAGCATCCGTTGGTGTTAAAGCCATTTGATTTCAATTAAATTAACAAAATAATAAGTTTAAATACTAATTCGGTGGGTTTGTATGGGTCACTAAAATAACAAATGAATTTCTTGCTGCTCTATCAGACGTAGATTTCTGACAAAAGCCTAAAATTTGTATTGTTTATAAAAAATGTCATAAGAAAAATGAAAATAATGTATATAAATTGATAATTTCAATTATACAAGGGTCTCTCTATATTTATATATGCCATATAATAAGTTAAAAGTCACAATAAATGGAAAATATACGATGGATCGAATTTTTTGCACCTGAGTGTATTATCTATGACGGCATATTAAAAAAATAATAACACAGATAAGTATTTGAGTGCCACCTCTAAAACTTTTTGTACCTTACTATTGAATATATAATAAAATTTGTAAAATTTCACCTGTACTATCAAATAAAAATTCAAAGTGCAGTTGGTATGGGGAAATAAACCAATAATGTATGTTTTGTAAATATTAAAACTAATTAAGCTGTGATAAGGGGAGGATAGTGTTTTGACATGGAAGCTCATATTTTTAAAAAGCAATTTTAAATTAGATAAGTTGTTTTAACCATGTGATGTCCCAACAAACAGGTAATTTATATAATTGTAAATAAATCAAATGTGAATATTTTACGAGTAAAAATTTTACAGTTTTTACTTTTTAATTGTAGTGTAGTTTTTATGTAAAGATATTTTTTAATTGTTTTGTAGGTGATTTAATAATGACAGGATTATGTCGAAACGTACGTAATCAATAAAAATTTATTAAAAGGAACCTCCAGAGTTTGTTTGTTTAATGACGTTATTCCAAGAAATTTCTATATATATACGGACAAAGCTATCGCAAAGTTTCCTAACTAGTTCATATAGTTAAAATATAGTGTAATTTATAGATTTATCTCGAAAAAGTTATCGTCAATGTGACAACCCTGCAATACTCTTGTAAACAAATCGTTCGCTGTTCTCATTCATTATTTGATGACCGTGTTACCCATTCAGTTTAGAAACGCTACAGCATTCAAAACCGAGCGAGCGAGAAAATATTGAAGTTGGGGCCTAGTGCGGCGTTGCCAAAACAATTTAAAATGACTTCTCCCCAAACCTAACGATTGATCGCATTTTCGATGGCTTTATGAATGACTCGGTTCGTTTATTCTTTAGTTGAATGTTTTTCAACAAGTTCCAACTTTCTTCTGACATAAAAGCTAAGCTCATCCTACGAAAAAAATCATCCTGCATTCCTCGAATATACGGTCTTCCAAAAATCTACAAACCCGATCTCCCACTTTGAGCCATTGTCAGTGCATTTAACTGCCCCACCCAACTCTTGGCTAGGCATCTAGCTGAAACCCTTCAAGCAATTGCTCAGCAGTCCCAATCCTATGTTAAAAATTCTCACCATTTCATTGACCTACTCAAAGGTTTTGATATTTCTTCCACATATATCCTTGTCAGCTATGACATTGTCTCGTTATTTACCAACATGCCTATCGATGAAACTTTGTCTATCTTAGATAACAAATACCTTCTACAGACAACTGAAAGGTGCCCCCATGGGATCCCCTGTCTCTTCGGTTATGACCAACATTTTCATGAAATATTTCGAAAATTCAGCACTATCTTCCTCTCCCCTCCGGACAAGCTGTTGGTTACGATATATTGATGACACTTTCGTCATTTGGCACCATGGAAGAGATACTTTAAACTATTTCCTACTCCATCTGAACAGCGTATATCCATGTATCCAATTCACAATGGAAGTCATTTCTTGACGTCATCACGTGGTATCTTACACTCCATCTATCGCAAATCCACTCACACCAACCGTTTTCTCAATGCCCATTCCCATCACCATCCTATCCAACTTAACTCCGTTATCAATTCACTCGTATCCCGATCCATCTCTCTGTCTGACGAATCCAATCGACCACCAAAATCAATTTTTTTAAACAAGCTTTGATTCAAAATAGTTACAAAGAATCCCAACTCAACAGGAGCATTCAGAAATTTTCAATTGCCACTTCACCACATTCCACCATAGTTAAAAATATCCATTTCTTACATTAAAGGAGTGACAGACAGATTCTGCAAAATCTTCAAACCCCACGGTATTCGAACAATCTTCAAACCCCAACAGAAAACTCCCACCTAATCAGATCTGTCAAGAATAAAATTTCCAATGAATAGCATGGAGTATATGTAATCCCTTGCTTAGATTTTCCCCGCTCCTGCATAGGTCAGACCAACCGACGTATCTCCGTTAGAGCAAAAGAACACTGTATCTGTTAGAAATTCAGAAACAGGACACACAATAAATTTCGATAAAACCATGAATATCACCCCAACTCGCTCCATCAAATCCTAAATAATTCGATAAGCTATCGAGATAGAAAAACGTCCAAACTGTTTAAACACCAGGGATGACAGCCATTGATTACCATCAACCTGGAAACATTTTCTTCACCCGCCCCCTTTCGATACCACCTCACCTCCTTCCAGCATGGTCTGCGCCAATGCTGTCCCCCAAAAACATCCCGGAATAACAAACATTCTATATATGTTGCCACTCCCGCCAGTAACACACGTACCGCGCACGCCAAAAAGACAAAACCCGCCGTGAAATTCCAAGAAGTAGGCAGATTGAGACTACGGAATCGGATCACTTCCTAGATTAATGAACGATTAACCTAATACCCCCTCTTGATAATGGCTTCAAAGTGGAAGCCGAAACGTCGAGAAATCACAAATTTCCAACGCAGTTCAACCCGTGAACCCAGTTCATTTCTTCGAGGTATCTTTGGTAGATTTTGACACAAATTCAAGCAAAACCTTCATCACCCCAATATGGGTTATCATTAAACGACGACCTTTTTCAATTGTCGTATTTAAACCCGTTGATAAACCTAGAAAAGCTTGTCTGGGATTTTAAACTGATTTTTCTTGACAGACTTATGTAAGCGACGAAAGCGTGTGTCCTTCATTCAGCTAGGTTTCGTCTAAATAGAATATTCGTTTTACATCTGTTCTCAGTTTTCGTATTTCCCTCAAATATTTCCGTCTTCAACAAGCTATCTATTCTTTTTCCATCGGTGCTTCTCCCAAATGAAATTTAAGTCATGTAAAATTTTCCATAATTTTGTTCTCTTTATTATATTTAAATGTTCGTTATCATTGTGTTGATAAAATCTTGTTGATTGTTGGAATTTGCTTATTAAGGTAAAATGAATTAACTTTACTCTTAATAATATATTTAACTGCCTCGTCGATTTCTATAGGTTTTTTCCCTTCGAAGGTTCCATAATTAAACCCATTTTTCTGTAGGTATTTTAAAAGCTTGTAAATGGTAGTTCTACCAATTCCTGTCATATTGGCACATTTTGAAACTGCACTGCGAACGGTACACGTTGGGTGCTCGTGCACGAGAACATACACATTTAGCACAACTATCTTTACATGTGTAGTTAAAGTTGCACTTTTAAATTTCACTGGATTAAAACTTGGTTGATGCCAGTTTTCTCAAAAAAGTTTAAACTTAGTTTATTTTTCTTGCTACCTTGCACTGCTAGGATTTTACAGACCAAGAAACAGTTTACTATTCTAAATTTTTATAACCTGAACGATCTTCGCTTGTCCCTCTTTGGTACGCCCCTGAATAAGTTGCTTGGACTAATCCACTAGCTGAAGACACTTTTTTATAACTAAATTTTTTATAAGGATCATCGCCAGGTCATTTTCATTCATTCTTTTATAACTAGTTTAATTGTACTATGATCTTTTTTTTATTGGCATGGACAGTCGCTAAAATTTAACGAAGTATTTTTCAAAATAGACATTTTTTCCACTACATAGAAATGCGAAGGTAAGTATATAAATGGTATGAACAAAGAAAACCCGATTATAAATGACTTCCACGTATTTATATTTATTGATATTATTTAGTAAATGTGTATATTGCATGCGGTATTTCCAATTCAAATTATCGTTGATTCACAACTTACCCCTTAAACTTCCATGTGGAAAGATAAAAATTTTCACTAAATTGCCTAAAATCACGAATTTAATCAACCTCCAATAGTTTCAACAAATTACCCTAAAAATATCAACACAAATATTAATTTAAATTTTAACGTATCTAATGGCATCACTTTTATTTTTTCTCAATCTATGGATGTATTTAAATACCGATTTTAAGATTTTCTTAACAGGCATTTTGTTTTTTCAAGTGCAGAAATTTTTGTGAAAAAGTGTGCAAAAGAGAAATTTGATAAATACGTTTGTTTTCAGTGGTTTAAGTTGAGAATAGTTACAAGAGGTAAGACGGAAGCATTTTCCGTTGGAAAACTAAAATAGACTACCCCGAATAACCAGTGAAAACGAAATGCTAAAAATATTGGGTCGGAAATTGTGATGGCGTTGTCAGATTTATAGATCAAAATCAGAAATGGAAAGAGTTTCACACTACTATATTCAAAAATACCGGAAATTTTCTCGTATGCCGTCTATCTAATCGAAACGGTTGCACCGAAGTACTAGTTTTGGAAAGAGGAACGAGTCGACCAGAGCTATATCAGGGAAACACTGAAGTTGCTCACTAAAGTTGGGTTTATACAGCAAATAAAATTAAATAGAAAGTAATAAGGAATATTGGTTGGCCGATAGAAAAGATCTTAGGCACGATAACGAACAACGTTTCAGTAGGTTTAATTATTTACCAGCTTTCACTGACCTACGCCAACGTTCTACGACACACTAATGGGGTGCATTCTCTGTTATGGGACAAAGTAACGAAGCGCCAAAGTGTGGCATATACGAAAACTTCTAAACAGTAATTTCAGTTTAATGAACATTTAAATTACCTAATTTGTCTGATAATGAATACAATGACAAAACAATGAAATATAAACACTTTCTATCCAACAAGAATAATAAGAACTGCAAATGAAACATACAACCATTGATTAAGTATTTATAATTAACCTCACAACTACTCGGTGGCTGAAAACGACAGTGTAAAGATTTAAAAAAATTACAGCTGTCAAAAGAGTTCAAAATAAATCCTTATGGATAAAACCTAATTAATGTTATTTGTCGCTATCTCTTTTCAACATTATAAGGTAATAACTGTCTTTAAATGCATTTTAAAAGAGGGTATTAAGAAGAAGAAGTTGGTATGACAACCAAAACTAACCTAAAACAAAACCTTTTATTTAAACGAAACAATTCAATAAATAAAGAATATTATCTCCATCGTGCGGTAACGCAACCAACAATACATATTATGATTGTAATAAGTTGCTGATGCGTATGCGTCAGCTCTGGGCGAAGGCTAAATAATTCTGTAGAGGAACCATATTTCCCTCTCTACCAGTGGCGTAATTAAGGGGTGGGGATGAGGGGGATGGAACCCCCCAGAACCCTAAAAATTAAAAAATCTAAGACATAATCACAGCAAACCTATATTTAATTGAAATGTATTAAAAGCTAGGAGCTGTAGGCTATACTTTTATAAGAAAACCAAAGCTCAAATGCAGTTTTAGGGGCTCAAAATTCGAAAAAAATTCCGATACCCAGATCTCCCGGTAGTTCATAACCCCCCCCCCCCCCCTCAGAGCTTCATCCTAGTTACGCGACTGCTCTCTACTACTGACCATCTTGAAGGTAACATCTTGTAATGCCTGTGAATCTATGTAACTGTGATAATATAGTTAAATCTAAATAAATCTAAGTAATTATTTCAAATAATCTTTATTTAAACAAAATAACCATTGGCTCAGGACACCACAAAAAACATTGGAGATATTTCAGATCATGTTGCTTCAGAATCTAGCACTTACCGTTGGTTCGCTGAACTTTAAAACAGACGGACACCAGGAGCCAGAGTATAAGACTTTTTCGCCGACTGTTTAGAGGTCTTAAAATGCTCGTAATAAACTGCACGCCTTTATTTCATGTACTATTTGACAAATTATAATCTGGAAAATAGAAGGCAATTTCTTTTTGAAAATTTACAAACAGTTGAATTTCGAGTATTTAATATTCCTATACCAAACCATTAGATTCGTCATATGTAATTTGTATAATGTTCTCTCCCTGTCAACCTGAGAATAAACATACCTAAAGTCTGTTCTCCCAAGAAAAACCGCATTTAAATAAAATCACACGCATATTGAATGACCTAGGCAAGTGAATAAGGTTGAACAGGGGGGCATTGAGTATTCACACAATAATTTATTTATTATTTTAAAATTGATTAAATCAATTACGGTTTGTTAGCATAAAATGTATAAAATACGTTACTCACAAGATATGCATTGTATCCATGACAATATTTTGACAAAATGGAAAAAAGATTATGCATAATCAAACAATCTAACAGCATTTCTTGTTACGTCATCAACAACGTCTATATACCTCACTTTCAGAAATGAGTGTGATTGTTGATACTCTCTTTTCACTTTATACACACTTGAGCGTAAAGTTCCGGAAAAATATACTATTCTCTGCATATTTTGCCATACAGCCATATCAGGATTCTCGCCGAGAAATAATTTTAATAATATTTAAAGTCATGTGTTTTGTGCCAACATCTAAATGACACTTTTTAGATCTTTTTCTTGGGGGAGATAACTCGACATTATGTTGTTCGTTATCACTGACACTGTCTGTACTCGACATAGTTTTGTTTTTAAATAATTACCTTTACAAATAAACAAATATTAATAATTATTATCAGAACAAAGAACACAGGAATAACACAATTCTAGCAACTCAATACACTAATACTGTAAATTCACTCTCGTAAATATGTACTACACAGTCATTAATTTTAATACTAACACAGTCAACATGTACGAACCTGAAAAAACTTCTGTTGCCCTACTGCAAATATTTCAAAGCGAGTCGTCCAATACGCAGCCGATTTCGAATGGATCACGTGTGGTTTTTGTTTACACGCGGTTTTTCTTGGGAGCTAACGAAGTATACATATTTCCATATATTCTCGAAGAATCGACAACGTCGCTTATAGATTTATGTCTATATGCATACAGACTCTTATTAGGAAAACAGTGGACAGAGACATGCGCCACATATTGATCTGTAACAGAGCGCGAGAAAAATATTACAGATTTTTGCTCTCCAAAACTCGGATCTGAAGCAAATGTCCTGTTGAACAATGAGAGGACTCTTCCATTCATATAATCAAGAAAAAAGTGGGACACTCGTCAAATTAAATTATGTATTAGAGTAGTAGGCAATTTTGTCTTCATAAAATGTAAGGGACGGAAGCCGGGAGCGTAACACATTCTGGGAATTAATATTTGATATGATTTATTATTAAAATGTCATGTTGTTTGTAGTGTAGATGTGCATTTTGAATATGAGAGTATTTTTTAAAGGAGTTATATGTTGGAATATTTATTCAAGGTAATGGTAACATATGGTCAGAAAAAAAATGTAATAATATATCGCACCTTCGTTCAAAAACTATCATAACTCAAAAAATATGATAATCATTTTATATTGTATTATTATTTTCAGAAATCATCATACTTTTTAGCTTGGATAGTTTCATGTATGTAGTTGAATTATTTGCCTACAGATTGCGATAATGACGTTATAATATTAACTAAAAGTGGCTTCCCAACCACAGATGGATGAGACACTAATTGTGGCGGCCATCTAGAGAGCCTGTCGACTAAACAAATGAGTGACGTTGAAAAGATTTCTGTAATTTTAGGTTTAGGCGGTATATTCAAATCTACTGTATTTTAATCATTTTATTTCAAAATAGCAATTTATATTCCATCATTTGAAATTTCATTCAATTCAACTCCATTAACTGAATAATGATCAGATGTTGAGTTAAATTAAATGAACTATCAAATGATGGACCATAAACGCTTAAAATGGAAAAAATAAAACAATAATCATATAAACAGTTTATTTATTTTGGTATAAAAATACAAACAAATAATTTCTTTCACAAAGTACTTTTCTTAACAAACAGAATATATAATGTAAAAACAATGTAATAATTAAAAATAATTTGAGTAAATACATTCTAG
Source organism: Galeruca laticollis (assembly GCA_963921935.1). Taxonomy (NCBI): domain Eukaryota; kingdom Metazoa; phylum Arthropoda; class Insecta; order Coleoptera; family Chrysomelidae; genus Galeruca; species Galeruca laticollis. The sequence goes on along the minus strand of OY998180.1, from coordinate 101,618,570 downwards.
ATTAGAGTATCATTAGATTTTTAAATGATGTCAAATCAAGATAAAAGTAGAAAATTATTTATGATAAGTTTATATTAATTTATTTATTTATTATTATACTCCTATGAACACACAGAACTGGACAAACTAGTGGAGTATAACTACTTAATCAAAAAAAGTGTTAGCAATGAGTAGTTCTACTATTTTTGGAAACTTTCTGTGAAAGAAAATATTTGAGTATAATTACTGTGACTGTAAGAACAAAAGTAATTAAAATATTTTTAAAGGAAACGTAGTTAACTACTGCCCAGCTCTGTAAATACAAGGTACCAAGTAATAACATATAAGAGTTGCTAAACAGCACTTCTGGCTGTCCAAAAAATATAATAATATATCTAACATTTCATTTCCACTTGAAACACATCTTTATTTCTTTACTGGAAGTATTAAATAGGTCTTCATGGCTCTTAAAAATCCCACCGTCTTGTGGAAATCCTTTCTCGTTTCTGGATGAGCTTCTACAATTAACAACTGTTATGTAAGTAAACGGACAAAATAACGACAGTAAATATGTAAACACACAAATATGCTTGAAAATTTATATCAACGAAAGAAAACAAAATGTGCTTACTATTGAAATAATAATCAAAAAATGTTTGAATGTTTAAATTTTGGAGTTTTTGATTTTTTTTGAATTAATGATTTTTTTGATTTCTGAATAATTTCTTGACTTATAGGTTTTTCAATTTTTTGTTTTTATTGGATATTTTGGATTTTTGGTTACCGCTAGACCAAATACTTAGGCGTAATGGCATAACAAAAGTTAATACTGACTTTCCCATAAATTGCCATACCATGGGCTATATATGAAAATCGTTTCTTAAGGAGTAAAGTCAAAAGTACTTAATGGAAAAATAGTGCTTTTGCTAATTGTAAAGCATTCATTTTTACTTTGTAAATACCTTTAATTGAATGTATTGGAATAAACTTTGGCATTAAATAAAATTATTAATTTTTACTAATTACTGATCAATTAAAAGAAATGAAAAAAATATAATAAACAAGATTGTAAATTTTACATATATACGATTATGAACATTTATATATTTATTAATTTATTTCTTAAAACTATCTACCTACGTTTGAAAAATGAAAGGACTTTATGCCGATTAATGGTTTTTTCGCTTCGCAACACATTTAGTGAAGGTGGCAAGGACTCAATACTTTCCATTCCATAGCTGGTGGAGGGAATAGCTTCCACGTGCGGTGAAGGTAGAAATGGCTCAACACCTTTACTGGTGGAGGGAATAGCTATAACATAAAATAAAACCTAGACTATCATTTGTTCAATGCGTACATTTTAAAATGTCCAAAATTATAGCATGCTATATTGAATGACATTAATTGTCTCGACCCTTACTCCGTGGAATCTACTCATATTACTGTTTTAAATTAAACTTACTGTTTCTAGATAATGAATACAATATATTGAAAAAATGTTAAAAATTCTAAGAAATTGACAATTGTTTTGACATTAAATATCATCATCAGAGTGACATTTCATCTGATGCCTACCTGATGTTTAATAATTACTTTTGGCTAAACCAACAAGTGACCTACCTTTTCCCAGACAGTACGAGTACGTACATAATACGTATTTAATACGTATTCATGTGACGTAAGGTACGTATTATGTACGTACTTTTCTGTACGTAGTACGTATTAAATACGTACATTTTCCAATAAAATGTACGTACCAAATACGTACGAGTACTGCTTGTACGTACCATTTTATGCGTGCTTGGTATGTACTACTTGTACGTACTTGGTACGTACCATTTGTACGTACTTGGTATGTATCGATAGTACGTACTTTGTAAACAGACCACAGAGCTATATAAAAGCTCACAATTTAGTTTCAAGAAGCTTTATTATTAAAATTTTGAAGGTAATTTGAGTTTACCTGTCACAATGTTAATAACGTTGCTAGAATAAAGTTCCTTATCACTTAATTGTGGCTTCAACTGTATGGTCTTATAAATTAAAGTACACGTCAGAAAGTCCACACTAGATTAGATTAAAATATTAAACTTTAAAAACAACTTAAAAGCAAATTTATTTAAAGTTACTTTTGACTATTAACTAGTTAGGAAAATATAATATAATAAAGAGTAGGTATTCATTATTTATTTATAACGAGACTCCTCCTATTCACAACACCTACCTCCTGTGCTCATTTAGATGTCAGATTGCCCTGTAGAACAATCTGTGCTCGTCAGTTGACTAGCTTCAAGTCGAAGACGGGGTGGATTTTTCAATACTTATTTAGAATTCAAAATAAGGCACCAGAGAAATTTAGGTAAGCACCCAAGACTCCTTTAAACTCACACTCAACTCCTCAGAGGGTTAATACACTTTTTCCACACTTAAAAAGGTTTTTTAGGTAAGTTTTAAAATGAAAAACCGCAAATATCCCATGTCTGTGGTTTATTGTTGGACCTTGAGTCCCTTTTCCAATAACTTCAAATCACAAATTTATAAGTTTCAACAAAAAAACACAACAACTAAATTTGACGCCTGGACCTAGCTGAAGGCTCACATTCTTTAGTACCCAAAACTGCCTCTCGGCTTTGCTCCACGTGGCTCATTTCGGGTTCTGCAGTATCTAAAAAATTAACACAGTGATCAAGTACCTCAATTTTTGGGCTACAATAGTAGTGTAGCTATGCGGGTTTCAAGCCACAACTTCGAAAAAGGTCCGCTAGGCGACGGTGTCGCTGTCGGCGGTGTCGTCCATTTTTTATCCAGTCGGCCATTTTTTATCGAGTAGATTTCGCTAGATGGCGCGCTTCAATTTTGCAGATTTCTTTTTTAGATGTGTGTCGTCCATTTTTTATCCTGTAAATTTGTGCATGACGTAAAAATGTTTGCCCCGAGTGACATTCGAGCCCACGACCTCATCGTTCCCAGTCTACACCGCTACATGTATGCTATGGAGGATCCATACAAATTATGTTTTTGAAATTGATCAGTATAAGTATTTTGAAATCTCACGAGACGTGATTTCACGATGCGATGTAATTTTCTTCAATGCACCGATTTTAAATCATGAATATGTTCCACATTTAAAAAAATGTATTAAAATCGAAAAAAAGTTGTTAGAACATGTCAAATGCAGTTGAATCAGAATCCTTCGTAATCGTTGATTGTATTTATCAACAAAAATATGCACGCGTACGCGATCTTAACGTATGAACTTTTTCATTATCATGTATAATATTAGCATCCATATTTGTTTTAATAATTAAAATTCTATTGAAAATTGTTGAACGTAAATTTAAATCGTTATGTATATAGATTGATGAGTAGGGGGCAGTTTTAATAAAAAATTCATTCAATGCTATTTATTTTATTTAAACATTACAAAGGTAGAAAAAACCATCATTGTCGAAGGAGACGCTGTACATTTGAGTGCAGTGGCAGGAATCCCAGTTGACCATGATGCAACAATTCTTAGGGTCCACGATGAATCCTTGGGATGCTCGCGCTACTGGCAACAGCAGAACATTCTAGTTTAAATTCTTGACAATTTCGGTGAGAGGACTTGTTCGGGTAGGGAACGCATTAAAAGATTTCAATGACAATATTCTGTATAGTGGTTGATTTGAGAAGCCGACAAGACGTTGAGCTTAGATCATAAAGATTATTAATGTTTCTATATTAAATAGCCCGCTGTATGATACATAAATTAGGTTCATTACAGTATACGAATATTTTTTCAGTACAGGGTGTTAAAAGATATTTGCATCCCTATTATTATTCTGCGGGGAATATCTACGTAAAATATACGAGGCATGTTATGATTAAAATTGATATAAACATGGGGTGTTTGTAATTATTAAAACTGTAGAAATATGTAGATATAAAAGTTAATGAAACACACAGTTTAGTAGTATTTTGAGCGGGATGTCTACGTAAATTATAACAAATATATGTCTGAATATGATACTGAGAAACCATCAACGTACATACAGATACCACATTTTTTATACAGGGTGTGGTCATAAAACATACCATTTTTCTTTATATACAGGTGTAGTCAAAAAGATGTGATGTTCATATATACAGACTGTAGTCATAAAAAGATGCGATTTTATACAGGGTGTAGTCATAAAAATACCGTATTTTTTATATATACAGATCTTAGTCATAAAAATACCGAATTTTTTCATAAAAGATGCCACAGGGTATATAAAGATAAGGGCGTTACAATGAATCTCTGCTATTATTGCTCAAATTTTCATCGAACAAACCGCCATTGGTAGATTATTTCCACATACAGGATGTTACTAGAACGACAACGACAATGACAGCAAATCCACTTTATTCGACAACAGAGGACACTCAAAGCGTTTGCATGCTTGAGATTTGTTGCTCGTACGACTACACTATAGTAAAATATGATGTGACTCATTATATTATTAAACGGATAACACACATCAGAAGTCTATCAGACAGATAGCAGAGGGGTAACAGAAGGGATAACAAACACACCCCAGACTCACATCAGAAGTCTGTTTGACAGTGCTAGTACTAACAAATTTACTGCGACACTCGGTTTATATGAATTATTTTCCAAGAAAACAACAAAATGAAGCAATGATTTCACAACTTTGTCATACACTGAATGTCATTTTTATTATAGTTGCGGTGAAACAAGAGCCAACTTTACAACTCAAGCAGAGGGACAGCAGACACACATCACAGAGGCACCAGACATGCACCACCGTTATACGTTTGACATTTTTGGTATCAAACAGTACTCTTTGAAACAAAATATCAGGAATCTTGTATTTCCGAATTTCATTATGAATCACCCAAAATATTTAGAGGGGCGTATGATACTGATGGCGATATTGGTAACCAACAAAAGAGCAACATATTTACAGATACTGGCATTAACGGATATCCATCGTGATAGAAGAGGACATCTAAGACATCAGGCTTGCACCCAACTAAATTAATATAATTAAGCTGTTCTTCAAAAAAGAATGCTACGCTAATAGAAAAATCTTGAAGCAATGATTTCACAACTTTGTCATACACTGAATGTCATTTTTATCATAGATGTGGTGAAAGAAGAACCAACTTTACAACTCAAGCAGAGGGACAGCAGACACACATCACAGGGTTAGCACACATACACCACAGAGGCACCAGACATGCATCACCGTTATACGTTTGACATTTTTGGTATCAAACAGTACTCTTTGAAACAAAATATCAGGAATCTTGTATTTCCGAATTTCATTATGAATCACCCCAAATATTAAGAGGGACGTATGATACTGATGACGATATTGATAATTTTCATATACATTATAGCTATTTATAATTTAATCACGTTATTTGTATATTCATTTAATATAGTTATATGATTTTCTGTATTTGTAAATTCTTAAAATTAAACTGTTTTATGCTTTACCCAAGTCCCAGTAAGACTACGCTCTTCAGGCATGGATTATTATACCGAAATGTGACAACACTTTCGACAACATGATTATAAAACTATCAATTTTAGTACTGGAACTCACAAAATGTTATTCAAATATTGTGATTTGTCTGTATAGGAGAGAGAAATTACGGTCGACGGGCAGGTAAGATTTTATCTGAAAAATAACAATGACATTCTCGGAGGGTCAAAAAGATTTCACCCGCTGTGTGTTACATAAAATGTAAGGAATGTATATGCAATCATAGAATTTGTATCTTCCCATGATGGTCGTTATGGTGCTAAAAATCTCATTTCTAGTCCGCGTTATCACAATAGAACAATTTTCAATGATGATCCGACTCTAAGGAAAATTAAAAAATCTCCATTTTCAATAAACCAATGTATACGAATATGGCAATTCTCGATATTTCCAAAACTGGAATGTACGACTTCCACTATAATTTTATGCTTCCAACAATGGGAG